>CM027124.1:17444735-17574907 GCA_015476505.1 Urochloa ruziziensis
TGTACCTTCTACTTCCACTACTACTACGACGTTCGACGACGGCCCTACTGCTACACCTTCGTCGAGTCGCGCTCATGATCGAGATCAAGTGGAAGCTGATGTTGAGGGGGAGGCAATCTCGAGGCGACAAGCTCCCCGGCTGGTACAGAGGGATCATCCACCTTCGAAGATCATCGGGAACTTGGATGAACGTACTACACGGTCGAGGTCATAGAACATCTCTCATTTCGCTCATTCTGCTTTTGTTGCGTCTTTCGAGCCCAAAAATGTTGGACACGCTTTATCTGATTCTGATTGGGTCAATGCCATGCATGAAGAGCTTGAAAACTTTGAGAGAAACTAGGTGTGGGAGTTAGTTGAACCACCTCCAAATTGCCATCCTATAGGAACCAAGTGGGTTTTCAAAAACAAGAGGGATGAGGGTGGTGAGATTGTGAGAAACAAAGCGAGGTTGGTTGCTCAGGGGTTTTCGCAGCAGGAGGGGATATATTATGAGGAGACATTTGCTCCTGTTGCCCGTTTGGAGGCAATTCGGATCCTTCTAGCATTTGCAGTTGCTAAAGGGTTCAAATTGTACCAAATGGATGTGAAGAGTGCCTTCTTGAATGGAGTTATCGAGGAAGAAGTGTATGTGAGGCAGCCCCCGGGTTTTGAGAGTGAGAGATACCCACACCGAGTGTACAAACTCCACCGAGCTTTATATGGCCTAAAGCAAGCACCCAGAGCGTGGTATGGAAGGTTGAGGGGCTTCCTGGTTAGCAAGGGGTTTGTGATGGGATAGGTTGATAAGACGCTCTTATTGTTGAGAGATGGCAATGATCTTTTAACCGTTCAGATTTACGTGGATAATATCATTTTTGGTTGCTCTTCTCACGATCTTGTTGCCAAGTTTGCAGACGATATGAGCAGGGAATTTGAGATGTCGATGATGGGAGAGTTGCAGTTCTTTCTCGGGCTGCAGATCAAGCAAACCAAGGATGGGACGTTCGTGCACCAAAGCAAGTACACCAAGGACATTCTCAAGAAATTCGACATGAGCGACTCCAAGCCGATAACTACGCCGATGAGTACGACTACAGCTTTGGATGCGGATGAGGACGGAGAACCAGTGGACCAGAAGGAATACCGGAGCATGATCGGCTCCCTTCTCTACTTGACGGCGACGAGGCCGGACATACAGTTCAGCGTGTGTCTGTGCGCTCGTTTTCAGGCTTCACCGAGGACTTCACATCGTCAGGCCGTCAAGCGGATTTTCAGGTATCTCAAGTTTACTCCTGAGCAGGGTCTTTGGTATTCTGCTGATTCCTCACTTGCACTTCATGGTTTTTCTGATGCGGATTTTGCTGGGTGTCGCGTTGATCGCAAGTCTACTTCTGGTCAGTGTCAGTTTCTTGGTTCGTCTCTTGTGTCTTGGTCTTCTCGCAAGCAGTCTAGGGTAGCTCAATCCACCACAGAAGCCAAGTATGTTGCTGCTGCTAGCTGTTGTTCTTAGTTGCTTTGGATCACCTACACCTTGAGAGACTTTGGCTTAGACTTGTCCCATGTTCCACTTCTTTGTGATAGCACCAGTGCCATAAGCGTAGCCAAAAATCCCGTGCTTCATTCCAAAACCAAACACATAGAAGTGAGGTACCACTTTCTGAGAGATCATGTGGAGAAAGGAGATATTGAGCTTGCCCATGTTTCTACCCAAAACCAGCTTGCAGACATTTTCACTAAGCCACTTGACCAAGTTACCTTCACCAGCTTGTGAGGAGAACTTGGTGTGTGTGCGGTTTTCTGAGCTGAGTTTTGGAGGCTTCTCTTGTAGCATATGTATACTATTGTACCATCTTTGTATCTTGATGTACACTTTCTGTTTTTGTATCTTGATGTATAGTTTTCATCCTGCATCTTGTGATATATCATGCTGCATTTGTATCATATTCTAGGATGAGCTTCTCCTATATGCAGTGATTGCTACAACTTGCTACATTTTAGAGTTTAGGCAGGCTGGCTAGGGATTGATTGTATGGTTGGCTATGCTCTTGATGGTCTTGATATATATTCCTTTGAGATAGTCACTTTTTGAATTAAAATGACAAACTGAACTTAAACTCTTATCACCCATGAGTAAATGCCTTTGCATGTCTTGTTTGAGCCGAAATGGCTATATTTTGCTTAAGGTCATGCTAGGAAGATATTCTTTTCATTTGGGTCAAAGATCTTTGTCATTGTAAATGTTTAGCCCATGTTTATCTCATGGAGGAGCATAAGCTTCTTTTTGTCACAAAGACATTTCATGTACCATGCTTAATTTGAAAAACTTGAAAAATGAGATGTCTATTCATGAAAGAAGAAAGATGAGAAAAAGATTTATTTGAAAATATTTATGCTCATGTCTCTATGCTTTCACCATTGCACACACTTGCACACATGGGTGCTAAGCGGTTGCATGTTGTTTGCCGGAGAAGTCTCCCATGAGAAGTGAACACATGGCTCCGTGCTTTGACATGACATGAGATAGATTTTGGGCGTTTATAATGATCTTTTGTCAAGAATGCTTGTTCTATCATGATCTTGGTGAGATGAAGTTTATTTTTGCTCAAATGGCCCATGTTTAGGACTTTGCTCATGAGGTGAAACTTTTGGAAAAATTGCACAAATTGATCATGGCTTTGTCAAATGGCTATATATCTTCACTTTCTTGACGACAATGCCCTATGATGCTGTGACCTGTCTAGTTTGCTTGTTCTCTAACTTGTAGAATTTTGTATCGCTCATTGCCTATTTGAGAAGCCTAGAGTTGAATTTTTTGCATTTTTGCCTTGATTTGTGCATTGTCAACAAGGGGGAGAGTTTGAGCATTGAAATACATTGCTGGGCACTTATGGAAGGTTTTCGAGTTGAAACGACATCATTGCGAGCATTTTTTTTGTGACTTGCATTTTTTGCCTTGACTGGGCAGGGCGGTGTGACCACCCCTGTAGGGCGGTGTGACCGGTCCTGAAGCAAGGGCGGTGCAACCGGCCCTCCAGGGCGGTCCAACCGGCCCTGTGCAGTGGCACGAGGTTTTGTGGGATTTGATCCATTTTTGATTGCATTTTCGCACGCACAAGTTCACTTGTTCAGGGGGAGTTTGCATGAATGCAGGGGGAGTGCTTGAGTGTTCTGAAAAGTGATTTGAAGATTCGTGACTTGTGTTTTTGTGCTTTGCTCTTTTGCCGATGGTGTTGAGCCCTTTCGCTTCTTCTTGAAGGGTCGGCGTTTCTGGAGCTTTCTCTTGCGTAGTGACCTTTTTTCGGCTTGTTCTTTGCTTTTAGTCACTTGCTTGAGTCTTGTTTTCGATTTCTTTTTATTTTCTTTTTCTATCTATGGTTACTATGTGTGTGTTGTCAATGCACTCATCAAGGGGGAGATTGAGGACCCGGTGTGTCAGAGGACAGGTGGATGGTCGCTTCCTGGTGTGATGAGTGATTGACAACGTGGTGTGGATTGACGTTTCCCTTGGCTCAAGTATTGCAGGTGTAGAATGCGGCTTGATTGCATTGGTGCAGGTGAAGAACAGGCGCGAAAGGTCTTAGCCATGGCGGCCTCTGAGGAGCAGAGAGACAAGTAGGCTTGGTTCGAGGGACCCGGTGGCCAGATGGATCAAGTGCGGTTCACATGTTGGCAAGAACGAGCAAGGGGACGTACGCGGACATGAAGCCGGTGCAAGGTGGCGGCTCATAACCGAAGCTTGCATGCGGGGTTTGGTGGTTTGGCCAGAAGACCACCGGATGGACGGTTTCCCTTGGTTTGAGCCTCAAAACCAAGGCCGAGGACTCGATGTGGCGATGACCAGGCCTGCCAGCCAGGGGCGGTGTGACCGGTCCCACCTGGGCAGGTCGCCCATGAACGTCGAGGAGCTTCGATCCGGAGGACACGCGGCGTGATCGCAAGGCTTGCATCGGAGGGAAGCTAGCTTGCGGTGGAAGGTGTCCCAGCCAGAAAAATCTTCGCGAAAAATGTCATTTTCGCCCCTGAGGGTTATGTATCGCTTAGAGGTAGTTTAGTCTTTCGAGCACCACCATTTGGACTATATAATAGACCCCCTAGGGGTGGTGGCTGTTATCTCTCTAGTTATTTTCATTTGGCTTGTTTAGTTTCCCTTCCCCTTCATGCTCTCCACCTAGAACTATTTTGAATCATTCATAGTTTGAATAGGTGAATTCATGGTTGTTTGATTGAGCTTGATCTCCTTATCTTTGTGCCATGATTTGAATTCCCGAGCTCCTTTTCTTTTTCTCATTTTCGGCGGTATTTTTGGAGCCATTTTTGGGGGATTTTCGTTCTTCACTTTCTAGCCCGTTTTCTCTCGGATTTCTTTGGGGGAATCACGCATGAGTGCCTTGTGCCTCTTTTCTTGGTGATCCCTTGCCCCCAAACGCAGGGAATCTGTTTAGATTTGAAGTTTTCGGGATGAACTCGTGGAGGGTGTGTTCTTCGCCAGATTTGAAATTCCTGGAATTCTAGGGAGTTAGAGGCTGAGATTTTTGGGGCATAGCCTCTCCTTGAGGTGTATATCATCTACCCAAAGTTTTGTCTCAAGACTCCAAGCCGTTTGGGGATCCGTTCTTGAGTTGACCTTTTTCCCGTGCTGTCTGGCAAGACCGGTGCGACCGCCCTCGGATACCGGTGTGACCGCCCCTGGCTGAAGGGCCTGGCAAGGGCGGTGCAACCACCCCTGAAGAGAGGTGCGACCGCCCCTGGCTGAGAGTTGTTGATTCGTGTGGTTTTCGTTCGATTCTTGTTGGATTTGTTCGATTCGTGTTCCGCTGCGTTGATGTTGTTCCTAGGGTCAATAGCCTCACAGTAGCTACGTGATCTTGGAAAGATCGGTTGGTAGGCTTTGGAGTTGAGTTGGGAGTAGCCGGATTCGTGAGAGAAATTTTTATCGGCTCCCATTCACTCCCCCCCTCTCTGGTTGCCTAATCGGTCCTTCAGAATTCAGTATGCCATACAAGGCTTGGGTATTCAAATCCAGAATGCTTTTCACGAATTTCGTTCCACATCCTGCTTTACATAATCATGTTGTTAGTGTCAAATTCTAAAGTAAATTAGAATTGGTGAAAAGTATATATGTGTACGACCTTACAAACATGTCAATTATTTCTTGATACTCTTCTCGTGGTTTTCTCAACGAATGAAAGACGTTCACCACACCTCTATCAGGATTCAGTACTATGAGGATCCAGTGGAATCTACAGGGATACATATAAATGTCGTAGTATAATGAGAAATAAAGAAAATATAATGGAGTACATAGTGTTTGCACTGACCCATAGTTGTATGGCAATAGTACGGAGTCTATAATTTTGTTTATCCACAAACTTGAATAAGTTTTGATATGTCCCCTCTGGAACTGATAGAATCATGTCTCTGTTTATCTTTGACGGGTCCATGAAACCAACGCAAAAAACGCACTCCCTCCGACATCTCTGAATCTCCATTCTGCATGAAAAGGCCCGTCAGTCATAGATTTTGTTTACATGAAAATAAAGAAATGATTAGAACAAATCACTTAAAAACCCAGGCTCGAATCAAAGACAAGTCCTTGCGTCCTTATGGTACAGTTCGTAGATATCTTTGAACTCCAACCAAACTGTCAGTTCGCCATTGCAAAAATGTTCGTCCTTTACACGACACCCGAACATCTTCCGTCCTTTTGCCGCTTGAACTATGTACCATTCATGGAAACAATACATCTTTGTTTGCAGTTTCTTAACTTTTTCTGGCTCGATGAAAGGCTTGCCAAGTTCAAAAGGCCACCTAGTAACTTCTGCTCTAGTCACACCTGTCTCTCTCATTATTCATTGCACGTTCAATTCGTATTCATCTGGGAACTTAGGCAATCTCAGCTGAGGTTGTTCGCCAAGCTGAGGAACCGGTTTGGACTTAGATGGTGGCGGCTTAGATTGCTTGCCTGGCTCGCGCAGTAGAAGGTTTGGACTTAGACGGTGTCGGCTTAGATTGCTTGCCTGGCTGCTGCGCAGTAGAAGGTTTGGACTTAGACGGTGTCGGCTTAGATTGCTTGCCTGGCTGCTGCATAGTAGAAGCTTTGGACTTCGCCAACTGCTCATCCTGCTCAGCTTTCTTCCTTTTCTGATAAGATTTTAATAGTGAGCGATCGTAGTCAGATATTGCAGCCTTTTTCTATTCTGCCCTGCTCAAATTACGAATAAAAGCTGCCGCCTTGACCGGGTCAACTTCAAGCTCCTTCTAAGGCTCTTTCTTCTTGTGGAAATGCGTGTATATCTCTACGGCGACCGTCTCGTCAAGTTCCTCTTCCGTCTTCTCGTAAGCTAATATCTTCTTTGTCGGAACTTTCTTTTCCTTAGTTGGGCGCTTCTTCTGTACTGGGGGAGTTCTTGGCACAGTCTTCTTTTTGGGCGAAGGCCTCTTTTGCTTAGCCGGGGGAGACCAATCTTCTTCAGCTGGCTGATCATGAGCCGCCGGAGACCAAGGATCATCAGTCGGCGGATCATGAGCCGGCGGAGACCAAGGATTATGAGCCGGCGCCGTATCACGAGCCGGTGGATGATCACGAGCCAGCGAATCATCAGCAGGCAGATTATCGCGAGCCGGCGGATCAACAGCCTGCGGATCATGAGCTGTCGAGGTTGTTGTTTGCATACCAGGTATGATGATGTCACGCTTGATCCATACAATGATGCCGTGACAACACTCTCCAAGTAGTGTTTCCCCATCACCTTCGGGGATGTCAAGCCGCAAGCTATTGTAGTCTGAAACAACTTGTTCAACCTTAACTGGTGCGTAGCCATATGGAATCTCCTTAGAGTGGACTGTTTGTCCTTCTTCCAATGGTTTAGCCATACCGTATGCGACCTAATATATTGAAGGGGAATAAAGTCAAATATTGAGTGCCTCAAATAAATAAATATTCTCAACTAAATATTGTAAGTCAAATAAATAAATATTCTACATCAACTAAATAAAAATTTGCAACTAAATATTTTAAGTTAAATAAATAAATATTCTACGTCAAATAAATAAATATTTTACGTCAAATAAATAAATATTCGCAACTAACTTTAAACTTTAAGTCATCGTTAGACGTACCACCACTGATATGTTCTTCAATGTTGGATGAAGCTCGCAAGCGGTGCGCTGAGTTATTTCATCCACAAGGTAACGAGCCGGTTCTGATTGAGCTGCGGGAATCTCAGTGGAAGTGTGACTGCTCCGTTATTGTGGAGGGGTAACCAAAGCATTAAGATCTTCTGTTCCTCTAGCTTGTGTCATCTGAATAAGTGCCAGCTTCATTCGCTGATCCATCTCTACCGCCATTTCCTGTATCCGTGCGCCCTGAGCGGCTACAATTTCCTCGAGCTCCCTCATCCTGTTCTCTTGTTCGGTCTTCTTTCGCTTACAGCTCCTATAGGAGGAGCTGTCCTCCTTGAAAGCATACTTCCAAGAAACAGAAGTTCCTACTCCACGCGTTCTTCCAGGATGCTCCTTGTTTCCTAAGGCCCATGTTAGCTCATCTTTGTCTCTCTCAGGAATGAATTCTCTGGACTCAGCTTTCTTTATGATTTCAAGGAGGCGGTGAGCTAGTTCAGCAAGTCGTCGCCGAAAACCAAAGATCCGTCTATAGGACTCAGAGTGCCTCCATGACCATAATACCAATGCTTTGATCGTAACGGCCAGTCATGCGTCGCTGGACGAATGCCTCTAGCATACAGATCTTCTTCCATTTTGTCCCATTTGTCGACGCTGCCTTTATAAACGCCTGAACCCATTCGATGGGTGTACTTCTTTTTTTGGCATTGCCTGTGTCCCTTACAGATATCTCTGATCCTTCTGTAAACTGTTTGTACTCCATGAACGCATCCTAATGATGACGTCTTATGGTAGGTTGATCATCAAAATCTGGAATTTCTCTAGTCTTGATATATTTCTTCCACAATTTTGTCTTGTAATCTTGAAATTGAGTTGCCATCTTTTTCAGTGTCCAATCCTTCAATTTCTCTTCGCGATCTGAAGAAATCCAAATATTTCTTTTACATCAGACCAGAGCATTTCTTTCTCCGTATCAGCCAGAACATACGGTTCACTAGGGTCTGTAGATCTCCATTTTCTAACGCTAATGGGAATGCGTTCATGAACAATAACCCCACACTGAGAGACGAATCTTCTGGCAATTTCTTTGGGCCCACTTGGCTCGCCATCATCCTCCACTCTTGTGAGGTGCAATTTCACTTCCTTCATGCTCTTAGTCGTACTTCTTTTTCAGGACCTTTCTTAGCGCCAGTTGTCGTCGTAGATGGTTAGAACATTCAGATGATATATGTTAGTTACAATATTAGGTTAAGATAATGTATACAATGTTTATAAAAATATTAGCACCTGACTAGACGTGGGCTCATCGTTACTACGTTGACCCACATTAGGTTGTGCCTGGTCGAAATTATCGCTACCAGAAATACCAAGCATTTCTTCCATGCTAGGTTGCGCATCAGTGTTTCCATACAAACCAAATTGAGCAGCTAAGAATTCATCATTATCCTCTTAGTGGATCCTCATCTTCAAAAATAAATATTCTACGTCAAATAAATAATTATTCTACGTCAAATATGCTAAGCCAATTAAATATTGTAAGTCAAATAAAAAAGTTCAAGTCAAATAATTATTCTACGTCAAATTTTCTAAGCCAATTAAATAATGTAAGTCAAATAAATAAATTTAAGCCAAATACAAATTTTACGTCAAATAAAAGCAAGTCAACAAATTATTCAACATCAAATAATTATTCTACGTCAAGTAAAGAAATATTCACAACTAAATATGGTAACTCAAATAAAAAATTCAAGTCATATAATTATTCAACGTTAACTAATTATTCTATGTCAAATAAATAATTATTCTACGTCATAGAATATTCTACGTCAAATAATTATTCTATCTCAAAGAAATATTCTACGTCAAATAATTATTCTACGTCAAATAAAGAAATATTCTACGTCAAATATTTTAAGACAATTAAATATTGTAACTCAAATAAATAAATTTAAGTCCAATACATATTCTACGTCAAATAAATGCAAGTCAACAAATTATTCTACGTCAAATTATCATTAACCCTAACTATAAAATTAATACATGCACCTGCTGGGGTTCTTTATGCACGTCCGAAAAGGCTTACGTGCGGCCGGCCTCAGACGAGCCCGCGTTCGCGCCGCAATCGGCGGCGGTCGCGAGGTCGCACGCGGCCGGCTTGAGACGAACAGCCGTTCGCTGGCGGATCGCTTGCGACGAGCTCGATCGCGTTCGTCGAGCCGGTGGAGGTGGTGCGACAGACGGCCGGGCGCGTCGGGGACGGCAGTGGCCAAATGGCGCATGGGCGGCGCGGCGGCAGGGCGCGTAGGGGAGGGGGGCAGCGGCAGCCGGACGACGGCGCGATGGCTCGAGGACGCTGCGGCAACGGTGGAGGGCGGCGCCGGGGTTGGAGACGGCGGCGCGGAGCAAGCTCGCCGAGGAAGGGGGCGCTGGCGACGAGGTGGAATGGCGCGCGTCTGGGTCGGGGAAGGTAGCGTCGGGGTTGGGGAAGGGTCGACGACGGTCGCAGCGAGCGGTGACGGCCGGTCAAGCGGCGGCGACGGGGGGGGTCGAGGAGGAGACGAAGCGCAGTTGGGGATGGAGGGAGAAGACGGCGGCGGCTGCCGAAAAATTTCTAAGTGTTAGATATATATAGGTTGGCCTTAGCACCGGTAGCACCGGATGCAGCCAAGGCCCGGTGCTAAAGGTTTAGGGTTAGCACCGGGTCTTGCCTACACCCGGTGCTAAATGTTCGCCGCCTGTGCCAAACGAAACAGGGGCACCTTTAGCACCGGATCTTAGATCAGCCGGGTGCTAAAGGTACCCCAGTTTCGTTTGGCGAAACTTTTTTGGTGCAATTTTCTATTTAGCACCGGGTTTTGGAAATACCCGGTGCT
The DNA here is from genome assembly GCA_015476505.1 of Urochloa ruziziensis. Classification (NCBI taxonomy): domain Eukaryota; kingdom Viridiplantae; phylum Streptophyta; class Magnoliopsida; order Poales; family Poaceae; genus Urochloa; species Urochloa ruziziensis. The sequence goes on from CM027124.1 coordinate 17,454,710, forward strand.
AAATTAAATATATTTGTTATATATTAAATGGAACAGAAAAATATAGTTAAAATATTACGATCTGTAGGTTATAATAAAAATAATATTAGTGTTCTTTATTTAGGTTATAATTAATACATTATTAGCCACGTCTGTTTAGGTTTAAAATAAAATATTGAGCATAAAAAGTTTAATATATTCGTTATATATGAAATGAAACAGAAAAAATAGTTAAAATGTTACGGGCACTTCTGTTGGTTATAATAAAAATAATATTAGTCTTATTTATTTAGGTTATAATTAATACATTATTAGCCATACTTATTTAGCCACATCTGTTTAGGTTAAAAATAAAATATTGAGCATAAAAAATTACAAAAGACACTAAAATGTTTACAAAATATATATACACAATTAACTTTAAAATAATATTACAAACTACATCATAGTGTAATTAAATTATACAACATCATTGTTTACTTGAACACTAACAAACTTTCTCCTCACAAATGTTCCTTGATTGGGATCGCGATGTAGATAGGGTGTCTCCTCTGCTGCTAACAAGATGCTTGGGTCAGTAGCCACCGAGAATGGAGGCCGACCGTCGAGCATATCATAATCTTCATCTGTGTTATCCTCAACTCCTACGATTTTTCTTTTTTTCAGGAAGAACTATATGACGCTTTGGCTCATCTTTTGATGGGTCTGATTGCTTGCTCGTCCCTTTCTTTGGTTCGCTAGCCATGTCTTTTATATAAAATACTTGTGTCACATCTTTGGCTAGGACGAACGGTTTGTCCAGAAACCAATCTTGTTTAGGTCCACTATAGTCATCCCATACTCATAAATTGGAACACCCACCTGTAGTTAGTTTCACCCATTGACACTTAAACATGGGGATCTTCAAAGGTCCATATTCCAGTTCTCATATCTCCTCTATGACAACATAGTATGAGTTCTTATTGCCACTGGTGTCGGTCGCATCGATCCGGACACCACTATTTTGGTTGGTACTCTTCTTGTCTTGGGCTCTTGTATAAAATGTATACCCATTTATTTCGTAGCCTTGGAATTTTAAGATCGTGGTCGATGGACCCCTAGCAAGAAAGGCTAGTTGCGCATCAATACCCACAACACCCATCAAACGTTCTCGCAACCAATCTGCGATATTACTATTGTGCTGACGTTGAATAAAGGTCGCAGTCTTTCCTGGATTTTCTTCGTACAGAATCTTCATGTATTACTCGATGTATGGAGCAACTAAGGCTGACTGCTGTAAAATTGTGAGATGTGCTTTACGAAATGTCAGCATGTCTTTGATTACCATCGTCTTTCTTCCTAGTGTGCCCTTTCCACCAAGTCGCCCCTCATGATGTGATTCAGGCACCCCAATCGGCTTGAGGTCTTCGATAAACTCAACACATAATTCAATCACCTCCTCTGTTTCGTATCCCTTAGCAATGCATCCTTCTGGACGAGCACGATTACGTACATACTTCTTCAAGACAACAAAGTATCTCTCAAAAGGGAACATGTTATGAAGAAATACCGGGCCTAGTATACGAATCTCTTTGACGACGTGAACCAACAGATGTGTCATAATATTGAAGAAGGATGGTGGAAATATCATCTCAAAGCTGACAAGACATTGGACCACGTCGTTCTGTAGCCTATCCAACTCTTCAGGATTTATCACCTTCTGAGAAATTGCATTAAGGAATGCACATAGCTTCGCAATTACTTTCTGCACATTAACTGGTAGCACACCCCTAAACAATTGGGTCATCAACACATAATAGTCGTGAGACTTGAGGTTTCTGAACTCTTGTCTTTCATGTTAATTATTCCTTTAATTGGAGGAATAGCCTGATGGGACCTTGATATTGTTCAAGCATTCAAATATACTTGCCTTCTCCTCTTTGTTGAGAGTGAAGCTGGCAGGACGCAGGTACTTGCGTCCTTTCTCTCTGTTTTCTGGATGTAGATCATTCCGTAGATTCAAACGTTTCAGCTCCTGCCGTGCTTCCAGTGTATCTTTTGGCTTCCCATAAGTACCAAGGAAGCTGATCAAGTTCACACAAAGATTCTTCGTCAGATGCATCACATCAATTGCGTTGCGGACCTCTAACAATTTCCAATAAGGAAGCTCCCAAAAGAGAGACGTTTTCTTCCACATCGCGGCACGCTCATTCTCACCGGCCTGGACAGGTTGGCTTCCATCTCCCTTTCCAAAGATTACTTCTACATTCTTCACCATATCAAATACATCTTGCCCATTGCGGTGTATCGGCTTTGTACGGTGGTCCGCATTCCCGCCAAAGTGTGGACATTTCTTTCGTAGTTCGTGCTTCGAAGGAAGAAATCGACGATGACCCATGTAAACAACCTTTCTACAATGCTTCAAATAGATGCCTTCAGTATCCTCTAAGCAATGTGTGCATGCTTTATATCCTTTGTTTGTTTGTCCGGGCAGGTTACTTAGTGCAGGCCAATCATTGACGATGATGAAAAGTAGTGCCCTAAGGTCAAAAGTTTCCTGTTTGTATTCATCCCACATAGTAACACCTTCTTCTTTCCACAATTGTTTAAGTTCGTCAAGCAATGGTCTTAGATAAACATCGATGTCGTTGCTAGGTTGCTTTGGACCTTGGATAAGCACTGGCATCATAATGAACTTCCGCTTCATGCATAGCCAAGGAGGTAAGTTATAGATACATACAGTCACAGGCCAAGTGCTATGACTACTGCACATTTCACCAAATGGATTCATGCCATCAGTACTTAAACCAAGCTTTAAATTTCTTGCATCAGCATCGAACGTTTGGCATGCTCGGTTAATTTTCCTCCACTGGGATCCATCGGCGGGGTGCCTCAACATACCATCTTTCTTACGTTTTTTCTTGTGCCATCACATCAACTTGGCATGCTCTTTGTTCTCGAACAAACGCTTCAGACGTGGTATTAAAGGAAAATACCACACCAGCTTTACAGGAATCTTTTTCTTAATAGTCTCCCCATAAACCTCGCCAGGGTCATCCCGCCTGATCTTGTATCGTGCGCATTTACAAACCGGACAACAATCTAACCTTTCGTATTCAGCACAACGATATTGGGTATAGTCATTAGGACACGCATGTATCTTCTGCACCTCTAAACCGAGAGGGCAAACAACCCATTTTGCTTCCCACGTTGTGGATGGCAATTCGTCACCCTCAGGAAGAATCTTCTTCACGAGTTTCAGTAATTCCTCAAAGCCCTTGTCAGTAACACCATTAGATGCCTTCCACTACAAAAAATCAAGCGTGACACCCAACCTTTTGAGCCCCCCTTTGCAATTTGGGTACAAATCAGTATTGTGGTCCTGTAACATACGATCTATCTTTTTTCTTTCCGTGTCATTGTCGCAGTCTCTCTTGGCATCACGTAACATTTGACCAAGTGCATCATTAGGGTCATTCTGTGGAGCAGCATCTTCCTGGTCTGCATCATCCATTGCAACATCCGCAAAGGCACCATATTGATCAACCAATGTCAGAATGTCGTTATCATCCTCTTCTTCTTCATTGTCATCCATTATGACTCCCCTTTGACCGTGTTTCGACAAAACCACATTGTTTTGCATGAAACCATGGGTCATCAAATGGAAGTGAAGAAGCCCTCTTGATTTGTATGATGTCTGGTTTGTACATTGCCCACACAGACAAAACATGTCACCTGAAGGCGACTTGTTGTCCTCCGCCGCATCGAGAAAAGCATGCATGCCATCAACCCACTGTCCACTGCGTCGGTTCGCCAAGTGCATCCATTGCCTATTCATCTACATTAGAAAAGTGATCTAATTAATTCATACATTACAAAACTAACAAAATATCCAACATGAATTTATTGAAAATAAACTTGTATTTCTCAAAGTCATAATGAAACACAACCAAGGTTCATAATTTATTCAAAATGTCGTACATAAAATTCTCCACATCCAACATGCAACATGACCTAGATCTTCAACCATCCTTGGATGGAAAAGTAGGATGGTCTGATATATTTTTTCCTAGTGCAGAAGATGGTGGAGCTGGGTTTGGTGGTGATGGAGCGTAGTGCCGCAACAGATCTGTTGATGATGTTTTTTGACACGTGTTAGAGCCGGCGACTGACGAGATATAATGAGAATTGAGCCAGAATCAAGTGGTAGAGTTCGAGTTAAAATCGGTTCGAGATGAAATCAGAGACAGATTCAAAGCTTCAGAATCGGACTCGGAGGACCAATTGAAGGCATCGTAAGCTTTGGGCTGAATTGGGCCGCAGATGGGCCAGATCATCTAGAGTCTTAGGTTAAATAGTTTCTCTTTTTCACGTCAAGTTTATTTGAAGTCGTGATCAATTCGGAGTCTGTAATTCCAGGGTATAAATATAAACCCTAGGGATCGTGAAAAGTGGACGAACACATCAATACAAAAACCTTTACTACCTTGCATTTACTACTCGCAATTTATTTACAGGTCGGCGACTTCGCCAAGCTTTTTCTCTTTCAACTAGTTCTCCTGAGCTAGTCAAGGCGATCCAGATCTCCAAGGCTTGCTCGTGAGTTCCGCTCCTACTGAGTAATATCTAAGCTTTAGCATCGGGCGCATTGTTGTTGCTCCGTTTAGATTTATTCAACAGTTATCGGTACTTGCTAGATCTACAAGTCTTTTCTTGTTGTTTTAGCTTTTACCACCATCTATCCAGCTTAGAATTTTATCCAATCGGCTCTGTCAAAGGCGTAATCTTGAGATTTATCCGATAGCTGATTAATATTGTTCTAAGTGTTGCTTTACTAAGCTATATCGGATTGCTTTACGGTTATCTTGTATTGTTTAGTCATCAATCGGCTCTGTGTTGTTTGATCCATCAGGAATCGACTCTCTGTGTTGTTTCATTATATATCAGAATTGGTCCTATCATATTGGATTTCACTAACAAGAGAATCGGCTCTTCAGCTGTTTCTTAACGTTCGATTTTAGGTCAGATTGACTGGCACGCCCCGGATTTCAAAGGCCACGCCTTCGTTCATGTATTAGCGCATCTGTCACCGCCCGATTTTTGCGTCAACACACTTTTGGCACGCCCGGTGGGACACGAAAATTCAATACTCATGGATTCACATCGGATGTTACGATATCCATTTCAAGCATTTGTGTATCATCCTGTGTTCCCCCAACCGATGTACCAATATCAAGGGAATTTCCCAGTACAATGTCCTCCTCTAGCGTTTTGGCCAGCGAATTCCCAAATCCAGCTATCATATTGGCCACAACACATGGATAACTATCAATTCAGCAAACTCCTCAGGCCTTTTGGCCGATGAATTCTTATTTGGATCAATCGTGCCAGGAACGACATTGGGAAAATTATCAGCAATATGTTCCTCGTCAAGTTATACAACCGATAGATCCGACTGCTCAGATATCGATTCAGAGTTTGCAAATAGAAGATTGTCAGCCGCAACATGCTCCAGCATCGGTTCAAGATCAATTGGAACTAACAGAAGATGACCTTGAGCAAGATGAAAAAGAAGCCTTGGAAAAAGCTATCGAGGAATATAGATTAGCATGCCTCAAAACATTTAGTTTCAATAAAGAGGGAGGTTTGGCCCAAGTCTGTGATTTTTCGAGGCCAGAAGAATTCATAATTAAAAGTCAATGTGAAAGCATGGCTAATGATCTGATCTCTAATAACAAAGTCAGGCAAAAGGATCCTGCAGGAAAGCCGATTCATGATCGACAGCTTTCCCATAAATTCAAGAAACCACAACCGCAATGGTGTCTATAAGGATTAATCAAATCGCAGAAGAGGCATGTCCACAGGTTGAGGCAAATTGAATTGGAAGAGTAACGCCAAACCAATGGAAATAGCAACAATCAGGTGTGGCAAGTGAAAACCAAAGATCGTGATCAGGATGTTGCTCCAGCAGCCGATGTGCTTATGGCATTTATTTCACCAAAGGAATTTATAGCATCGGATGAGGCAATTGAATCAGACATCAAAGAAGAAATTGCTCAATCAACAATTGCTACCTTTGAGAAGCCAGAAGAAATGGATGCAGAAGACGATGGAAAATTAGGTTATGGATTTACGTCGGCTGATAAATTGGAAGAAGTAGATTTGGGCGATGGTAGTAAGCCTAGGCCGACGTATATAAGTTCTAAGTTAGATCCTGAGTTTAAAGCCAAGTTAATAGTTCTGTTATGAGAGTATAAAGATTGTTTTGCTTGGGACTATTCTGAAATGCCTGGTTTAGACCGATCGGTTGTTAAACATCGGTTACCAATCAAAAAAGGGTTTCGGCCGTATCAGCAGCCGTCTCGTCGTTCTGATCCAAAAATTCTGGATGATATCAAAGCTGAAATTACTCGGCTTATAGATGCTAAATTTATTAGACAATGTCGATATGCTGAGTGGATTTCAAACATTGTTCCAGTATACAAGAAAAACGGAAAACTTCGGGTTTGCATAGATTTCAGAGAACTTAACAAAGCAACTCCGATGGATGGATATCCGATGCCTGTAGCCGATGTGCAAGTTGATGCAGCAGCAGGACACAAAGTCATTAGTTTTATGGATGGAAATGCAGGATATAATCAAATCTTGATGGCAGTCGAAGATATTCATAAGACTGCGTTTTGTTGTCCTGCTCATCTTGGATTTTATGACTGGGTTGTGATGACTTTTGGGTTTAAAAATGCTGGTGCTACATATCAGAGGGCTATGAATTATATTTTTCATGAGATCATTGGAAAGATTGTTGAAATATACATCGATGATGTTGTGGTTAAATCGGAAAGTTATGATGATCATTTGTCTGATTTACGTCGTATGCTAGAGTGCACAAGGAAACATGGTCTCAAAATGAATCCGCTCAAATGTGCTTTTGGAGTATCAGCTCGTCAATTTTTGAGATTTATGGTTCATGAGAGAGGGATTGAGATTAGCCAGAAAAGTATTAGTTCGATCAATAAAGTTGTTGCTCCAGAAAACAAGAAAGAACTTCAATCTTTGATCGGGAAGATAAATTTTATCAGAAGATTCATATCAAATCTGTCTGGTAAGATTAAGCCGTTCACTCCATTATTAAAACTCAAAGCCGATCAAAAGTTCATTTGGGGGAGAGAACAACAAGAAGCTTTAGACAGAATCAAGGAATACTTAACCTCCCCTCCAATTTTTGTTCCTCCACAGAAAGGTTAGCCATTTAAATTATATTTATCAGCTAACGAGTCTGCAATCGGATCTACCTTGGTTCAAGAGTTTGAAGGAAAAGAGCGGGTTGTTTATTTTGTTAGTAGAAGATTATTGGATGCTGAAACAAGATATTCCCCTATCGAAAAGTTGTGCCTATGCCTATATTTCTCTTGTACTAAGTTAAGGCATTATTTATTATCGGCTGAATGCATTGTTGTTAGCAAAGATGATGTGGTTCGATATATGTAGTCATTACTGATTTTAAATGGGAGAATCGGTAAATGGATATTGGCTCTTTCAGAGTTTGATTTACGGTATGAATTGGCTAAAGCCATTATGGGTCAAGTATTGGCTGATTTTGTTGCCCAGCATTGTGGATCGGATGTGTCTATGGTGGAGCCAGTTCCTTGGTCCTTATTCTTTGATGGATCAGCTTGTGGAGTTGGATCTGGAATCGGTGTTCTACTCATCTCGCCTCGGGGGGCAAGTTTCAATTTTGCAATACCGATTGAGAAGACTGCTACTAACAATGAGGCTGAGTATCGAGCTGTTCTCAAGGGCCTACAATTGTTGAGGGAAGTTAAAGCCAATGCCGTTGAAATATTTGGAGATTCAATGTTGGTTGTAAAGCAGTTATCTAAGGAACATGAATGCAATGATGATGTTCTCTTAGGATACCGAGATGAATGTCTCCAATTGTTAAGAGAATTTAAGATGGTGACGATTGAACATATACCAAAACTCCATAATCATGAGGCTAATCGATTGGCTCAGAGTGCTTCAGGGTACCGACCGATTCAAGACATATTAGAATCGAATTTAGATGATGATGATTGGAGAAAAGAAATATTCGAAAATTTGAAAGATCCATCTAAAAGAACCGATAGACAAGTAAGATTACAAGCTACTAAATATGTTTTGATGGAGGATAGGTTATACTATCGAACTCTTGATGGAGTGTTACTTCGATGTATCGGTTCTGAGGAAGCTAAAGTGCTGATGGGCGAAATTCATGAAGGCGTCTGCGGAGCGCATCAGTCAGCCTTAAAGATGAAATGGATGATCAGACAAAATGGATATTCCTGGCCAACTATTCTTGAGGATTGTTTCAGATATTATAAAGGCTGCCAAGATTGTCAGAAATTTGGTAATGTTCAAAGAGCTCCAGCTTCGGTTATGAAACCGATTATTAAGCCGTGGCCGTTTAGAGGGTGGGGAATCGATTTGATCGGACAGATTATTCCACCGTCTAGCAAGAATCACAAGTTTATAGTGGTGGCGACCGATTACTTCACCAAATGGGTTGAAGCTATTCCTTTAAAGAATGTGACATCGGTTGATATGATTGAATTTGTTAAAGAGCATATTATATACCGATTTTGGAATTCCCCAAACTATAATAACTGATCAAGGGACTATGTTTATTTCTGGGGAGTTCGAAGAATTTGCATCAAACATGGGGATCAAGTTGTTGAATTCTTCTCCATATTATGCTCAGGCCAATGGTCAGGCTGAATCTTCGAATAAAGGGATAATTAAATTGATCAAGAGGAAGATTGAAGAAAATCCGAGGAAGTGGCATAATTTATTGAGTGAATCTTTGTGGGCATATCGGATGGCTTGTCATGGTGCTACTAAATTATCTCCTTATCAGTTAGTTTATGGTCATGATGCCGTTTTGCTTTGGGAAATTAAGACTGGATCTCGGCGTATTGACCTACAGGATGATTTAACGGTTGAAAATTATGATATTCTAATGAAAGAAGAATTGGAGGATTTGGCTGGGCATCGTTTGAGAGCTTTGAGCAATATAGAGAAGGATAAGGCACGGGTAGCTCGATGGTACGATAAGAAAGTAAAAGTGAAAAGTTTTGTTGAAGGAGATCTCGTTTGGAAACTAGTGTTGCCAATCGGATCGAAGGACTCCAAATTCGGGAAGTGGTCTCCGACTTGGGAAGGACCGTATCGTATTCATCGGTGCGCCTCAGGTAATGCATACATATTAGAGACAATTGAAGGGGAAGTATTTACAAGAGCTCTGAATGGAAAATACTTGAAGCAATATTACCCTAGCATTTGGGTCGGTTCATGAACCGAGTACTTATTTGGGAAACGAAGGACAGCATACGAGGATTAACGAATCGGATACTTGTCTGTTTCAAAAAAATTCCTAATTTAATTTAGGTGTAAATCGGATGATAGATGGCCGATATGACATATATTGTCCTTAGTGCGAAAAATGAGGAAAAATAAAATCGCATGAGAGTTAAAGTAGAAGACAAGAGTCAAATCTATGAGAAATAATATTCATTATAAATGCAGTGGCCGAATTACAAGTCATCATAGCAAGGATCATGTTCAAGGCATGCAGGCGTATCTGATCTACCTCATCTATGACACGCTGATAAGCTTCAATCGGACCTTTTGGCGCTGGGATGCTTCTATGAAGTTCAAGCGCCTCGGATGCTTGAGCTTTGAGAGTCGTGTTCAGCTTTGCGATTGTGGTCGGAAGCTCCTGTAGTTTTTTCTCCTCTTCCTCGAGCTTTTGACTGACCAACTGAAGCTCATTCGTTAAATCTATTTTGCGAGCTTTCAACTCGTCAATGCTGGCTATTATAGAAGGACGACTTGATTCAAGGGATTTGATCCTGTCCTTATTAGCATTGACTATGTTCCTTTTCTGCTACGATTCCCTAATCAATGATTCCCGATTTTGTTGATCAGACATCTTCTGTTGAGCTTCAGCGAATTCGATCTGACGGCCTTCTATGTAAGCCGCAGGGATGATGGCAGCTTGAGCTGCGTGGTTAAGATTGGGCCGTAGCTGGTGAAAGATCGATCGGATCGGACCAGCATCTTGAACCAATTCAGAAGTGTCCTGTTCCAACAAAACCAGAAGATCCGATAATTTGTTTTTGATTTCTTATGGGAATGATGAAGCATTGACCTCCGATGTTTGTGTAATTACGCTTGATGGATTTTTATCAAACGATTGTACTTTCTCCTCGTTCAAAAGATCTCCGATTGGGAAATCAAAGAAGCTATTGTCGATTGAATCTTGAGCCTGAAAGAAAAAGTTTAATTAGATCAGAAAAGAGAGGAAGTCGACGATCAAATAAAAGGATAAGTGGATGACCTGTTTCAGATTAATTTCATCAAATTGAGTAGGTCGCATTGAAGGGGTTGGAATCGGTTCTGTAGCAGGTTCAGGAATTTCAGCCGATTTGTCTTGAAGATGCTCCACCGGTTTTTCTGGAAAAAATCGGTTATGATGTTGAGATAAAAGATTTCTTGATAAATAATGAGAGTTGACTTTTGATGTTACCGATCGAATCGGGTGCGGACGCCGATAAAGCAGGGGAGTTTGGACGAGAAACATGAGGGGAATTTAGTTCTGCGATATCTTCAATAATTTGCTCTGCGGAATATACCAAGGTTAAGTAAAGAAAAGTAAAAGGTGAAAAGAATTAGGATCGAAGTTGATACATGTTTCTGGTTGGGACTCTGGTATTGTCTTTTGGATCACTTTAGCTACCGATTGCAAAACAGAGGCAGAAATAAGATTAATACCTGAGGATCGATTAGTGGCTGCAACCGGTGCTAAAAGCCTACCTTTAGCACCGGTTGCTGGCTACAACTGGTGCTAATGCTTGAGACACATTTAGCACCGATTGCTAGAGTGCTAAAACCCGAGGCCCCCCACCGACGCGCGCAGGCGCGTTGGACCCGGTGCTAATACCCTATTAGCACCGGTCCAAAAATGGCCCCTATTTATGTGCTTCGCGGATGCTTCATTTCCTTGTAGTGCATGGAACGGAGCCTATACAATAATAAAAAAATGATATTTGGTCAACAACCACAACTAACAAACGGCAATGATTAATTCGTACTAGCGACAAAGTCTACAAGATGACCAAGATATATATAGCATACCATGTCTATGTTGAAAGAAGCTTGATTATAGCACTTGATAGAATAGGTGAAAGGACCAAAATTATTGGGACCAAAGATTCCATAATTGGCAAAAAAAAGGATGCACTGAAGATAACTTATTTAATACATAGTGGTCAACGAATTATATGTGGAGAAGTGCAGTCGTGCGCCGCCATGCACATTTCTACTATGGTGTACATTCTTTACTTATTAAACACAAAGGAGGCCTTCTAGCCTCTAGGCCCCTTTTTTTTTTTTTTTTTTTTTGCTATGGTGATAAGTCAGTGCATCCTTTTTTTTTTTTTTTGCCAATTATGGAATCCAGCAGTTGACGGGCAAACCAGCAGTAACAACAGTAAGAAATTGTCAATCCAAGGAAATAGACACAAATGATTCCCAGTTTCTAAACCACACCGATGAGACCACCAGTAACGTAGCTTTCAGTGTTGCTGTAGGCAACTCAGCTTCTACGACCTCAAAGTCGTAACTCCCGGAGGCAAGAGCAAGCCCTAACACATAGAGAAAATTACATATATGACACCACTAAACTGAACCCTCAAAATTTCGAAGTTCCCTATACGAAGTACATATGTAACACCGAATCTCAATTTCATGTCCAATATAACACTACCGTCACTTGGCTGCTGTAACAGTGTTAACTAGGACTAGAAAAGACTCTTCTATCCATGCATGAGCTGTGTATGTGTGGCCTGCTGACCGCCTGAAAAATAGCAGAACTTGGACTGGTCGAGTATATTTAGATATTTCTAGGGGGTTTATCCATAAGACAGTCAAGATACGAGAAGATTCAAAACGATTTTAATATTTATCAGGAGCCAAATTGAAAACTGTGACTCTCTCATCTCCCTCGACCTTCATCGCTGGCCGGACCTCCCTTGCGGTCGTCACCACCACGAGCTCCCTTCCACCGTCGACCACGGCTCGCCCCGTTCCGTCTAGTGCCGCCGCCGTCATCCACGCCATCCGCGCCGCCGCGGCCCACCCATCCTGCGCCGCTGTCCCCACCATCCACGCCCTTCGTGCCGCCACGACCCGCCCAGTCCAGTTTAGTGCCACCGCCGCCGTGGCCCCCCATCCCGTCCGCCACCGTCGGTGCCTCCACCGTCGATCTGGTGCCGCCGCCACCACCCATGCCCTTAGCGCCGCCGCGGTCCGCCTCATCTAGTCCGGCGCCACTTACACAGCCATCCTGCCACCTGTTCCGCCTTCAAGGTCGTCGAGCCTCGCGTTGCCCGCAGGGTCCACAAGCCCACTGACCACCGCGCCGCCCAAACGCCCGCCGAGCCGCACGACCTTTGGATTTTCACCTTCCGCGTCCATCCTGCTGTGTGGGGCCAGGGTTTGGGGAGGAGATGTGTCGGGAAGACGAACGGAACAACGAGGAGACATGTTAGGTTTCTCAGAGGAAGATGAGGCCGACAGCCTTTTTTTTCAAGGGGCATTTTGGTCAACTCAACTAAAACTTGACAAGTCAATCTCATCTTTTAATGGCAACAGCTCACGGACCCTACGGCAGAGTCAAATAGAGCATCTTTAATAACTGAAATCGCCTCGCGATTATTGCAAAAGAGCCCTCCACGTCATCCTACCTGTAGGCAGCCGTCGGATGAAGGCCCAAATCAGCACAGGCCATAGGATCTGCTCATATATTAACGCTTAGGTCCTTCGAGAAAATTCGAATCGCAACTCTTTACAACCGCGTCCTTCCACAATTTGTTCCTGATCATCCTCGTCCTCCACGCACCTCTCGCTCAGCCAGCCACTGCGTTCTCCCGCATCATCAGTTCATCACCGTATCGCCGCCGCCACTTCTAACTTCTTCTACCGAGCGGCCGATCCTCACACACGATGACAGATAACCAAAGAAGAAAACCCGTAGGTTCTAGGCAACAGCACCTTTGGAGGAGTTAGACCCTGGGAAGAAGCCGCAGAATCTGAAGCCGCTCGTCGCCGTGCATATCCTCCTCAAGATCCACATCATAGGCTTCTCCCTCTAAGGTCTCTGTCTCACCCTCCCTCCCTCTGAGTCCCTCTCTCCCTCTCTGAGTTTGGGGATGACAGTAGCAAAGTATGGACATGATAGGTACCAGATGCTTACAAGATGCTCGATTAAATTTCCATGTGACCTGCAGTCGTGCTTAGCTAATTTCCAAGTACCTGTATATTTCTATGCCTGTAATTCTTGATTTGTCCTTGCTAATGTTATCAGCAATATTCATGATTGCAACCAAAAGTTTCAGACTGTGGCTAAAATGCCAGAACTTACTTTTAGAGAAATACCCATTCTAATCATGAAACAGAAAATTTAAACTGTGTGCAGTAGTGAAATATCAAATTTTGCTATATGATAGTTCACTCAAAGTATTTTATACCTATAAGAGGTTATGTACTTTACTGCATCATAGATATTTGCTTGATGACATTCCTTAGCTATCTGCATTTTGATCCTAAAATTTTCCTCATGAATTAAATTATTCCACACATTGACAGCTCTGCAGTAGAATTGTTGTCTGCAAATGATTACATTGACGCCTTATAGTTGCGGAAATCACCAGAGCTTAATTAGTACTTATTAGAAAGCATTGACCAGAAGGTAGTCGTCTACCATTAATTTTTACTGTTCAAACTGCATAGAAGCGACATATATTTGTTTTGTTGTTTCAGCACCTTTAATTAATTCACACAGAAAAAATCAAGGCTTTGTTACCTCACCTGCTGTTTTCTAAAAAACAACTCGACTAACCAAATCTAGAAGCATCACCCTATAGCAGTTTGTGATTTGATCTCATAATATATGTGGTAATTGCCAACACTACATCGTATTGTATAGGAATATTGGTATCATGTTTATAGTTTAGATACATAAAATTGTTACCTAGCTACACACCATTTCCCCAACATTGAGCATGTAGAAAGCAGACTGATTTATAATGAGAAGAAATCTAGACATCAAGCAACATATTATTTGTAACTACCTTGAACGAACATAGCCTGTGAAGTTCAAATCCATCCTTGCACACTTCATCATCTGTAAATTCACTTGACTAGCTAGGGGCATATTTACCGCGGCGTTCGCGAACTGTTCTAGTAAAACTTAGAACTAGTTTTAGAGAATTTTGAAAATCTCAGGGTCAAGAAAGGAAGAGATGAGTTTAATCATGTCGTACGGGTAATTTTCTCTAACACATATCATGGATGCACACAGTAGTTTATGTGGAATGATCTCACCAAATTGACGATCTGTGTATGACGTTTAGCTAAGACGATCTGTGTAATCTTTCTTACGGGTTGATACAGGTCTTTGCATTCAGAATATAATGTCCTCACTATTGGAAAGCTATCCCACATACAAGTATGTTTATGTTTACTTTTTCTAAAAATAGGCCACCGGTTTTGAAATTGACAGAACTGGTCGTCCGTAGCCCGTCTATTTGACGATGACTAGGAAAATGACTGAGTGGATGACAGCGAGGTGAGATCCACCATTTGAAACAGAAGAAATGGCGCATCTTCTTATTTAAAAAATTAATATATGTGGTTTAAGAAAAATAAAGTTCAAAGTGAGTATTTTGCAAAGTGATCTCATTTACGAGGTGTTTATAACTAACTTGTATTTTCGAGTTGAGGGTAAAAACACGGCCAATAGTTTAGGGGCCAAGTAGAACTTTTTTTCCCCATAGCCACACCGAATGGGCATTTCTACGTGAGCTTGGGCTGTATCCCGTGTCGTTCTGAGCCCATGTAATTAATACTAGTTGGGCTGCAGTCGTATTCTTGTGAACATGAATACTGCACAGAATAAGGCCTGCAGCAGTGCAGCAGCTATAGTTATCTATCTAGTGCTCGTTCCTAAAAAAATCTAGTTGAGTGTTCCGTTCATTCTTTTACTTGACAAACATTTTTTTAATATTTTAGTTTATATGACAAAAAAGACAATAAAAATAATTTTCAATGTGGATCTAAAGACATCAACTTTTGAAAAAGAATTAGTGGATTGGCTAATAACAAATCAAAATAACCTCATTTGAACAGATTATTTCACCGTTTCCCTTAAGGCGACGCGAATGATGCGGTTATTTGTGTCAGGTATTTCACTGTTTCGTTTGTCAGTCGTTCTAACCGGTGGATCTCGCACCAGCGCGGATAGTAAAAATAGGAATTATCTCGCACCAGCGCGGATAGTAAAAATATGAATTCACAAATAAAATTAGCAAAAATATTTTTAATAGCCTAGGAGGCCACCCCGGGCTACAAAATATGCTCATGTGTGGTACCGAGCATTTGAACTCACAACCTCCTACTTCGCACAACCCATTCTTACCATCACACCTAGACATCATTCATGTATGCATGAGGGAGTTGGAATCCTTTTGACCCTTGTTGCCTAAAGCATAGATCTATTATTTAGGCATCTAAATGACTTCAAATAAAAAAAATCAGCTATAAAAATTGTAGATCTCATCGAAACATACAAGTTTCGTATAAAGCTTCTATTCATCCGAGACTGTATGCACAAGTTACGAAATTCAGAATATAACTTGAAATTCAAATTACAAGAGCGGGAACAATGGTGGGAAACAAAACTAAAGATTGAAGTTTTGGACATCTAAACGACCTCAAATTGAAAAACTTTCAACTATAAGTTGTCGATCTCGTTGAAATGTACAATTTTTATACAAATCTTCTCTCCATCCGAGACTGTATGCAAAAGTTATAAAATTCAGAATAGAACATGAAATTCAAGTTGAAAGAGTGAGGACAAGGACGAAAACTGTTTTGGATATTTAAATCACATCAAATAAAAAAACTTACAAATTTTGTATAAAGTTCCTCTCAATCTGAAACCATACGCAAAATTTATGATTTTTTTAAGTAGAACAATTTCAGGCCAGTGCGAATGACTAGTCATTCGAAGCGGCTCAATTCGAGCCGGTGCGAATGACTAGTCATACGAAGTGGCTCAATTTTGGGCTGGCGCGAATGACTGTTCGAAACGGCTGTCGGCGCGTTTGATGCGTTTATTCATGCCGGCTTAGTATACGCTGATGCGAATGTCTTATTCAAAGTGGACTATTAATGGCCGGCGCGAATGAGACGATGCGAACGATGGTCTCTGCGTGCCATTTTAAGTCGATAATAAAAAGGACTTTAACTATCCATACGTGCCATTTGTTGATTCATGTGTTAGATAAAAATAACTTTAACTATCCATACTTTGCAGACAGGTTTCATTTACAAGGTGCTTAGTACAACTACCTTCATTTACAACTTTTTTGTTGAAAGCAACTTCATTTACACGTTATAGCTGGATCAGTAACTCGTACATACAAGAACATAACATAAGGCGAGGAGCAAGGGTGCAAGGCGTAGCGTTTTTGCAGATTCCCCCCTTGCGGCTTCCCTCCGAGACACGACGCTGACCAAAACCAAGAGGCGAGGCTGCGAGAGCATCCTGTGTCCGTGGGGAAGCAGGAGCTGTTCCACTTCCTCCCCGCAGGGCCGTCCCGGAAAATTAGGGGGCCCTGTACAGAGTACTAAATGGGGGCCTAAATCATAAATCACAAGGAGAAATGAAATTATGGTCCTTTTATAAACCTCTGCATAGCTCGTTTTAAGGTTAAGTCAAATCCACTTGGCCACTTAACATGTAACTGCAAGATCACTGGAAAGAAGATGAAGCGAACGTGATTGTAATTGAAACGACGGTAGTTGCTCTCCAGGGCCATAAAACTAGACTATAGGTAATAAAAACAAAGGCTAATTAATACCAGTATATATATAAACTAAACATAATTTGAGGCCCTTTGTAGGTGGAGGCCCTGTTCGATCGCTCATGTCGCACGTGCCCAGGGACGCCCCTGCTCCCCGCCTTCTCCGCCGGAGCACAAAAGGCCAGGAAAAAGAAAAACATTTCCCCATAGCAATTTTTCCCACTTTCCTGCCCCTAGCTTCCCACGAACGCATGCGAGGCACTCGCACCGATCGCATCGCATCGCGGCCAAATCCTTCGCGTTCCGTCACATCGCATTCGATCCTCATTCCCTGGGGTCCTGGCCGGCTGTTTCTTGAATCGCTTGTCGCCGGCTGCTCCGACCTGCGGCGTCAGGTACGAGCATTATATTTCCTCCCACTCCTCGCGTGGGGGAAAATTCACAACGCATTGTGATGTCCTTTGGGTTCTTGGAGATTGGCGTTGGCCGTTTCTGTTAGAGGATTAGAAATCGCGCGTTTGTCTCGGCCGGAGTTAGGAGAGAAGAACCGCCGCACGTTGAACTTGATTTTCTTTTCGCTGTGCTTTTTAGCTGCGCCCCCATTTGTGTGTGTGTGTGGGGGGGGGGGGGGGGGGGGGGGGTGAAATTTCGTGTTTTTTTATTTGCAATTAGAGCTGCGACCTTTAGGTGATCTTGTTTATGCGACGATCCTTCTTTGGCTATGTGATAATTTTTCTCTTTTTTTTTGTTGTCGTCCCTCGGATCAGATTATGGTTCCTTACGCACATAATCAAGAATCCTGTCGTTGTAAATATGAGAGCTCAAAACTTGTGATCCAAGTAGTATTAAAGAAAATCCTTATCAACATAATCGAGAATCCTGTCGTTGTAAATATGCACGTAATCAAGAAAACTGAGGATTAAAAAAGTAGTATATTTAATTATTTCTGGAAAATCCCAAATTTAACATTTAATTCAATTTTCAACCTTTTATTGAGTGGCTGGGCTTTCCATGATCCAAGCAGTACAACCATGCGGCCACAAGAATTGGTCTTCCTTGCAATGATTTACCTTACTCAAGTAATATGTTTATGCACTTTTCTAAGCATCATTGTGGTGGCTTTGCAAAACATATGTATTATTTTTGCCGATACAATAGTTACTTCTAAGCATTTTTTATGGAGTTGCAGTAGCAAATTAAACTTCTATTGGAACCAGTGGACATTCACCTTAGTCACTAGACTACATTGCATATATAGTCCAGCACATCAAAGCAACCACAAACTGGGTATGATAATTGATACTATACCTCCGCCTCTAATTATTTGACACTATATATTGACACTTTTGGTCATAACGATTGACCATTTGTCTTATTTCAAAATTTATGTAAGTGACATTTCTTTTGTTTGTAACTTACTTTCTCATCAAAGAGTTTTGAAGCATTATTTGCAAAAAAATCTTTTTATATGTTTTGAATAAATTTTTAAATAAGACGAATGGTCAATCATTGCATCAAAAGTCAACAACGATGATAAATATTTTGATACAGAGAGTATATGAGCTTCGTCTGAAAAAGTAAGACTATAAGAGCCAAGTGACCATGAAGGAAGGTGATAATACACTCATCAAAGCCAGAGGCAAGGCTAGCTGATAATTAACCCTGGTGTACTGCCCTAGGGACTAATATTATTTCACATGAAACTATGGTGATTTTGAGGCTAATTACTGGTAAAACATTTTTGTCCCTGGTGCATTGGCACCAGGATAGACCAACTGGCGTCGCCCCTGAGCAAGGCATGGATTCATTGGGGTTACAGTGAAAGCATGATTTTTCCCTATAAAAAAATACTGCTTTAATTTATGTTAATATGAGGGAGGGCAATAACTTCTATTTTGTTCTGTATAGAAATATTTGCTATATGGTTGTTGTTTTAGAAAGATGTCTTGTGCGTTATTTTTTATTTTCATCATATTGGATTGCGCTTTTCATCACTCCTATTTTGTTCTGTATGAAACAGAAATATGTTAATATGAGGGAAGCCAACTTTTATTTTCTTTTAAGTCTCGAGGTGTTTGATACATGTGCGCTTTAGAAGCGGTACTCTTGCCATCTTAGATAATTGGAGGGAAGGAGTTTAAGATTACATATGCTGAGATTTGAGGTATCCAGAAGAATTAGATATGTATATTAAGGAGGATATTATGTTTGTGTGGATTTTTCTGCTTCCAAATGGTCTTTTGTAATTCAAGGATTTCAAGCATTTCAGCCAAATAAAAATGAGGCCAAAGGAACACAAAGTCAATTTATAATTTTTCTCCAGGGTTAACTTCAGTGCCTAATTTAGGAGTGCATTCTTGTGGAAGTATAAATGTTATGACTTATATCGTTTGATTCTCTTTTGGTATTAAAATGTGCAGCAAGAGTCTGCAGAAGTATTGTGCACCTCATTTTGGCAACAAACAACGGATATTGGAGGTTGTTTTTTGTTTGTATGTTGGAATCAATCATAATTAGTTGAGTTCTTATATTAATTAAACATCTTTCAATGATTTTCCTTCAAGATCAGGTTTGATTAATTCTTCCTTTTTTACTCTTATTTCCAGAAGTGTTCATATAGAAGATTAAAGAAAATAGCTTTTGTTTTCATTGTTGGAAGTCGTAGTAAAGCACTCTGCTGAGTCAAGTAGAGAGCAATGAAGGAGGGGCACTTCAATGTGCAAGGCCAACAGAAGGAATGAAGTGGTAATAGGTGTGGAAATTAGGCTTCACAGTGATATGAAGGGTGTTCCGGTGCCTCGAACAAGAGCAAGCCCAAGAAGACGCATATGGATATCAGTGGTTGTAATATTCATTATCATCACCGTTCTATGGGCTTATTTTTATCCGCCCCAGGATTATACCTATCCTGTTAGGGATTGGTTCCCCTCAGAACCTACCCGGGAGCTTACCGATGCGGAGACTGCTGCACGTGTTGTATTCAGGCAGATCCTCTCAACACCTCCTTTCATATCAAGGAACCCAAAAATCGCCTTCATGTTCTTGACTCCAGGCAAACTTCCATTTGAAAAATTATGGGAGTTGTTCTTTAAGGTATCGTTTGGCATTTTCCCTTATGATATGTACTTGCCAACTTTATACATGGTATTGGTGTTGTTACAGATGCTGGTTTGTTTCCAGTTTACTATGAGGGTTCTAAGGATGATGTAAAATATAAACATATATCTTTCTTGACAAAGTGCAGATGGTTGATGTGCGGTAATTCAACAGTCACAAACAAGATAAAAAATGCATCAGTTGTCCCTAAGCTACATCTTTCATTTTCATGAGAACTGTTCTTTATTGGCTAATTTTTATTTAAGTGCATTAGATTCAAATCACAATCAGACTTTGCTATATTACTGGATCGATCTTGCCCCACTACTGAACCACAAATGTAGAAATTTTACTGACTGTATCTCTACTTTCTTTATAGCAAGCACCATTTGAGTCCAAAGACCAATCTTACTGTACTTGTGTTTTTTTTCCATTGTATTCCTATTATCTCTCCAGGGTCACGAGGGGAGATACACCATATACGTTCATCCTTCACGGGAGAAGCCTGAACATGTTAGTCCAATATTTATTGGTCGAGACATACATAGTGAGAAGGTAATATAATGCTGTTAAGGATAAAGCCACGTTAAGTGTTAAGCTTGTGCATTCATGTGATTGTAAGTTAGAAATCTGTTTAGATTAACTAAGATTTGTTATGTGTCTGACAGTTTCTCTACTCAATTTTTTTGGGAAAGATGCAGTCTAGCATATTATTAAGTTTGTATTTCAATCTTCAAAATTTCCTGTGGAAATTAACCATGACTTGGCCATTGTTCAAATCCAGTTACACATACCTCAAACAGTTCAAATTAGTTCAGAAATGGGAAACACAATAAAGGCAGATGATACTGTTTCAGAATATGTACACATTTATCATGGAAAAAATTAATGGTTACCACAGTTCCAAAATTATAAAAAGTAAAACAACTCACGTATAATATGCTTGTAGACATGGGGATTTCTTGCTCCAAGGTGGGCTGAGGAAAAGCCTGGTTTCATTGTGGCTGAAAATGACTGCCCATATGCTAGGCATGATCAGGAATTTTTTTATATTTTTATATTTTTTAATTTTTAATTTTTCAAAAATAAATACCTGGCCCAAAAATTAGCAGATTTGGTCTTATGTCGCCGGATGAAACGGCTATAGCCGTCTGAACCGGCGAAAGGTTGCTGCACAGGCCACGTGGCGGCGTTGCAGGGCTTTTCGCCGTTTCAAATGGCTATAGCCGTTTCATACGGCGAAAGGTTGCTGCACATGCCACGTGGCGGCGTTGCAGGGCTTTTCGCCGTTTCAAACGGCTATAGCCGTTTCACACGGCGAAAAGCTCCTGGCCCAGCTTTTCGCCTGAAGCTATAGCCGTTTGAAACGACTATATTTCTTAAACTTTTTTTAATTTATGTTGAGGAATTATTCTGCAACTGTTTTCTAATTTATGTTGAGAAATTATTATGCTATATTTGGTTTGATATTATGAAATGATTTAGATTTTTACGGTTTATTTTTGGTTCACCTATAATTGTTTTAATATTATATGTTTATAATTTTATACGGTTTGTGGGTGACCCTTTAGGCCGGAATGCAGTTGTGAGTCTTTTTTTAAAGAATGTAGTTGTACTGCGGTTGTGCAGGTGTACCATTACACACATAAACTCCACAAACTGCATTTCGTAAAACAAAAAACCCACAATTGCATTCCGGCCGGGTCACCCACAAATCGTATAAATTATAAACATATAATATTACAACAATTATAGGCGAACCAAAAAATAAACCGTAAAAATCTAAATCATTTCATGATATCAAACCAAATATAACATAATAATTTTCAACATAAATTAGAAAATAGTTGCAGAATAATTCCTCAACGTAAATTAAAAAAAAAGTTTAAGAAATATAGCCGTTTCAAACGGCTATAGCTTCCGCCCACCTGACCAGCGCTGGCGAAAAGCGGGGCCAGGAGCTTTTCGCCGTTTGAAACGGCTATAGCCGTTTGAAACGGCGAAAAGCCCTGCAACACCGCCACGTGGCCAGTGCAGCAACCTTTCGCCGGTTCAGACGGCTATAGCCGTTTCATCCGGCGACATAAGACCAAATTTGCTAATTTTTGGATTAGGTATTTATTTTTGAAAAATCGAAAAATAAAAAATATAAAAATAAAAAAAGTTCCATGATCAGGCCGGCAATTTTGGGTTGGGCTTTGGCTGGACCAGGCTGCCTCCTATATGTTTACAAATAGGAAAAAGTCCCTTCTACCTCCCTGGACATGAGGCCGAGTCCGCGTTTCCTCCTTTAACCGCAAAACCAGACATCTAGCCTCCTTCAAGTCTCAAAACTGTTCATTTTACCCCCCTCGACGGTTTTGACAGCGGTTTTGGCTGACGTGGCGGTAGGCCCCACATGTCAGCGTGGGCCCCACCCCTATCTCTTCTTCCACTCCCTTTTTCTTCCTCTCTCTCCACCTCTCGTCTGCTCCTCCGCCGGCCACCGGCCTCCCCTCTGGCCCTCTCCCTTCCCGTCCCCTCTCCTCTCCGATCCGATGGGCGATGGGACACAGCGGCCGGCCGGCGACCTCAAGCGGCGGCGGCGCTACAGCCCTGGCCAGCTCCTCCCCTCGCCACCGCCACACGCCATCCGCCTCCTCCCTTGCGCAAACTAGCCCTCCCCGTCCCTTGTCAGTGACCTCGGGTGACGCGGAGGAGTGACGGCGTGCGGAGGGATCAGCCGGTGGAAGAGCTCGCGCGGCTCGGCGACGCAGCCGCGGGCGCAGACGGAGACGCGGGCGGCGGAGTTGAAGACGGGGAAGCCAGGGCGCGGGGCGGAGAGCGTGGTGGAGAGCAGGAAGGTGGCGATGCGGCGGCATCTAGGGTTGAGGAGGAGCGGAGGCATGCTCGGCGGCGGCGGAGGCCACCATTCTCCAGCCGGTCGTCCGGCCCCTTCAGATGTCGTCGCCGGCGAGGGACGAGGAGGAGGGGGGGGGGGGGTTGCGCTAGTGAGGAGGCAGACGGCGCGCGACGGTGACGCGGGGTGGATCCGGCCAGGGCTGCAGCGCCGGAGGACCGACGGCGTGCGGAGGGGCAGAGGTGAGGAGGTGGAGAGAGAGGAAGAAGAGGGGAGAGGAAGAAGAGATAGAGGTGAGGCCCACGCTGACATGTGGGGCCCACCGCCACGTCAGCCAAAACCGCTGTCAAAACCGCCGAGGGGGGTAAACCGAATGGTTTTGAGACTTGAAGGAGGCTAGATGTCTGGTTTTGCGGTTGAAGGAGGAAACGCGGACTCGGCCTCATGTCCAGGGAGGTAAAAGGGACTTTTTCTTACAAATATCAATAATGAACAAAAACAACACTTCACGGCAGGCTCTTGGTTTGTTTTAGTGCTACAGGCTTTGCCCGTGCCCATCCAATAACTCTAGCACCTTCAGTTTGGGCTTTGTCATGACGGGCCGTGGGCAGGCTTTGGGCCTGGGTGCATTAGTCTACATGCATGAAAACTAGAAAATGATCTCTAAAATTGTTTGTATTCATAGTTTATATACGTGCAGATAATTTAGTTTAATAGATTTGGTCAGTTAGATCGAGTTAGATAATTGATGTTTTCTGGACTATATACTCATTCAGAGGGCTATTGATTTTTGCAAATTCCATGCAGGTAGGATGGGGAATGATTTCAATGGTTGATGCAGAAAGGAGGCTTTTGGCCAAGGCTCTAGAAGATATAGATAACCAGCATTTTGTATTGCTTTCAGACAGGTGATCCATATATCCAAAGGACTCAAATATTGTTTACTTGTATGATGAGCTCTCTCAATGTGTAACCATTCCTTATCGAATGATTTCAGCTGCGTTCCTCTTCACAATTTCGATTATGTATACGATTTCTTGATGGGATCAAGGCACAGTTTTCTGGACTGGTTAGATAATGTTCTCTCTCAGCTAGGTTAAATTCATTCATATCCATTAAGCTATCCGAAAATTGCATGTAACTTTAATGTTCTAATTCGTTATATACACTAGCTATCTCTTTTCCCAGTCACTCACATTCTTTTTTTATATTTCTTGGTCAGTTTTCACGATCCTGGACCACATGGAGTTTATAGATACTCAAAGCATATGTTACCTGAGGTTCGAGAGTCAGAATTCAGGAAGGGTTCTCAGGTGAGCTTAATATTTCCTCTTTCAAGCTTGCAAACTCTGAATTTTTAATCAAACCATGATCTATATGTGTAGAAGGGATTTTCCATTTTACCGATAAAAATCCTTCTTGTTTTCATATAATAGTCTTTATTTTAAATTTGAGGGTTTTTTCTATTTTTCAAATGAGGTTTGTATGAACTATAAAAAGTACTGCAATACGTTTACAATACTATTTTTGACATTGCAGTGGTTCTCAATGAAGCGGCAACATGCAATGGTGGTGATTGCAGACAGTCTTTATTACTCAAAATTCCGGCTTTACTGCAGGGTAATCAAATCCAAACTTGTGTGGCCTTCCCTGCATGCGTGTATACTATAGCAGTAGCAGAGCATAATTTTTGTGTTGATTAGTCAAGTACTCAAGTTCTTCTATAATGTTTAATTGATCAGCAAAAATTGCTTGAACTAAGGAACTCTTTTTTGTATAGGTCACCTTATAATTATTTCGATGTTTATTTCATGTCCTTCTGTTATATATGATGATAGTACTGTTCTGCTTGAGCTCAATAGTTTGTGTATTTGGTTTTGCTTTGTGCCCTTTGCAGCCTGGAATGGAAGAAGGCCGCAATTGCTATGCAGACGAGCATTATCTGCCAACATTATTCCATGTTCGTATTCAGTAAATAATCTCACCATCTACTTTTACAAACTTCTGGTGATGGTCAGTAATATCTCCTGGGTACTAAACTTCGAGAGCTCTCATTTGTATTAACCAGATGATGGATCCGGCTGGAATTGCTAATTGGTCTGTCACTTACGTTGATTGGTCTGAAGGAAAATGGCATCCCAGATCTTTCCGAGCTAAGGATGTCACTTATGAACGCCTAAAGAATATGACGGTACATTTACATTTATTTTTTGTCATCTTAACATGATTAAAGCGATCTGTTTTTTCTCTGTCTCTAACTTCCATTTTGCTGCAGTCGATTGATGTGAGCTACCACATCACCAGTGATGATAAGGTCATATCCTCCCTTGCTATTTGAATCAATTTGCACGTAGACTTTTGCTAATGATTTAATGTTTTGCATCTGTTTACTGGATTATATCGTACCATGTTATTTTGCTAGTTTATCATATGTTTTGAAATTATTGCGCTTGATACGTCGGGGTTGGTTTATATATATATTTGATTACCCGTTGGGCAACTTTAATTGCAAATTATAATAAACTATTGTCTTTTCAGTTATTCAAAATTGCAACTCAAGCAAAATTCACACTCATATTGTTGCCTCAAGTTCTTGGCTATATTTTTTATGCTGATTCCCAGTGGTTTTAAAAGAACTTCAGCCCACGATCTCTTTTCAGTTGCAACTTGCGTGGAGGAATTGATCATCTTTGATGTCAACTAACAGTTGGTAGAAACAACATTCTGTGCTTATGTTCTTTCTGTTGATTGCAGAGAGATCTCTTGCAGAGGCCTTGCTTGTGGAATGGACTGAAGAGACCATGCTATTTGTTTGCAAGGAAATTTTACCCAGAAGCATTAGACAATCTTGTGAACTTATTCTCAAACTACACAATTTTCTGAGTTCTACTTACACGAAGACTACACTTTTTTGGACATCAGTGTTTTAAATTCTTTGTAGATTGCTGGACGAGCAGACATATTTACACTAACATAGTATACTAGGGAGGGAATTGGGCTCCAGCGCGGCAAGTATTACATTAGGAATATCTTCTTTTTGATAGGTCTTGAGTGTTACTCTGTTCATGTGAATTCAGCTAATTATGTCGAAATTGTTACTTATGCCATTTTTTTTTCCATTGATCCTTACACCAAAGAATATTTAAAGAGATTCCCATGCATGTGCAGCTGAACTGCATCTACCCTATATCCTTCAACAAAGAGTACTTGGTTTGCACAATTTTTTCAATAGTAATGGAATGCAAGCAGAACACTTTAAATGAAAGCTTTAATATTCTTAACTGAACTCTGTTTATTCATGTGTTTCTCAAAGTTGCAGCCATTTGTCACTTAAAGGGTCATATTGATGAACAATGAGCCTCGTTCTATTATTCTGTTTTTTCAAGAAGTCATTATTTATTGATGTAAGTTATCATTTAGTGGTCTCAAGGACCTCGGTGAAGGAATTGCCAAAGATGTATCCTTGTGTTATATCATTGTCATTTTGACATAGTAATTGCTAAGGCTTCAGTAATACTTATGACAGGCAGGCAGGCATTAAAAATCGGGTGAGATAGTGGGCACGATTAATAACGGCATAGGGCGTACAAAATGGATTGGTTTATGATGATGGCAGGTTGCAGGAGCGAATCCGGAGCTCGGTAAACAATGGACTTTGTCTTTTTCTTCAGTTTTGTTTGCTCATCTGTTGGGAAGCTTGACTTATTGGCTGCTAGCCTGCTACTCAGTTTCACGTGGGAACTTCCTCTAGCTTCTAGGGTACTACCAAGCCAAAAGTGATAGATTTCTTGCCGATCACGTTGTGAAAGGAAATTTCTAGCGAACTCGATCTATGTATCTCAGCAAGTTACATCCATCTTCTTGTGCACCTTCAAGATGCATACAATAGCACTAAACAGATTGATAAGTATAGGAAATATTGCTTATGGAGAGGATGTGATCCGATTTAAACAACAAAGAGCCACCAATGGCTGCTTGGCGCCGATTAATTGTCTGCAAGTTTTTTTTATGAGATTGATTGTCTGTAAGTTGATGAATGAAGGTGGTCTATGTTTCCTATGTTTTCGGGCCAAGCATTAACATTATCCTCTCCTCTTTCATGATGGCATTTATTGTTCCCTGTCTCAAACAACCACTACTGTGCTCGTTTTGTGTTCTGGTTAAATTATGCTTTCTGTACATTGAACATGCTTCGTGCGCCTGAGAGTGCTTTATATTATTATGTATGAGTAAGCACTACAAATATGTATGACAGTTATGGTAATTTGGACATTAATTATATTAAGTTAATTTAATTGGATGATGTTTATAAAATTTGTTGGCCATCACATTTTATTGGTCGAAATAATTTGACATGTCAAATATCATTGTTGTTGAACTATAAACATGTAAAAATGTCATATCAATGTTTTCTTTCAATTAATACATGCAGTTAGTTTGGTTCCGCCCAAGGCTAATTAGCAGTGGTGTGCTGATTCTAAGCAGGCCACGTCATGTACAAGCGAATTGAAGCCAAAATAAAAGAAATAGGGAAAAAGAGATGATTTTTTGATGAAAGGAAAAAGAGATGATAGTGGTATAGTATAGCTCAATTTACGTGCGAGTTGCATTTCTTGAAAGTTTCTTATTGGAGGCATTCCCGATTCGGGATACCATCATATTATCTAGTGGTGTGCTACATGATTTGATCAATGCAAGACCAGACCAATACTTAGTGGCTTCTCTTTCACTCTCTCTCCGTGCATTTTTCGCCCAGTTAGGCATATGTCGGGTGTCAAATGAGGAAATTACAAGGGACAAATTAATTTTAGCTAAAGAAATAGAAAATAGGGAAGAAAAGATGTTAATGATATAGTTTGGCTCGCATGTGAGTGGCATGCCTTGACGAAAAAGCTTTTTTTTTTGTTGATGGCGTTTCATGGAACATTTAATAATGTCTTAATCAGCGGTGCCATATGAATTGATCTGCATGAGCAATTAACAGCTTTGTTTTCACTCTCCGATCCTTTTAATTAGGCATGGTTCGAGAGTTAAATTGAGAAAACTGTGGGACAATAGGGCCATTGTCTCTTATACTTGATAATTAAGTAATTCTTACCTTACTCTTTCATTAAAATAAGTTGCTCCTAGTTTATTAGTAGAACCGTTCATAATTTAGAATTTTTCCTACTTTTATTTTTTTATATTTGGCCTCAATTTGTTTTAAGAAAAATGAATCGAACGATTGAAAAGGCCTTCACCCGATAAAAAGGACAATAGTACAAAGCGTGTGTTTTTCTAGTGACGAATTTAACTCAAACTATATATATATATATATATATATAGCATGCCACAAACCGCAACTCTCCCACGCGCGTCTCGTCATGGCACGTGGTCTTCTTCTTCGTCGCGACGCCTTCCCGCTCCTGCCCTGCTACTCCGCTGCGGACCCTCTACAACCTCACTCCACTTTACTCTGCCCTCCTCCTCTATATCCTCCAAGCCGGCAGCATCGTACCCACCGCCTCGCCGTTCCGCCCACAGCCCGCCACCGTCCCCACTTTACCTATGTCTCACCGGAGAAAAATGCCGTTGGAGTGGACCCACGAGTGTCCCGACATTCACCGCAGAATTTTTAATTTTGTGCAGCTTAATTTCTTGTTTGCCTCTGTGCTTCCCCACTCCACAGTTCCCCGGCGTCACGCGGGCAGGCCGCGGCACGCTGCCAAGCCCTTGGATGGCACCGGACGGCATCCACCCCTGACACGCATTCACATCAGTGCAGGCCAGCAGGCTCACTCTCTCGCTAGGGCTCCAACTATTACAAACCCGCGTGCCGGGTACTCAGTATCCCACTCACTCTCTCACTCATCAGCACTTCAACACCGAGTGGCGTTCGTCAGACACAGTCGTCCGTCCCTCCCCGCCGCCGCGCTCCGATCCGCTCTACGCGCTCGACCTCGCCGTCGACCACCGCCAGCACCGGCGCCCCGATCCTCTCCTCGCGACTGGGAAGCTAGGTCCGTTTCCATCTCCTTCCCGAATCTTTTTTCCGCTCTCTATTCGGTGCCTAATCGCTGTAGGTAGGAACTAGGAATTAGGATTGCTTGCTTTAATTTTTCTTTCGGTGAGGGGTGGCGGACGGTAGTGGCTCCAGTGGGCGGAAGCCGCGCGCGCCCGGCTCCACGTACACTCACGCCGGCGATTCGGATTTCGGTGGGAGGGGATCGTCCAGTGTAGTTGTAGCGCACCATGCATATATGGCCTCGACCTCTCCAGATCCGGATTCGAGAGTGACGACCTAGGACTAGAGGTACATGGACGTCATGGCCCCTCGGGAAGGTATGTGGCCATGGTACTGGGCGCCGCTGTGGCCGCCCGGTTATTGGCAGCTAATTGGTCGCCGGCGTGGAATCCGAGGATTACCGACGGCGATGGGGAGATAGAGTACGTAATGGTGGGGCTGCGCTGTTTGTTTGCGTGCGCAGACACCGTCACACGACAAGCACTGGGCAGCCGTTCACCACGGAACGAATGGCCTGGATCAGCACCGAAAGTAATTAATGGAGGTATGAGGTGGTTGTTCGATGGCTTGGTTTGTAAGAGCTGAGTCATCACTCATCACCACCCGGCACCGGTGCGGATCGGAGGACAAGAGTCCGTTTTTGTCTTTAGGGCGGGCATGTACAACAGTTTAGACAGCTGCTGTCTTTTTCTCACATGCAGACTGCTAAACAGACATCAACTGTTGTACATGCTGTCTTTTTAGCTGTCTGCAAGATATTTAATTCATCCTTTGACACGTAAAATCATTATGATCTACTAAATAATTTGATCTTTATAGCCACTTTGTTGCTTACATGAATGAATGCATGATATATCAAATAATTCGCACGAGTTGTCTATGTGTAGAGAGGTATCGCAATACTTCATCACCAATTAGTTATTTATACATGCAAACACGTACACATGCATCAGTTTCACACGCCATGAAGCCAGCAGTTTAGTTTATGCAGCCAGCATTTTGGTTCATACGGAATGCATGCAGTATTCAGCACGTAGGCATCCATCAGTTTCACTTTCACAAGGCATGCATCGGTTGCAAAAACGTGCGCGCGCACCGGATCCCTCTAGCCGTCGACGACCTGCAGCGACGCGTACAACAGTCGTGAGAAGTTGTCGAGTGCCCTCGGAGCACGCGCAACAGCCGTAGTTGAACGAGACGCCGGCGTCGCTCTCTTTCATCATTAATTGCTTACCACGTCGGACGATTTTACTTCTCTCGACGCAAGTCGACGGCAGCAGGCGCTGCGTTGTACGTGCCCTTAGTTACAGAGTGTGTGCGCGGGCCCCATGCCTTCATCATTTCTTGTCCGGCCAGTTGGTGACGTACGTGGCACACGACACATCTGGTATTTGTACCATGCTTCACTTCGAAATCGCACGGAGTGCCAATTAACAAGCCACTGCACGTGCGTCCACCAAGGAAAAAAAAGCATGCTCGTTCTACGTGTTCCATATCCCATACCATTCTTTTTCTATATACTCACTCCAATCCTGAAATATAGGGAATATAAGGTTCAAATTTTGTCTTCAAATATAAAGCATTTTAGGAGTGCAAATACGGAATCAACTCAACTAAAAACTTGTCAAATATATCTTGTTAATTAGGAAAATTGACTTATGTTACCATTAGCTAAGAGTATAAGAGGCATTTACCCACCTCTTTAGTCTGTCATAAGAATCATACGATGGCTTATATTTCAGCGTAGAGAGTACATGTTATATTGTATCAGTACAGCCGGTCCACCATCATGGCTGTGTGTAGCAAATAACCCTGGTGCAGCGCAATTTTTAGATCTTCGTCCAAAATTGGTCGACGTCGTCTCCATACTTCGTCATTTTTGCATCTTCAGAAAAACACATATTTTCCACAATACCGCATTGACCTTGACCAGTTGACCCTCAAGTGTTTGTTCCATTGTATCACAGCTGTCCAAGTTCATCAGGGTCCTAGGCCAACAACTCGCCCCCTCCGAGATTTCCCCTTTGCTGGTCATCACCTCTTCCTGCTTGCTTTCCACCCATGCTGAGCACTCAAATCGTCATTGCAAGAGCCCGAGAAGACTATATAATAGGTGGCCATGCCAATGCATTGCCACCGCCCTGCCTTTGCTCACATCCTCTTACATAAGCAACTGCAAAAGCAGTGTACTAACTCACCCTGATGCATTGCCATTTTTGCCTGTCTAAAATTTGGTCGTTGCCACAAATCATCTTGTAGGCTGCAAATTTCTTCATACTTCATTTGTAGGTAGGGGAAACACATAGTCTCCACATCAACCTTCAGCCCAAAAAGTCTGTTCCATCATATTATGGTCGTCCCAATTAATTTCGTCCACTTGTTCGACCAAAGCCATTACGCCCAATTTTATTAAAATCTTAGCAAGCATGCATTTCAACCGTACTCTCGTACGGGCGGGGGTACCGGCATCATTACAAGAGGGTCCAAAACACACCCAGCCGTCAGGCGCAAGACAGTAGAACGCTGTGTGCGGCCTCACATCACATGCATGAACTTCTAACTCTACTAGACAAAGATTATCTCTACAGTACACAGATTTTTGACCCAACCCTTTTAGAGAACCAAACGATATGGTCCACAGAAATCACACCAAACTTCAACATGCTTGTGTGTGAGTCTACCCATCATCAGCTTCACATTCTTCTCTGCTTTCTGCTTCAGGAGTGGTTTCCAGTGGGACAAAAAGAGCCATAATTTTGTGTCACCAGTCACCACCACGGGCGCTGCCACCATTCGATCTGTCTTTAAATACAAGGCCATTTCTCGTCTCCCAAAATGTCCACGTCAGCCATGTGTTAGGTCGATCTCCACCACCACGGCCCAAAGGCCGTGATGGGCTCGGTCCATGCACCCTGATCGGGGGAGCCCAACCTAACATTGGTTGGTGGGCCCCCGTTGTACAGTGCTATAAAGAAAGGGGCGGGGGCTAGGGCGCACGGCACGAGGTTCACCGCGCCGCCAGCCACCACCCCACAACCCTACCGATCGAGGGGCACTGGAGCAACGGGAAGCCGCACCAGCGCCGCCTGCGACCTCCGGGTGGATCCGGAGGACGAGGTGCCATCGCCCCGACCTCAACCGAGAGCCACCGCGCCGCCAACGTCTTCCCCACCTGCGGCCGCCCCTGCGACCGCCACCTCCGCCATGGCCGCCGTCGACCCCGTCGCCACCACCAATGGTCTGTGTTCCTACTGTTCCTCCCTCTAGGTGTATATGCTCTAGATCTAGGTGTTCTTCATGCATGTATAAATGTTAGCCATGTTTTTACCCTATTAATCAAGTTATACCCGTGATTAATCTACTGCTAATGATCCTAGAAGTCTATCAATGGTATCAGTCGCCTAATCTAGTAGTAGATTAGCAATCTGGGGTAGTTAGCACTCGAAAAAGAAAAGAAATACTTACTGTTAGTAGATACAGAGGGGGATAGAGTGTAAAACCGAAAGAAAAAGGAGGAAATCGATGAAAATCGATGAAATCCGAAGAAAAAGAAGAAAAAATCGATGAAAAATTGAAAAAGAAAGTGGATCTCAGATCCAAAATCCTGAAACCCTAACCTAACCCTAGATCTACGAGAAAGAGGCCGAGGGGAGGAGGACCTACCTGTGGGGCCTTCTTCGCCGCCGGCCATCACCGCCGCCGTGCGGGTTGGGACGCCGGAGCGACACCGCTCGACGGTGGCGCGCTCGCCCGAGATGGGGAACGCGCGCGCCGGCGAGGGGGACCACCTCGGCGCCACATCTCAAAGGAGGGAGGGGGACGCTACTGGCTCTTGTGCCGGTGGCGCTCACCCTCACCGTGACCGGCAAAGGCCGGCCATGGTGGGCCGCGGGCCCCCTCACCTCTCTCTCTGGATCTCACGGGTCCGGGGAAGGTTAGAGAGGCTAGGGGAAGGAGAGGAGGAGGAGCGCTGCGGCCATGGCCAGCGGCGCTCGTCCCCGCCGTCGCCGGCGAAGACGCCGGCCATGGCCGCCGCCACTGCGCGCGCGCCGCCGAGAAGAGAGCGCGAGCTGCGCGGGGGAGGAAAGAATGGCGCTAGTGTTAGGGTTTTTGCACCTTGCCCAATGATTTAAGAACCTTTTTTCGAGTTACCTGTGTCAATTCCAGCAGTGGAAGCCACTGTGACACCAGTACAAACTCCTAGTCCTGTAGTGCAAGCAATGAATGAGAATGTGGAACCTATTCCTCAAGTTGAACCAATTGTGGCACAAGATGTTGAACCAATTGTTGTACAAGAAATAGAACCTCAACAGCCTGTGGTTCCTGAAGTACCGGTTGTTGAGCCAGCTGCTGAACCAGCTGGAGGAGGACTGAGAAGGTCTACAAGAGTGAGACGCTCAGCCATTCCTGATTGCTATAAAATTGGCAACTTAGAAGAATTTAAAATGGGGGGTGATCCCGTCACATTTGAAGAGGCTATGAGAAGCGCTCAGTCTGAAAAATGGCTTGAAGCCATGCAAGAAGAAATGAAATCAATGAGTGCCAACAGAGTTTGGGACTTAGAAGTAATTCCTAAAGGAGCCAAATCAGTAGGCTGCAAATAGGTCTACAAAACAAAATGTGACTCCAAAGGGAATATTGAAAGATATAAAGCGCGACTTGTTGCCAAGGGGTTCACACAAAGAGAAGGAATAGATTACAATGAGACGTTTTCTCCAGTCTCGTGTAAAGATGCCTTTAGAATTATAATGGCATTAGTGGCACACTATGATTTAGAATTACATCAGATGGATATAAAGACAGCGTTCTTAAACGGGGATCTGTTTGAAAACGTCTACATGACTCAACCTAAAGGTTTTGTTGTGGAAGGCAAAGAAAACATGGGATGCCGTCTAAGAAAATCCATTTATGGATTAAAACAAGCTTCTAGACAGTGATACTTGAAGTTTGATGAGACAATTAAGAAATTTGGGTCTAAGGCAAATATAGAGGACAATTGCATCTATGCAAAGTTTAAGAATGGAAAATACAAGAATGTGGATGATATCCTGCTTGCTAGCAGTGATACAAGAATGTTGCAAGAAACAAAAATGTTTTTGTCCTCTAATTTTGATATGAAAGATCTTGGTGAGGCTTCATATGTTCTAGGCATTGAAATTCACCGAGATAGAAGAAACGGGGTTTTAGGACTATCGCAAAAGACATATTTGGAGAAGATCCTAAAGAAATATAATATGCATGCGAGTAAAGCCACACCTGCACCGATAGTGAAGGGCGATAAGTTTGGGGATTTCCAACGCCCCAGGAACCAATATGAGATCGATCAAATGAAAATGGTTCCATATGCTTCAGCAGTCGGTAGCTTACAGTACGCACAAGTGTGCACTTGCCCTGATTTGGCATATATCACCAGAGTACTCGGTAGATATCAAGATAATCCAGGCATAGAGCACTGGAAAATGGCAAAGAAAGCTTTGCGGTATGTGCAAGGCACAAAAGACCTCATGCTAATATATAGAAGATCTGATTCTCTAGAGATAAGAGGATATTCAGATGCAGATTTTGCGGGAGACAAAGATGATAGAAAGTCCATGTCAGGTTATGTATTCACTCTCGCAGGGGGAGCTATTTCGTGGAGAAGCTCTAAACAAACTCTGGTTGCATCATCTACGATGTATGCAGAGTTTATAGCATGCTATGAGGCAACGTTGCAGGCCAAGTGGCTAAAGAAATTCATACCCGACTTGAAAGTGGTAGATTGTATTAATAGACCACTTAAGATGTACTGCGATAATGAGCCCGCAGTATTTTACGCTCACAACAACAAGTCGAGTAATGCTACCAAACCAATAGAGATAAAGTTCTATGTTGTGAAAGATAAAATCCAGGATCACACCATAAGTCTGGAGCATATAAGTACGAAAAATATGCTAGCGGATCCGCTCAATAAAGGCTTACCACCCAGTGTGTTTAGAGAACACATTACCGGTATGGGTTTAAAGGAAAGCCTTATGATCACTGGATAATGGCCCAAGTTATGATCCTTCGTAATGGATAAGTTTATTGTGGCTGATTAATCTAATTGAAATGACAATTTTGATGACTCATGCTCAATGTGCTTTTTTGTTATGAAGTGGATGTCAGGCGAAGAGCTTAAGGTAAGAAAACATATGGTGAGATCGAGGGGGAGATTGTTAGGTCGATCTCCACCACCACGGCCCAAAGGCCGTGATGGGCTCGGTCCATGCACCCTGATCGGGGGAGCCCAACCTAGCAACGGGAAGCCGCACCAGCGCCGCCTGCGACCTCCGGGTGGATCCGGAGGACGAGGTGCCATCGCCCCGACCTGAACCGGAGAGCCACCGCGCTGTCAACGTCTTCCCCACCTGCGGCCGCCCCTGCGACCGCCACCGCCGCCATGGCCGCCGTCGACCCGATCGCCACCACCAATGGTCTGTGTTCCTACTCTTCCTCCCTCTAGGTGTATATGCTCTAGATCTAGGTGTTCTTCATGCATGTATAAATGTTAGCCATGTTTTTACCCTATTAATAAAGTTATACCCGTGATTAATCTACTGCTAATGATCCTAGAAGTCTATCACCATGCACAAGCATATAAGCGAGTTGTACAAATTTTTCCGTTTTTATCTCTAAGGGCAACCTCTACCAATTTCGGGCGTGAAGTTGGGACCAATGGCCACTCCAGACTCTCTCTGGAAAAGCTCCCATGAAAGACACCACAATCTAATACTGGAACTGAATGTGATAATTCGATTCAACTTGTACATCGTTCACACAACTAACACTCTCTGGGGCAGCCTATCTTCTTTTCTTCAACTGAATCCCTATCATGGAATGACATCTGGAGGAAAAATTTGGATTTTAAGGGCACTCTACCATTCCACACAGCTTCCATAAGCTTATCCTTTACCAGACTCATCAGCGTCTCCATCCACCTGTGCAATTCTCTCATTTCCTCCAGGGCAAAGATCTTCTAATCACAATCTCTAGATCCCCATCACAAACTTCTTGAACTGAGGTGCCATGATCTCTACAATATTTGTATAGCTGATCAAATTTAATGTTCGGAGCACAATTCCTTGGTCATTTATCCTCCCAAAATTTAGTCTATTGCCTACTTCTTACTTTCATCACCCTCCCCCTCTGGAACCATTGTCTCATGCTGAGTAGCTCCCTCCACAATTGAGATCCTGAGTTTTTTTGTTATATGGAAAATGATTTTTGTTGCAAAAATATTTTCTTTTCAGAAGCTCAATGCATAAACTCTCATCTAATCTCTCCAACGTGTCTATCAATTTTAGAGATGTTCATAACTCTAACATCCATGAAAAACCGAAAACCCCAAAATCCTTTGGCCTCATCAGAGCCTCACCATGCATGTGATATTTCCATTTCTTATTTGTCCCTTGCCATTAGAACCATGGCCTGACCGCATCCTTTTCATGAGCACCTCCATCTTGGAGTTAGCTCCAGATGGTTCTAATAAGCTGCAGGCCAGAGCAGCAGGAACCAAGTCAGCGAGAGGAGCCCAGTGTACGCGTGCAACGCCCGGATTGCTGTATCAACGAATCTACCCATCATGCATCGATCCCCCGTCTCTTTTCTACATATATATTTGCTTGCTCCTCCAGTTCGTCCTTACTGGTAGCTTCTTCCTGCTTGCTTCGCGCACCCATTCTGAGCACTTGGGTCATATATATCTATGTTGCCAGAGCCAGAGATGACTAGCCCACTAGGACGATGGATGACCATGACCATGCATGGCCACACCCCAATGCCCATATTATATTCTCTTTAATCTTCACAAGTTTTTCCAGACTGTACAAGACATGAAATGAAATTAAAGCACAAACGAAGGTTGCTTTTGATGTTCTAATTATTCACATTTCTTTCAAGCGACAGCAAAGGCTTGTAAATCATCAAAAATGAATGTTCGTTTGACTATTGGTTTCTGTTTGTTCGATTGAACTGTTCATAGGGCAACGGCTCCAAGCCTTCTAATACGTTTTACAAAATTATTTAGCAAAATTGGGGATTATTTAGTATTTAAATTCATGATCATCTTCTTGTTTGTGATTTTGATCTTTTCTTCAGTACACCAGATACTACCACGCTAACAAATAAAATAAGATTACGTAGTATATGTATATAGCATTTTGCAGATATTATATTGTTTGTGTTTCTGAGAGGTATCAAATAGAATTATGCTTGAAATTTTGCTGAGTCCATATCATGCTCTAATTAATCCTTTGTTCCTCCATTTGGTGTTACAGTATGCAAGCAGGAGAAGGTTCCTCTAGGATGACGTCAATGGAACCCAGGAGGACCGCGTCCAGATGCACCATGGAGGCAGTGACTGGCACTCACACCTTCGAGATCGAGGACTACAGCCAAAAGACGACGGCCATAGGTGTTGGCAATTTCGTAAGGTCAGCCACCTTCACCGTCGGTGGCTTCGACTGGGCCATCCGCTTCTACCCTCTTGGCTTTGCTCCTGGCATCACGCAGTATGCTGCTGTCCTCCTGGAGCTGATGAGTATCAATGCCGAGGTGAGGGTACAATATCACATAAGATACCTTGGCAGAAACCCAGACGAAAATGACAAGATGAATTGGTTTTCAAAGAGCACTAGCACATGCCTGTTGAAGTCTAGCAATCTCACAGGCGGTGAATTTATACCAAGGCACAAGGGATATATCCCGACGTCCATGCTGGAGCAGTATTACCTTCATGGCGACCGCGTCGTCATTCAGTGTGATCTTACAGTGATAAGACAGTCCACCATGACTGAAAATGTGGCACCGACTGAAATACCAGTTCCACCGTCTGACATTGTGATGCATTTTGGCAAGTTACTGAAGGATCAGAAGGGAGCAGATATCATATTTTTAGTGGGGGAGAAAGAATTTCCTTCACACAAGGCTGTGCTCGCAGCGCGGTCTCCTGTCTTCATGGAGGAGTTCTATGGGTCAATGGCGGCAGCCACAGGGACTGGTTGTGTGACGGTGGACAACATGAACCCTGCGATTTTCAGAGCCCTGTTGCACTTCATCTATACAGACGAGTTGCCCGTCTGGTTTGATCATAGGGCATCTGACTATAGCGTTATGATAAGGAACCTACTTATTGCTGCAAATAGGTATGCCATCGACAGACTGAAACTGATATGTCAGAGCATCCTTGCAAAGATGATCAACAAAGACACGGTTGTGGCTATTGTGGAGTTTGCACAACACCATAACTGCCATCTGCTTAAAGAAGCTTGCATAGAGTTTACAGCTTCATTGAGTGAGAGGGACGCTGCCCCTGTTTGTGCAACAGTATTGAGATCTTCCCCTTCTTTCATGTCAGCTGTTTTTGATACGAGGGAGAAGATTTGGAAATAAAACCGCCGCCTAAACTGAGCTTATAATAAGGTAACCTAAATATTGTATAATATGAAAAGCATAATAATGGTATTGTAGAGAAGCTAATTGTCCCAACAATTGGATTTTTTTTTTTTTGAATTGAGCAGGAAGCCTCTTGTGATTGAATGGACAACAATAGATTTGGTAACTTGGTGTCGTCGTTATTATTTTGCAATTTTCGTCATTACTGTGATGTTAATTAAATATTAATGCGTGTGGATCTGTTGTACTGTTATGTTTGTGGTAAAGTACATCAGATAACAATGTAATCTGTTTCATCTGATAACTGGTGCCTTCTGGAGGGCCATTGCATTGGAGCCGAGGAAACTTGGGTGATGTTTGGTTCAATGGTTTGTAATTAATGTATTCCACTTACATCAGATACCTGATATCATTAGCGTTTGGTTCAGCGCTTTTACTCCGTAATCAGTTCACGCTGCTATCTGATTCCGTTAGTTAATGTTTGCTTTGGGCCAGCCTGTAATCGCTCACGGCGGTATCAGATACGGCCTACAGAACACGGATACCGCCCACCTCACAGCGTTATCCGATCCCCGAGTGACTCTCTCGCGCCGCATCTCCCGCTGCATCCTCACTGCCAACACCCCCCCCCCCCCCCCCATGCCGCTTTCTTGTCCCCTCGGATGCTTTGAACTCGCGTGATTGCTGGAGGAGACGATGGCGCTTATGTTTGCTGTAAACGGCGGCGGCCGCATACGTTGACGAGGTGCGTGCTTCATCACAGGGAGACAGCGATGCAGGCACAAGACAGGGACGCGCTGCAGGCGGTCTGATGCTTCCAATGAGGTGCCCATGGTGGCCTGCGGTATGGTGATAGCGCGCGGCGGCGACCTGAATATGCAATCAGCCGTAGGAGAGAGAAGTGCTCTTGACGAGCGTTTTCTGATTACGTTTTTAGAGTTCCAGGGCAAAGCCCCTGCCTTAATAGAATACAATATGAAGTTTACAGCTCCACATTGGCAAGCCAACCATTTCCTTTGCGACACAGCACCCTCACACTCCACGCCTAGCAACTGTGGGAAGTTCCAGATCGATACCCCTTACTCTTCGCCAACCAAAAGAGAAGAAAAAGAAAAAATACAGCTTTCAGATCAAGCTAAAGCCTCCGTCAGCTTTCACCCATTCATCATCATCTCCTCCGTAGCCATTGTTGTCTCCATGTCAGTTTTGTATTTAAAATCTATTAGCTCTTTCCAGAGCTTTCCCTCATCTACTTGATACCGTTTCAGCCAAGACCCTAACAAACACATGTTTAGATCTCTCAAGTTTGGGACCCCTAGTCCTCCAAACTCTTTCAGCATGGAGACACTCTCCCGGTTAGCAAGATGGTACTTGTGTTTACCTTCTGAGTCATCCCAAAGGCAGTTTGCCAAATGTGAATTTAAAGATTTGATGGCCCACTTAGGGAACTTAATGAAAGATAACAAGTAAACAGGAATACTTGCTAAACAAGCCTTGATAAGAGTTAGCCTAGCTGCATGAGACAGGAGCTTCCCCCTCCAGCTCGCTACCCTTCTAATGATTTTATCTACTAGAGGCTGAATGTCCTCACGCCTTAGCTTCTGATGGTGCAGAGGCACTCCTAGGTATTTAATTGGGAGAGCTCCAATAGGACAACCGAAAATATGCTCAGCACAATGAACCAGCTCATCAGACATATTTACTGGCACTATTTCGTTTTTAGGGTAATTTATTCTCAACCCTGATAGCTGTTCAAACCACATTAAACTACATTTTAATCCTCTCATATAATTCTCATCAGCCTCACAAAACAAGATAGTATCGTCAGCATACTGTAGAGAAACTACTCCACCTTCCTTGAAGTCTGTGAGTAAACTTTCACCAGATCCCCCTCAGTTGCTTTAACTAACAATTTAGTTAGAATATCACCTACTAAATTAAAAAGTAGAGGTGAAATGGGGTCTCCTTGCCTCAAACCTTTCCCTGGCTTGAAGTAGGAACTTTCTTCCCCATTCACCATAACTCCTACAGAGCCCCCAATGACCAAGCTCTTAATCCAGGAAATGCATTTATTGCTAAAGCCTCTAGATTGAAGAATATCAAAGAGAAACTCCCAGTTTACCGTATCATAAGCTTTCTCATAATCTAACTTCAAGATCAAGCTAGCCTGTCCTGAGGAATGCACACTATGGACTAACTCATGTGCAATAACTACACTCTCCAATATGTATCTACCTTGAATGAAAGCACTCTGGTTTGGAGAGATGAGTCTTTTAGCTACTTTCCCTAGTCTACTAGCTAAAACCTTAGAAAAAATTTTAAAGCTGCAGTTGATTAGACATATGGGCCTAAAGTCCCTCATATGTTTAGCCTCTTCCAGTTTTGGAATGAGAGTAACCATGGCAAAGTTGAGTCTATATAAATCTAATTTCCCCTCATACCAATCATTAAACAAACTTACTATACCAGCTTTAACTATGTCCCAAAATTTTTGATAGAAAAGAAATGACATCCCATCAGGACCTGGAGCTCCCTCTACAGAACTGCTAAAAATGTCTAACCTAATTTCCTCCCCAGAGAAAGGAGCTGTCGGACATGGAAGCCTAGGGCCCACACGGACGTGGGAAATACTCTAAGGGAGGATATGGCAACGAATAAAGACCGTGACGCAAGGCAACACAGGACTCTACGAAGTATGGAAACTAGTCGACAATAGGAAAGCACTCGCATAGCGAGGCTTGCTCGGGTTACTACTCGAATTAGACTAGGAATAGACTCTTGTAACCCTGCCCGCCAGTATATAAGGCTGAGCAGGACCCCTCTCAAAGGACAAGTTCTGAACCTCAAGTCAGAGCACCCCATACAATCAAATCCATAGAATATAGAGAACCTCGACTAGTCTTGGAGATCATCGATCAACAAGACAAGCTTGTACTCATATTCACCCTACGTAATACAAGATCAGCAACAGGACGTAGTGTATTACGCCTAATTAGCGGCCCGAACCAGTATAAATCTCGTGTCACATAATCGTCGAGTTCTTGATTCTGCTGTCACTCCACCAAAACTCTACTACCTAGGGATACCCCTTGGTAGGACTGCCGGTAAAACACCAACAGGAGCATCTAAAAACTCTCTCTCTTCTTCATTAATTAGCTCATCAAGACTCCAGAAGTTTTGCTCTAAGGCTATATCTTCTCTCTTTAGCAAAAAGGTTCTTATAAAACTCTACAGCAATCTTAACCATACCAGCTTGATCTTGTACCATACCATTGTCTCCCATTAGACCATTAATAGTTTCTTCCTTCTTCTCTGGTTAGCTACTGCCTGGAAATAGGCAGTATTCCTATCACCTTCTAATATATCTCTATCCCTAGACCTCTGCCTCGCTTTAATTTCCTCTAGTTCCCAAATTTTCCCTATTTCATCCGCCACCTGTTTTAGTCTAGCCAGACCATTTGCTGGTAGATCACCTTTACTAGCTAATTCATCCAACTTATTATACTCTTCTGCAAACTCTACTTTTCTTCTATTCATACTAGCTACTTCGTTTGCCGCCTAGCCTCTTACCAACCTCCTAAAGGCTCTTATTCTAGCTTGCCATCTATAGATATTCCTCTGTTCTCCAACAGCAGTAGACCAAGCCTTAATCACTAAGTCCCTAAATTCCTCTTTCTATAACCACCACTTCTCAAACTTAAAGCGCTTCTTACCCCAAAACATATTATCCCTTGAGTCTAACAGAATAGAGTTATGATCACTAGGAGGTCTAGGTAAAGTTTTCACCCTGACCTGAGGGAAAGCCGCTTCCCACTCTGTTGACATAAAAACTCTATCTAT
The DNA here is from genome assembly GCA_015476505.1 of Urochloa ruziziensis. NCBI lineage: Eukaryota > Viridiplantae > Streptophyta > Magnoliopsida > Poales > Poaceae > Urochloa > Urochloa ruziziensis. The sequence continues at coordinate 17,496,762 of CM027124.1, forward strand.
TTTAGCCACAACTAAATCCTCCTGGTTATTAGTCCAAGTAAAGCGGTTGTTAGGAGGATCTAATTCTATTAGACCCCAAGTACTAATCCAATCATTAAATGCATCCACCCACCTATAATTAATTACATGATTACTCTTATCCTTAGCAAATCTGACTAAATTAAAATCCCCCCGATCAATACAGGGCTTTGCCAGGCCTGCATTAATATGTGAAGTTCATCTATGAAAGCTTGTTTACCCTCTTCATAAGGGGAGCCATAAACAACAATTAATTTCCAACTGAAACTAGTCTTCTTATCTACTAGCATAGCGCTTATAGAAAATTGTAAAATTTGACCTGTAGTCAAAATAAACATATCAGAATTGACACCTAGTAAGATTCCACCTACAGATCCCCTAGCAGGTTGATAACACCAGTCAAAAGGAATAATATCAGTCAAGTATTTCAGATACCCAGTAGTAAACCTATCTTTCTTAGTCTCTATAACGCCTACAAAGTCTACCAAATAATCTCTCCTACTTCTAAGAGTTGTTACTCTACCAGTTTTGCCCAGAGGTCTAATGTTCCAAAAGAGACCTTTCATTTACACCTTCTTGATACCCTATGACTACTCACTATCCTATTATTCCTTATTACTTCTAAGTCCTGCACCTTTCCCAGACTTGTACTACTCCCTACATTCTTAGGGTCAAATCCTTGCCGCATGTTTTATCTCTTCTAGTTCAGGCAAAACAGCTATGTCCTGGGTCATTTCACTACTACAACTAGTTCTTGAACGCCTACCTCTGGCTCTCCCTACATTTTCCAGACCCTCTGCTATTTTAGATCCTACAGGATTGCCATCCTTAGAAACTATTCCTATAATATTAGCAGTATCTAACAAATTATCTGAAGAAACATGTAAAGATTTAGGTTTTTGTTTACCTTCATTTATGTCTTCCCTCCATTTCCTTTTGATCTCCTGAGCTTTTTCAGTAGCAGTCTTGTCATTTCCCTTGTTCCTAGTACTCTTTCTTTGCACCTTTAATGGTCCCCATCCCTTCTTCTTTGTCCCAGCTCTTGTTCTACCTTGTGGTTCTTCTATGCATGCCTCTTCTAACTCCACCTTCCCTTTATCTTCTAAGCTATAGTTGTTTCTGCCAAACAAGTTTAAGTCAGGCTGAGTCCACTCTTCTGGAAAGGTTGCCATATCATCATCTTCTTCAGCTCCTTCTTCTGGCTTGTCCAGGTCTTCATCACTGTCATGTATTTCCATAGCCTTCAGCAGGTTAACACAATTTGGAATGTAAACTTCTTCACCTAGCAGTCCATTTCCCACCTACAATTTAATGAATCCTTAGCTTTCTTCACCGACTGACTTCTCTATGAGCTATTACTGTTACCTTTTCCCAACTGTTTCCCAGTAGAGCCCTTGTCACCTGCATCACCTTGTTTCCCTCCCCGTGCTTCCTCTAAATCAGGTTCCTTATCTTCCTTATGGTCATCATCTAGAAGGTCATCCTCATCATCACTATCAGGACCATTACCTCCATCCCCACCATTATCTTTACTTACATCCTGCTCTATCCCTTCCATTGTGTATTCCAGAATGTACAGCTGATCATCCATTTCCACAACCTTTTCCTTTGGAATGCATTTAGGATCCTTACAATTTATCCTCACCCTGATGGTAGTAAAGAAACTAGCAAAAAGAGTTTGCCAATCCACCTCCAATAGCTTGCCCAAGCTTGATGCAATTTCTTTAATTGTTATCCAGTCTGCCCATTTTGGTGGGACACCCTTTAGCACTACCAATGCTTCAGTAAGGTGCCCAACAGGTTCAATATCCCCATCTCAGACTCTCAGAGAGGCCATCACGGTATCCTTCTTGAGGTAGCCTTTCCTATCACCTTGCTTTCCACCTTCTTGTTTGGTGGGAACTTCACCAAGAATCTATATTCATCCATTTTCATCAGCTTCCAGTCCCATTCCTTATCTATCTGATGTCTCAGTGAAGTAATGATTTTCTCCTCTGTTAATTCTCCATCTTCTACTGTGAATACTCCAAAATTATCAAAGCTAGCCCAGTGCTTGAATCTCCCCTCTCTATGTGACACATCCACATGATAAAATCCTAATCCTTTGTTGGCACTCCCATAGTATTGTACTGGATACCGAGGATTCTTCCACTCTAGGCAGTTTTCCACGACATGACCCTTATCATAGCAGATGAAACACACTTTTGGTTTAGCACAAGCAGAACTATAGTGACCTGATTCACCACATTTGAAGCATATGACTTGAGGGGATTTGCTAGATGAAGAACCTTCCTCTACCCCTTTCCACCAGCACCATCTCTTTGACTCTCTACCCCATTGTCCATTGAAGAGTCGATAGATTTTACCTCAGATTGCTGCATCTTTTGATTGAAGCCTTGTTGTTGAGCAGGCCTTCCTCTTCCACCCTGATACTGCCCCCTTGGCCTCGGGCCATGCTGTGGCTGGCAAAACTGGTTGAAGTTTGGTGGTGGCGAAGGATGGATTGGTGGCGGCGCAGGGTGTGGATAGTATCCATATGGCGGCGGCGGCTGCTGGTAGAATGGAGGCGGCGGTGGAGGGTATGGATTCGGTGGGTAGTAGTCCTCCCTCCAACCTTCCCACTCCTCCGGGCTCCGTGGCCTCTGGTTCCTCCCTTCCCTACCTCTAGCCGCCATGGATTTCTTCACAGCTTGTACAAACGTCAATCGCTCTCCCTTCTGTTCGCAAACCCTAACTTCACCGGATCTCTGCTCCAGACATCACCCTCTCCTACTGGGAAGCAATCGCTCAGAGTAAACGAGTTCCTTTCCTACTTCTCCTTGTTGATCCAAACGAGTTCTCCCCCTTTCTCCTCCCCTCTCCTAACCCTAGGCTTGCCTGATTTGGGACTTGAATGGGGAACGAACCACAATTGGCCAAAAATTCCAGAATTGCCCCCTCCTCTGATGGGTCTGGATCCACGCGGGGCTCCAATCTCGTCACCTCGACCCGTTGTTCCTGCGAATCGGTGGTTGCCACCTGCCGGTCTCCAGTCTCGCCGCGTGTCTTTGATTTGGAATCCCTCTCGTGCGCCTTCTCCCGTTGATGGGCATGGGGCGTGGAGCCCCATCCCCTCCGCATGCTCGAGGCAGCCCAGAGCACTGACCGTTTGCTCCGGCGATCCGCTCCCTCTCTCCGACGATCCTCTCTCCTTGGTGCTCTCACCGTCGGCAGCGATCGGCCCTCGGGCCTGACGTCACCCATCCTTTTCAAGCCTCCAGGGCACCGTCTCTTGTTTCAAGTTTCCTGCATATGCCCTCTTTTTAGTTTGTTTATCTCTTTCCAAGCTCCCTACTGTCTCTCTACTTTTCTGATTACGTTACCTGACACCGAAACAAACAAAAAGAGTATTGAGTTAATTCGTATCAGATCCACCATTTGCATTACAATTTCTCAACCAAACTACGTCAGAGCCGATGCGAGGTTAAGGAAAAATCGATAACGCCTAGAAAGCTCCAAATTCACAAAACCATTATCGGAGCAATTACTAGCTACCTCTACCGGAAAAAAATTTGCTGAGTGTCTCGATATTTGCCAAGTACTTAATAAGAGACACTTGGCAAACAAGCTAACAACACTCGGCAAACTAGCGAAACACGGCAAAACAAGAGCATGTGATCTGGGACGTGCCACATGCCACATCTGTTAAATCAAGGCCCGGCGTTAGTGTTTCTCGAGTGCCATACACTAACATTTGGCAAACCTGCGTCTTTGTCGACTGTTTTCTTTGGCACTCGGCAAGCAATTTTTTAATCTTTTTCTACCGTTCAAACTTTTTCTCCTGTCCATATACATGAAATGGTACTCCATATTAAAATTTGGTATATTTCTAGGTGTGTTTGCTATATTTAATTAATTTATTTCATTTCAAGGTATGTTCTCACATAAGATTCAAATAATGAAATAAATTGAGTGAAAAAATTATATTGATGATATTGAGTCTACTGTGAGGCCTTATCCATTAAATGAAATGAAATTTGGTACATCTTGTTTCCGAAACATGATCATGAAAGTCTGGCCAAATTATTTTTAAATTCTATAAAATCCAAACCAAGTCTAAAAATCATAATCATGAGATTTGTCAAGATCTCATCATATCATACATGGAATGTTCTGGTTAATAGTAGAGAAGGTTTGGCACAATTCTTCTCATGTACTTTGCTTACAAACTAAAGCATCTCCGAAGAAGAATCGTAGACTCCTAAGGATACGGTTAGATTTCGAGTCAAAATTACAGTCGAACTGGGGTTTGGTTTCAAATATTTTTTGTAGGTAGTAGACAATATAGATTGTTTCATGTGAAATTTCGGTATTTTGTTAGATCCATTTGATAATTTTAATTTTTAACTGCCAGTATAGAATTTTAAATGGTATAAATATAAATTGAGCTACAACCGGATGAAATAATGGAATAATATTCGCAGAAGTATCAATATGTACCGTTGAGTCGATTTGATGATGTATTTTTAAATATATTAGTGGAAAAAATTAGGCCTTTACCACCTGATTTCGGGCACTCAGCAAACCCAGCCCCAAATTGTCTAACTCCCACTACTAGACAGAGCTCCATTAGCACCAGTAGTGAACCCCCATTTAGCACCCGGTTTCTAACCGGTGCTAATCTTTCGGTGCTAAATGGTCAGACCTTTAGGAAAAAACAATTGCTCGTCATATCCCTCATTTTTTTCTTCCCCTCTCTTTTCTTTCCACCACCACGGTATCTTTCATCTGCTCTTGTTTTTCAAGAACAGAGAAGAAACATGAACTCGTGACCACTTCTTCAAAAACAAAGAAGAACTTCACCATTACACTCATGTAAAAAATTACAAAGACACAAAATCCGACACTTAGATACATTCATTCGTACTAGTCCTCAGAGAACATTTGCTATTCTACTCAAATAAAAAAAAAATCAAAAAATCTTGCCTCTCGCGTGCACGTCCGCCGCCACCGGCTTAGCTTGGCCCGTGCGCCCGCCGGCGCGGCCTTGCCTCCCACCGGCCTCCGCGCACGCGTCCGCCTGCCGCCAGCGCGGCCTGGGCCCCCGTGCACGCGCCCGCCACTGCTGGCCTCCGCGTGCGCCCGCCTTGGCCTACAGAGAAATGAGAGAAGTGAGGATAGGATTGAGGAGAGAAGAAAGTAACAGAGAAGGAAGGGAGAAAATAAAGGGATAAGATTAAAGAGGGAGAGAGAAGGAAGAGAAAGGAAAAGGGGGAGGAGGCGGTGTGGTGCTGCTCGCCTCGATCCGCTAAGCCTATCAGCACCGGTTGTAGCCTCCAACCGGTGCTAAATGCATTTGGGCACATTAGCACCGGTTGGTGGTTGCACCCGGTGCTGATGGGTGGGCTTTAGCACCAGGTTTTGCCACCACCCGGTGCTAAAACGTCTCCACTTTCCCTTTCAGGCTAAAGCTTTATTAGCACCAGATCCAAAAAAGGCCGAGGCATATGCGGAGGGCAGATAGCTCTTTTTCTAGTAGTGTCCGTGCCAAGGTTTGTTGAGTGCCAGATAAAGGGCACTCGGCAAACTTTCAATTAATCCCCTATCCTGACCCCACTCACCCACCTCACACCACACACATAAGCATGCACACACGCCGCCACCTGCTGCCTCCTCCTCTGCATGCCACAGCCTCATCGTCCTCGCCCTCCGCCTCCTCCGCATGTTGCAGCAGCGCCGTCCCCGCCTGCCCTTATTGTTCGCGCCTGCTTCACGCCGTCCCCATCGTCCTCGCCGGCTGTGCCATCCCCGTCGTCTGCGGCGGCCACGCTGACCCCGCCTCATCCCGGCGCCTACGCCCTTGGCCGTCGCACGCTGGCCCCGGCCCCCTACGCCCCTAGCACCGGACCCCTGTATGCCATGCCCCCGACCCCGACCTCTACACCAGGCCCCTGCCAAGCCAAGGCCCTAGCCCCCTATAACGCCGCGGCCCCGACCCTGGCACCAGACACCTACGAAGCCGCGTACCAGGCCACCGGCCTCGAGCCCTGCACCGATTGTTGGCGCTCATAAATAGCACCTTTTTTAGTGTCATTCTAGTGGAGTTTCTGTACTAATCATTTTACTAACCCGCCACTTGGCATGTAAAATAACCTTGTTTGCACATATTTGTTGTATCTTGGAGCATATTATATTTTCGTAGGAAAATGACCCAAATTGGGGCGATTATATTCAAATCTCGAGAGCAACTATGAGCCGGAAGGAATCGAGTTTAGCGGATGAAGCCCAACCGACTTACTAATGGATCATGTGGACTTTCATAGCCCAACTCATGGTCCTAGATATCCACATTCAAAGAACCTTGGGGTTGGGAGACTTAAGCATGAAGGAATTAGAGATTTGGAATGTTATCCACGAGAACCTCAGAGATTTTCGCGCAGCCCTAGACAACATGATCTTCCGGTATAGACTTGGAGACCTGAACGACCTCTAATGTCAAAATGTTTAATACCAAAGTTGTAGCCATCGTCAAGAGCTTCGATTTGGACCTATGGAACTCATAATGCATGCTGCAGAGAAATGTCCAAAATCAGACAGATTATCTTGTGAACCAGTTTTGGAGAGCTTAACTTTGTTTGCAACGAAAGTCGTGAATACCAAACTTGGAGATAATTTCATGCTACATACTTTAGACTGCAGGTTTCCCCTATTTGAAGTCCATACGTGGGAGTTATGCCCTCAGAAAAGAAGGGTTGCGTAACAAGAAAATAGGCATTAGATCAAGGCCCACCTGTCAATGACTAATGTCAGACCAAAACAAAAATTTAGAGAAAAAACACTATTTGCTTTATAAATAGGTAAAGATTTAGAGTAAAATAGTGTTCGTGATTCCTTTATCTACTGTTATCTTTGGTTGCTTGAGTAATCTTATTCTCTTGCTATGATCGAGTGCTTGGCTTATACTGCCGCCGTCCCAAAAAGAAGGGTGTTTTGGGTTCAAATTTTGTCCCAAAAAGAAGGGAGTTCTCGCTTTTCAATGCAACTCCTATCTCTATCTCTCTCCTCCTCTACCCCTACTCGTTTTCTGTGTGCTCTCTACTTTTTTATCGCTCCTTAATTCTCGTATCCAACTCCTAAAACACCTCTCTTTTTGGGACGGAGGGACTATGCTCATATACTAGTCATATACCCTTGCCATCATAGTATAGGCTTGAGTGCCCTCTTGTATGTTAAAGCTATACTCTAGTAGCTATTAGATTTCACACTTGCGAGTTCATCGCTCCGTCTTTAGTATGGAGTGCTGTGGTGTGGCTACGAGCTGGGGATCCAGTCGTAGTTAGATTGCAGTAGTAATCGGTAGAGTGGACGTGGTGCCTAACTACGGGTTACACTTTGATTGCGCATCGGTTTGGCACGGTAGGCCGCAAGTGATGACAACCATGTTAGACCATTTGGTACCTCCCACGTTCGTATGCCGTAGAGCATTTTAGAGGCCGGAGTCGCTTAGTTTGCAAGGTTGAGCCGGTGCACAAATCGACTAGAGTGACTCGAGAGATTTGACCTCACTCACGTTAGAACTATAGATATAGGAAGCCTCTCTACCCTCTACCACTCATTGTGGTGTGCCCTTGGACCGACTAGTATGGAAGTTAGTGCCTAAGGTGGAAAACCAATAAGAAAAAATATTTTGTTAATTAGAGAAGAAGTGATTGAAACGTGCATGGCAAGCCGCAATTATAGGAATGTAGCAAATTAATAATACAAATTGTAATCAACTTTCCGTGGAAATTAATAATATAAATTTGATACAAAATTTTGTTTAAAAAAAGACACCGCTGGCGGCTGGCCCATAGCAAATTCCATGATTAGGAAATTTCCTTTGGTAAATCCCCCTTCCCCGCTGCCGCCCCCGATCGGTTCTTTCCGTTCTCGACTCCTCCTCTCCTCTCCTCTCCTCTCCTCTCCTCTTCCTCCTCTTTCTTCTAATATAAATAGCTGCCTCTTTTCTCTTCGTTCGATTGATTCGACTCCATCTGACCAGTTCATGAAACCCTAGGTGCAGGCAGTATGTCGTCGGAGTCTGATTCAGGCACCCACACGTTCGAGATCACCGGGTACAGCCACAAGAAGGGCATCGGCGTTGGTGGCTTCATGCGGTTACCGACCTTCACCCTCGGCGGCTTCGACTGGTCCGTCCGATTCTACCCCGACGGCGTCAACGAGGCTCGCAAGGACAACGTCGTTGCCGCGCTTGAGCTGATGAGCAGCAACACAGAGGCGCAGGCCAGCTACGTCCTCAGATTCGTCAACCAGGCTCCCCAGATGCTGCAGCTTCCCATGCAGGCGTTGGGAAGGACAGATTTATTGGTAGGCGCTTCAGCACAAGGAAAAGGATTGTTCAAGTCCTGCGATGTTACCCGATTTGTCAGCCTATCTGTCCCGAGGGCTGCGTTCGAGCTGTTGGGGAGCCTGTGCCGTTACATCGTCAACGACAGCCTGAAGATTCAGTGTGACCTTACTGTTGACAGAAGATCGCGGTTGCCTGAAATCGAAGTGCCGCCATGCGACATGATGCAGCATTTTGGCAACCTGTTGAAAGAGAAGAAGGGAGTGGATGTCACGTTCCTTGTTGGAGGGGAAACAATTCAGGCGCACAGGATCGTGCTTGCTGCGCGGTCACCGGTCTTCAAGGTAGAGTTTTTCGGACGGATGAGGGAGTCAGGAACAAGCCGCGTGACTGTCGAAGACATGCAGCCTGAGGTTTTCAGGGCCCTGCTGCATTTCATTTACAATGACTCGTTGCCGGACATGGGTGGCCTGGAGGGAAATGATTACAGGGATATGATGTGGCATTTACTTGCGGCAGCTGATAGATATGCCATGGACAGGATGAAGCTAGTTTGTCAAAGCGCCATCTGCTGGAACCTTGATGTGGGGACCGTGGCAACTACATTGGCTTTGGCCGATCAGCACAACTGTGACAGGCTTAAAGATGCTTGCATCGAGTTTATTGCTTCACCGACGAACAAGGATGCTGTGGCGGCAACACAAGGTTATGCCAGTCTCAAAAGGACATGCCCTTCCGTGTTCATTGATTTATTTGAGAGGAACAGTAAGATCTCAAAACATAGATGAGCAGCTGATCATAACCGAAATTTGACTAGTTCATTGAACTCATTATCAAGTTATAAGAATGAGTTAGTTTACTATTTCAGTTATATAGATCATTTTGATGAGCAGCTCCATAATGTCGACCTGTGGTGTTCAATTTTGTTCTTAGCTGGATTTGGAAAATCATGTTCCTCTATGTGTTCCTTTTGGCAAAATATACGACGGTTGAAATTAATTCTGTATTACCGGTTTTTTACGGTAGTATGGGTAGTATTCATAGGTAGTATAGGTAGTATAAGGAAATCATGTTCTTTTTTTATTACATACGAGTCCTTTCTAAACGGTAGTACAAGGTAGTATTTGGTAACTTCTGTTATAGGCAATTTGTTGTTTAACCAAAGGCTGCAGTCATGTTGCAATAGTGTCTAACACTAGGCCAGACATTAGCAATCTGGAACATGATTATTCAGAGGTGTATGACATATCGACATACTAAATTGTTAGTTTCCTAAGTGTATGAAAAAAATATATACTCAAAAATTGGATACGTTAATTTGTGGGTGTTTCACATTTGTATCTATGAAAATTTATTAATATAATAATGGAAAAATATTTGATGATCTTTTATTGATTGCACATACAGATTTTGGTGTGCAATTTATTTGTAATACCTCTCTGATGGACAATTTATGCTTTGACACAGCAGATCAACCGAAGTCCCAAGACGTTCCAATCTTGCATAACTGAAAAATGTTATTAAAACTTAGCATGTTCCAGAAGAGAATCAATGAAAGTTTAATGATTTGGTGATCCATACCTAATGGAATTATTGAAGGAACAATGAACAATCAAATAACAAACCCTTTTATTCCCATCTAAGTTGTGGGTAAACTAGCTAGTGATCAAATTGAACACAAACTACCATTAAGGCAGAAAAAAAGGGAAAAAGAGATATATCAGTTATAAGAATAATAGTAAAAATGAACTTGGAATGAAGCAATCCAGGTTCCTTTTCTTTACAAGAGAGGAGGAACGAAGGGATTAAAGTAATCTCTGTCTTGTGTTCAGTATCTATTAGCAGCCGGTCAGCTAATTAGAAGTGGTGTCCAAATAGAAAGATACCTTGTGTAGCAGGCCTGTATATGTAAATTAGACAGCAAGTTCTTCAAGTTGATTTTAATTTTAATTTGAAACTGTTGTAGTATGATGTCACCAGTATTACCAACCCTAGAGGGAAGGCTGGTGGCTGCAGGCTAGCCCATCGGAGAAGGCTGGTTGGGCGGTACTAGGGCAGAGGTGGAGACGATGAAGGCAACAATGACAGTGGTGGGGCAGGGGTGGCGACAGCAGCAACATCGATAGTGAGATGTAAATGGTGCGGTGGTAAGAAGAAAATGGGACGGAGATTGAAGATAAAGGAGACCGGCGAGGAGTACCGGGGAGACCCTAGCCCACCCACGATAGGGTGGAGGCTCGTGGGGCGGCGGTAGGGGCAAGTGTTATCTCGGGGGAGAAGAAGACGACACTGCCATTGGGAGGTTGAAGTTAAAGGAGTGACTTCATATATTGATCTGACATTAAAAAAAAAATGGGCCGGTGTTTCATGCATAGACAGTCCCTGTTGTTTGTTGAAAAGATTGAGTGGGCGGTATCGAAAATTAAGGAAAGCTATCACTCACTCATGATTTGTTGAAGCAGTATTGAATGAGTCAGTGGAAAAAGATAAAAACAATCAACTCAAAGTAAGCAAGCACTAGAATCTCATCCACACCAACTCGAACCATAATGCATAACATTTATATGCATGCAGTAGCAAAAGCAACAGTCCACGTTGCAGTATTTTCTCCAGTTCAATCCTGAAGATGTTATGAAACCCCTGTTGTTTTCTCTCTCTTTTTTCACTATAAAAAATCATGCAACTGATTAGTCAATCATGCTCAGATACACCATCATGACTACAAACCTACAGACATAGGCATCTGATTACATCTCACTGCATATTCTTCTGAAAGCCAGGCTAGTAAACACAGGAATTTCTGATGATACATCAGTTTATAAAGGAAAGCCAGGCTTGTCATTGCACATAGAAATTTCTGATGATACATCAGTTTATAATGGAAAGATTATCTTCATGCACCATGTCAAACAAAGTTTACAACATCTCCTGCAATATTTTTATTTACTTGTACAGACTTCTCCATCAAACGTTGGTGTACTAAATATTGCCAACATAATGAAAAGTTGCTAGTTACTCAGCTGTGTACTTTCTTAACAAAGCAAAGTTAAAAGATTCAGGTTATCTAGTATGAACCTTGCTTCCAGTGCAATGAAAAATATTGAAGAAGTCTTCTCAAGTTTTCTGTTCAATAAGTAGCAATACGAAAATGCAGCAATTTCAACTAAGACACATTCTACAACTTAAACGCCCTTTGGGTATGATTGCCATTTGTGACCGAAGCTACAACTTATAACCCACAGGTTATACCAATGTTACTGTATCACACTCAAGTTCAGGAATTTGGCAGAAAAGATGTTACTCTATACTCTGACTTTTTTCAAGTCACAGGACAATGAAGTATGGACTCTTGCTTTCTGTTCAATGAAAGATATCAAGGACTGAATAATATGGCGAATGAAAAAGACAAAAAAAAAAATGGAAGACTTAAATCAAGACACTATGGCAGTTAGATGTGCTCATAAGCATAAAAGATCAAATTAGCAGTCATTTAAGATACTCTCAGTAACAGTGCCTCGTTATATCTCAAAAAGCAACGACAGTACCGATACTACAGAATTTCCTGACTATATCGCTAAAAAAACATACAAACAACCACAGAATTGTATATAACTAGTTGTTTACTGATACAGATGCAGAGCAATAAAATCAGGTTTTGCTTTGAAAGTGAATTCATGTACGAAGTTATTCTAAATTCAACTATTTATAAAGTGAAATGGCTAAAAACAGGACTATCCCAACTTTCATTTACCTTTTAGACCAAAATTATGAAATGGCTGTTAGGTCGATCTCTACCACCACGGCCCAAAGGCCGTGATGGGCTCGGTCCACGCACCCTGATCGGAGGAGCCCAACCTAGCATTGGTTGGTGGGCTCCTGTTGTACAGTGCTGTAAAGAAAGGGGTGGGGGCTAGGGCGCAGGTCACGAGATTCACCGTACCGCCAGCCACCACCCCAACACTCCCTACCGATCGAGGGGCACTGGAGCAACGGGAAGCCGCACCACCGCCGCCGGCGACTTCCGGGTGGATCCGGAGGACCCGCTGCCACCGCCCCGACCTCAACCGGAGGCCGACCGCACCGCCAGCGCCTCCTCAACCCGCGTCCGCCCCAGCGACCGCCACCGCCGCCATGGCTGCCGTCGACCCTGTCGCCACCACGAACGGTATCTGCTCCTACTCTCCCCTTTTAGGTGTAGTTCTTCTTAATCTAATAGTTGTTCATGTTTAGCCATGTTTTACCCTATTAATCAAGTTATACCCGAGATTAATCTACTGCTAATGATCCTAGAAGTCTATCAATGGCTACAAACAGGACTATCCCAAAAATATTAAAGTACTACGATGGTTTTTGTGACCATTCAGGAACACTCATTCCACAAATTGCATGTCTGCATACTACAATACAAAACTACGGATTATAAAAAGCAAAAAAATAAGGACCAGATATACTTGCAGTACCAAACATTATCTACCAGATCACACATAAAGATTTCAAGTTTTGATGGTAACAGAATTGTCAACATGCTACTGTCACCTGACGTTTCATTAAACAAGGTGCTAAATTATTTGTTCATCCAAAAGCCTGACAAAAGGTATGGAAATTTAAGAAACTAAACTTACCAGCCATAGGTTCAAGTTAGCATGGTCCTCTCTAGGAAAACCAGCAAAGCTGTTCATATCATATAAATTAGGAACTAAGCTACCTACTCATAAACTTAGTCCAGATAGACTGCCAATCTATGTCCTGTGATACCTGCTAGTCTTCTCAAATACATCAACTAGGATAGAAGGGCAAGTTTTTTTGAGATTTGCGTAACCTTCTGTTTTTACCACAGCATCCATCTCATCTGAAGAAGCCATAAACTCAATACATACATCTTTGAGACGATCACAGCTATGCTGATCAGCTAAGGCCAGCGTAGTTGCCACATTCTTCTCCAAATCAAGATACTTGACAAGAATGCTTGCGCACAACAACTTCAACCTGTCCATGGCATACCTATATGCAGCCGCAAGTAAATGCCTGACGATCTCACAACATTCATCAGCATCAAGATCGTCCCAGTCAGTCAGTGAATCAGTATAGATGAATTGCAGCAAAGCCTTGAAGACATCAGCCTGCATGTCTTCCACAGTCACACACGGGGCGTCCTCTCCATCATCTGCACATACAACTCCGCCTTGAAGACAAGGGACCGTGCGGCCAGCACGGTCTTGTGCGCAGAGAATGTATCACCTCCAACCCTGAATGTGACATCTGCTCCCTCCTCCTCCAGCAACAATTTTCCAAAAAGTCCATTTACGAGAGGTTTATTATGATTAAATGGACTGTCATGTCAGTATTTTTAAGATATGGTAAACGATTAATGAAGTTAGCAATACAAGTAGAGGAAATATTGTGACTATACACTTTAAAAGAAGGGAAAAAGTCCATTTTACACCTCTCACCTATTCAATCTGTCCACTTCCTAAGCAAAATTTAGGCTCAATTTGCTCCCCTGAGCTATTCCGATTGGTCCAATCTACCTTTAATGTGTTCTTGCGTTTTTGTTTCTCTATGTACAAGTTGAATTTTAAGTTCAAATTTTGTGAGCAGGTACATAACGTGGTGCTCTATGTTAAAAAAATATTCTAAATTATTTTCATGATTATTTTCATATTTTAGGATATTTAAAACGAAATTGATCTTAAATACACAAAGATGTATGAAAAGTAATCATGAAAAAATGCTAATTTATTTTCTAACGTAGTGCATCATGTTATAAGTCATCTAATAAATTTTGGAATTAAAGTTTAACTTGTACACGAAGAAATAAAAAAGAGAAATCTAATTAGAGGGTAGATTGGACTAATTAAAATAGCTCGGGGAGTAAATTAAACCTAAATTTTGTCTGAGAGGTTAAGCGGACAAATTGAATAAGTGAGGGAAGTAAAATTGACTTTTTTTAGAAAAAATAGAGGAAATATTATATTAGTTTAAAAATGATAACATGAATCCAAGGATTCAAAATTCTAGTGGAAATCATCTAAACAGTCCTAGTGGAAATCATGGCAAATTTGTGTTTTTGGCGTTGTCCGATTCTAAACCCTGTCTCCTCTATTTCAACAGAAAAATAAAATAGAAATTGGGTCCTCACCTTCTCTCCAAGCACCGCCCCCCAAACCTTCCCGATCCGCCACCGGCGCCGCCAGCCACCTCCTTTGAGCAGTGCGTCTGCATCTCCCGCTATCTTCCACCTCTGGCGGCGAAGGGCGAAAGAGATCGATCTTGGCTGCTGCCTGCAGGAGGGATTGATGCCATCCGCATCCAAGAAGACGGCGTCGAGATGCACGACGGAGGCGGCGCGGGGCACGCACCTGTTGGAGATCGTGGGTTACAGCCACAAGAGGGGCCTCGGCGTCGGCAAGTTCGTCCGGTCGCGCACCTTCACCGTCGGCGGCTACGATTGGGCAATGCGCTTCTACCCCGACGGGCTCAACGAGTCCTCCCAAGAGTACGTCTCCATCTATCTCGAGCTCATGAGCGAGAACGCCAAGGCGCGGGCGTTCTACAGCCTCGTATTGATCCACAAATCTCCCCAGAAGCCAGGCTTCGAGTGGAGCCGAAATTTTCCAAGGCTGTTCAGATCTTCGGATGAAACTTGATTTGGGCCAAGTGATCCTAGGTTCTTGTTGAGAACTGATCTGTAGAGCGATTATGTTCGTGATGATTGCCTTGCAATTGAATGTAACCTTGTCGTGAACTGATCTTAATTGTTACTGTCACGACTGAAAGGTACAAAATAATCGGGTTCATGATTATTCAGAGCTGAAGTAGTATACTTGGCATAGTGAATTATTGGTTTCATCAGGAATCAGGTAAAATGTCTGGACATTATATAACAAGATTATGCGCACAATAGCAATATCTGTTTCAGATTGGTATTAGCGATTCTTTCTTTTTATGAAGGCACCCCTATGTTGATCATTCATATGGAACTCGTCATAGACCATTTGTACTTTGAGCCTGAAAAATATGCTGAATAATACATCCCAAGTTATTAGCTATAGAAAAATGAACAGAGAAGGAATTCTGCTCTACATTGCCCACCGAAGGTGCCAACCTAGATAATTATTTTTAAAAACTGGAAACTAAGGTTGTTTATTGAAATAGTGAACATTGACTTGAACTGTACAGCAAATGAACAACACGGTTTTTGGGTAAAATCTGAACTTGATTCAAGAAAATATAGCAAGTCGATAAAAAGTTATGTGTCCTCACTCTTGACTACCTGGAAAATTGGAATATTCATCACGAGTCCTTCCTGTTCTCTATTATATCCTCATATACGCAAGATATGTCTTATACTCTTATATCTGTGTAATATTTAGCTTATTCAGTCATGCTTGCTACTAACTCTCTGAGGCCATGACTGCATGCCTGACTGAGTTATACCACCAAAGTACATGGTGTTTTTCTGGATTGATAGTCTACAGAAATCTGTAGCGATTGATATTGATGCTTGTGCCGTGCCTATGTTGATTACTGCATAGAAGCTCAAGTTCATGCTAAGGTTGTCATCGTGTATGTGTTCCACGAAAAGGAAAGATTTATCATCAGAACAGGCATTTCTGGATTCTGAATCTTGAAGTTTTCATAATCAATTCCAGTTTATTTGAGTGAACTGCATAACTTATGAGCCTAGAGACATGCAATCATCAGTGAATATTATAAAATGAAACAAGTAATCAACAACATATATAGCTTATTTGCATAGTCGATCTGAATGGTAAATTACTGTTAGAGTATATTGGTAGTTGTAGATATACCCTATTGTAGACTACCATATGTATCCGGGGGAGCCTTGCCCCCCAAGTCTTGTACACTCATATATACCGGCCGAGGCCTCAATGCAATACATCCACAATCATTATGCATCCCTCTCTACTCTCCTACATGGTATCACGAGATTAGAGTTTGAGATCCTAGGCTCATCCTTCCGCTGCCGCCGGCGCCCCTGCCTTCTTCCTCACGCTGCCGGTCGCCTCCAACGGCGTGCCTCTAGCGCGTCCCCTCGACGGCCTGCTCGTGCCCCCGGGGAGGTCGCCCATGACCTTCACCGGGGGCAGTTGTAACATCCCGTAAATTTGCAGTCTGTTACTTGTATGAAAAATCTGGATTTCAAAATTTTTTGATTTAATTGTTGTGAGCCATGAAATAGTTTGCAACTTAAGTTAATTGCTCTCTCTAAATTCCTAGTAATTAAATTGTGCATAAAATATTTCTCATGATCATGCATGTGTGATTTGGATTTTATCCGGAATTGTTGAATTCCACTCGAATTTTGTTTGAATTTGTTGAGTGAAGTTTATATTTGAAATTCCATTTCAAATATAAACAAAAACCTAATGAAACCCCTAACTCTAACTCAGCCTGGCCTAGCCCAACCTAAGTCTAGAAACCACCCCCGAACTAACTCCCCTAACCTCTATCTGGTCTAGCCCGGCCTACCTCTACCACCGGCAATAGCCCGCTAACCCCGCGGCCCACCTAACCCTTCACTTTGGCCCACCTAGCCCCGCGTGGCCCAACTCCTCCGCACGGCCTAGCAACGCGGCCCGCACCCACCTACCGCGCCCCTCTCTGACTTCCACTAACGTGCGGGGCCTGCACGTCAGCCTTCCCCTCCAACCCGTGCCGCTCCTATGCTTTTCCTTCCGCCACGAAAAGCAGAGCAGGGCAGGCGCCACTGCCACCGTACCCGTCCGCCCCAAGCCTCCGCCCCACGACAAGGAGGCGAGAGCATCCGGCCTTGACCCCGCGCGTGTCCCTTGACCAAAACCCTAGCCCTAGCTCCCTTCTAGAAGCTCCGCCTGGGGAATTTCCCCCTTTGCCCCGGCGTCCGTGCCTGGCCCGCATGCCGAGCTGCCCTAGTCGCGCCAACCCTAGCGCCCGCGCCCCTTGATCGTCCGTCGCGTGTCCCCGCGGCCGCTCCGCTCCATCTCAGCCGCCCGCGTCGCGAGCCCCTGCGCGCCGCCGCTATAAAATCGAGGCAGCCGCCTCTGCCTCACCCAAGCTGCCGCCTTGAGGCTTCCCTCTAGCCCGCGCCGCCACCAGAGGAGGGGAAAGGAGAAGAATTGGAGGAGGAAAAGAGATTTAAACTTCAGAAAATCATAATAAATCAACCGTAGCTTAGAAAAGTATGAAACCAGTTTCAGTATCTTTCTAAAATCATGACGAGCATGATAGAATAGTGTTTGTTGTTATTTGACTTTCTATTGGTTCTCATTTAGAGTTTAGTTGCTAGTAGTTGCTGTTGTTTATTTATGCATCCGTATAATCGGATCCCCGGAGGACCCGGACTACGTCGACTACTTCGACAACGTCGACTACGCTGAAGTGAAGAGATGAAGGACCATGCTCCAGGTTCACGCCCATCCTGACTCTTTGACCTATTAGGCATTGCTGAGTAGAATGCTAGCGCTTTGCTTATATGATGATGATGATGATTGAGCCATGCATAGCCTATTTATATATCCTGATTCCTTGTTTACCTACTACTATATATATGAATGCTATGCTGCTGCTTGCATGTGTATGGGATATTGTGGAATATGATTCTTGGCGTGTGTGGGGATAAAACTGGCAGGAGAAGGTGTTCTTGGGAAACTTGGCGGCGGCGAGCATTTTATAACAACTCGATCTTTGATCGAGGTGCCGGGAGACCCCTGCTCTCGAGGAGGTCCCACACTGTGCATATGGCGGGCACATGGATGGATAGGAGCATAGGAGTTGGTGGCGGTACCTGTAGTGGGTACTGCGATCTGCGTTCCTCTACGGGGGATACGCCTTTTGGACGATGACGCTCGCCCCGGTCTGAAACCGAGTGGGGTAACCACTCTTTGGGCCCCACGTACTTACCACTTACCCATATGAACGGGTTCCAGCCTTCCTATCTAGCGCGATGCCTGCACTAAGAGAAGATCAGGTGGATGGTGTACGAGAACGGGAGAGACCGTTTCCCCGGAGGACTATAGCCCCGACTGGCCCCCGAGGGAGAGTTCAACATAGCTTCCGAAGCATTGGATTGCGAGCCGATAGACCGAGACAGGAATGGTAGGCAGGCGTCGTTGCGGTTAGGGTCTGTGCTGTGGGTTGTGTCTCAAGGCGGTTGATCACCGTCTCCAACCCGAGTGGGTCCAGTTGTACAAGCTCTCGAGAGTCTAGAATCTATACGTATAGCCGCATCCTCAGTATAGACATTGCCCGTTGCACTGTTACCTCTCATATTTGGGATCTTCTACCTCCCCCTTTATTAGCCAGATTTGAGAGTGATCTTCTACATCGCCGCTTCTTCCGCACATCGTCCTTCGCCAGGCTCGTCTCTGCCTCCACTGATCGGGACGCCTCCACCGACTTCGTCCACCGTCGTCTCACCTCACGCTGCTCGGTCTGATCAGCCGACGTGCGTGATCCACCCGGCTCCCATGACGTACATCCTCGTCGTGTCGCGCTCCTTCATCGAGTGCGGAGGGCTGCCGCCGCTTCGCCTCTTCGGTCCGCACTGGAGCCACCCGTGGTCTTCTCCGCCGCTGCTTCCTCACTGCCGCCGACCATATCCACGACCTCATCGTCGACTATGCGTCGCTGTGTCCTTCGCGCATGGTCTTCATCAAGCCGTTCGAGTTCTTCGTCATCTCCTTCGAGCACCGCCGTCGCGTCGCCTAGATCGTCCGACCTTGCGTTGGAAAATATGGGCTCTCCTCCTCGCTTTGTCTAGCACTATCACGTCGCCAGCGTCGGCACCTTCTATCCCACTGGTCTTCTTCGCCTGTGACCGCTTTGGAGGCCTTCTATCCTGCTCCCCCAGGCGACGACGTCTGGTTGTGCACTTCTCCCTTGCACGTCCGGTATTGGCAACACCGGTGCGTGCCCATCGTCCCTGACGTGTTCCCGGGCCTGGCAAACCCGGGCATGCCTTGCCCAATGGCCTGACTGCATCGACTTCGGCATCGCTCGCTCTACGACTGCCTCGACGCGTCGCCACCTTCGTCTCCAGCGTCTTCTCCATCACGCCACCATCACGGCGCCTCCTCGTGCGCCCGTGGCTTGTTGTGCGGCTACCTCGTCTTCGGCAAGCTCGACAGCTCCACGTCGACCACGGCTATTCTATGCACGGCATCATCGACCATGGCTCCCCGCCCTCCTACTCGGCTACATCGACATCGGGACAAAGGGCTACCATCCGCATGAGATACTCGCCGTTTTTCTCTCCAGTCGCAGCATCCGCACCGCGCCGACGTTATGACTGCGGGGGGCTGTAAGTCCATCGGCTCCTGCCTTCGGCTTCTTCTCCAGTCTCACCGTCTGCGGTGCTCCCGCTGTGACTGCGGGGGAGCGTTAGAGTATATTGGTAGTTGTAGATATACCCTATCGTAGACTACCATATGTATCCGGGAGAGCCTTGCCCCCCAAGTCTTGTACTCTCATATATACCGGCCGAGGCCTCAAGGCAATACATCCACAATCATTATGCATCTCTCTCTACTCTCCTACAGTTACCAGCTGATCTGCCAACACATTTTTCCAGGGTTCTAGTGACCTATGAGAAAGAAATGTAGTCCAGCAAATTTTTTTCACAGAACATGACAAACATACTGGAAAGCTAGGTTCATGCTTTTGAGGGAAAATGATTATCCTCAGTCACCTGTCTTCATATTAGAGTTTTATGAGCAAATGAGGGAGATATGGAAATGCAGCATGTCTGTCGAAAACATGCCAGCTGTGGTGTTTGCCCGTCTTCATTTGATCTATAGCGATTCTTTGCTGGGCATGAATGATCTTGCAGGAAAATATTACAGTGAAATGGTAAATCATTTACTTGTCGATGCTAATAGATATGCCATGGAGAGTTTCAACATGATATGTGAAAGTATCCTTGTCAAGAAAGTTGATATAGATGCAGTGGCAACTACATTGGCTATAGTAGATCAATATATCTGTAAACAAGCTTAAAGTTGCTTGCGTCGTGTTATCTCGTTTCAAGTAAGGTTATGCCCGAATCTGAAAAGAATCTGCCCTTTTTCTTTACAGGTTTAGTTGAGTGAACAAGTGTCGCAAAACATAAATGAGTACCTTTCTGTAAACTGAGTTTTAGTAGTTAGTTAAAATTGTTATTTATATGAATGGTTTACTTTAGTCCTTGAGTTATATTGCTTCTGCACTAAACCACATGCATTGTTGGTTACTTAGCTTACATCCTAGATTAGGCCTTGTTTAGATCCTCTATTTTTGCATAAAGTTTCTCTCGATTTTTGTGCCCCCTCTCACAATGCACGCCTCCCAATACATAAACTTGATCCATTCTTCACTCTCTCTCCTGGAACTAAACATGCCCTAAGAATTGCTTTCTGCTTTGTTATCCGATCCTTTTGTATTGGGCACGCCGATACTGTGTCGGACATTAATGACAATATATTGAGTCCTCATGGTCTTATCTGTGTAATGATTTTTTGATACTATAATGTGAAGTGTTATGTGTTATATCTTCAAATGTCATAGAAAATACAAATGAAAATCAAGTTTGAATATGTAACAATTGAACAAATGAAATAGTCGGATCTTCTAAAATTAGTTTTTTTGTATAAGTGAAGAGGAGAACTGAGGAAAATCATGTCTACTGCACTAATTTATTGTCCCCTCCCGTAAAATAAAATGACGTATATTTTCCCCTCTATTGTCGGTTTCTTTAGTTCACCAAGTTACAATCAAGTAAAACAAATTCCTTATTTATGTAGAGAATTATTATTTTCAGTGAAATGCAAGTTCATGAACGTTGAAAACGCATATTGTAGGGGTACTTTTGGAAATTTGGACAAATTTGGCAAGTTTGAAAAAAAAAATGGAGGCATGCATCCAAATATTTCACTCTGCTTTTTGGCAGCATGTAACAACAACATTTTTCATATATGAAGCTTCACGGCTAATATGTAAATCATTTTTTCATCAACCCTGGCACAAAGATTATTCTTATGTTATGCTTCACGCTTTCTAAAAGATGCCAAATGTTTTCTGCTAACAAGTGAAGATTATCTGAAATTCTAACAGTCAAACGAATAGTAAAATGGTCACACATTAATCTGTACCGGAGAAACAAACCAGATTTTCTTTTAGTCACTCTCTGTACATGAGCTTTCTCTAGTCTTTATAGATACGAAACAGGAAGACAAATACAGTCGTTATACAATCATGTGATCAATAACAACATAGTACTTGGTGCAGTTCCAGAACCCATAATTTTTCATGACTTGAGAACTACACCTTTCAAATTGGGATCCTCACCATAAGTCATTCTTGTTATGTTTAACAGCCTGTTGTGCATATGGTGTTATTAAACTATTCAGCCATGTTATTAACTCTGTGAGTTGGTATTCCGTTATCATGCGATTACAAGCTATTTATCAGGATCGAATACTGTAATAGTAAATGATACTGGTTATTGCATCTTCCTGTGGCAACCTGGTTATTGGCCTTCTAGTTGGTTCCCACTTCCAGTGTCATTTTGCTACATTAACATATAATGAATCAGTGAAGCTTTTGAACAGGAATGATTCGGAAGTGATGGGTTCTCCCTCCATGTTAAGGGTTAAAAGTTAAAGATTGATGGTCGTCCTTTTTAATCTTCATAATTTTTCGTAATACAGCTTCATGCTTCCCAAAGAAAAGGTTACAAGACAAATATGGACAACTTGTATCGATAATGAATGTTCACCCCCAAAAGCCAAGTACATAGAAAAACTTGGCCAGTAAAGCTGGCTTGAGACTAGCTGTAACTGGTGCTGAGAAGCTGTGAACACAAGGCCAGGCAAGATGGCTAACAATCTGAAACCACCGCAAAAACAGAGAGGAGGCACCTCCTTGTAGTCTTGAGTAACCCAACAGTGTACTCACCATATTGATGTTCACCATATTGATGTTTGCTTCTATATGCTTTATATACCATTTTGGCATTTACATTTCTTCTATATCAACTACTATGCATAGCATCATTCCAACATTCGACAGAAGAGCAAGCAAAGAACTTTACTCGGCCCAGAACATTCTTTGTGTTGCATTAGCAAAACAGTAATCAACGTTGTCAGCACTCTCCTGTTAAATACTTAAGCTATTCCGAATAGATCATTTCAATCTTGTTTTGTTTCTTTTTCCCAGAAATTTAGGCGTATGGTCTGATTTGCCAATCTATCACTGCTCACAATCACATACATCATTCACACTTAGAACCCGGACAGTGGTTCTGATTCATGCAGTGCAAAAAACACACTACTTGCACATCTGCGGGTTCATGCAGCGCAGAAAACACACTATTTGCACATCACCCTGTCATCTCAATAACAATACCTTTACCAACATATTATCCATATTTACAGTAATGAACAGAACTAAAGTTGAAAATTATTCAAGCTTCTCTTTCAAATGTTGGTCATAAATTTGTCTACATAGTAAAATTTCAGTACAATGACTGGATTTTGCATACACAACCTAGTTATCAGACAACGAAAACTGCAGATCAAGATCTTCCCTCCAAAATGGTAGAGCTTTGGTAGTATGACCCAAACAAGTATGAACACACTGTACAAGAATCAATAGATATCTAACACTCGCTATCCTACGTGCCACATGTCAAAATGCACGCAATAGACTTTTGGTGTGCATTAAACTTTTCCAGGTATTGTACTCAAAATGAAGGATGCATGATCTTACCAAGTTACATAGAGCCTATACTTATGTAAAAGCTTTCAGGGATTCTGGTATGGACATTGCTTTCAGCACAACTTACAATTTGGAGATATCAAAACGAAGGACTTTCATCAAGACATATACTACAGCTTATAGAGAGATCAGGAATATACACTAATCCACCAGCTGGGGCAGTCAAAACATGATGCTTCATGTTTACCAACTTCGAAACTACAGGTTATATTAATGTAATTTACACTGAAATTCAGGAATTCTGAACATGCCCTGTTATTCTTTGACCATTTCCAAGTCATGGGACAATATGTTCAGGTACGGGCAGTTGATTTATGCTCAATGAAACATATGAAAGGCACTTGAATGATATGAGCAATTGAGTAGTCAGACAAAAATGCAGGATCTTCACCAAGATATAATGTTAATCCAAAGCTTAGAAATTATCAAGATATAATGGCATTCTTTCACTTTGTTCAGGGTGAAGGGAAACCTTAAAAACTTAAAATATTGACCCTTTACTCTTTAACCGTGACAAGTATACAAGTATTTGCAGGCACGATTCCAAAGAATGGCTCCTCGGCTTGCTGTAGCTTGTCGTAGTCAAAGCCCGTGCTGTTCAGCGTAGCTGTGAAGATGATGTTGAGGGCGCTGCCCCTGTCAACCAAGACCTTGGATAGCAGGACCCTGTCCACCACTGGGGCTACCACCAAAGGGTAGGAGCCAGGCTCTGGCAGGTGTATCCAGTGGTCGATGCGGCTGAAGGTGATTGGCAGCTCCGACCACTGGAGGTACTCAATGGGCCGGGTAGAAACGAGGTTGACTTCGCGGGCTTGGAGCTTTTGGTGGCGCTTGGTTTTACTCTGTCCGCCACGATCACGTGAACTTCGCGGTCAGCCAGCTGGAACTCGTTGTTCTGGTTGGGTGCAGGTGCTGGCGCCCTTGGGCGTTCTCCGTCCTGCCTGGGACGTTCTTCGTGTCGGCGCTCGTCGTCATGACGACGGTCATCATTGCGGTTGTGGTGCTAGTACTGGCGGTCATCACGTCGGTAGTCATTGCGCCTATAGTTCTGGCGGTAGTTGTATGGTCGTGCGCCATCGTTGTAATGTGGCGCCGGGTTGAAGCGTTGCTTCTTGGGGAGAGGGTTGGCACCCAGCTCCCTGAGGAGATTGCGGCACTCCCGCAAGCTATGGGTTGCATCCTTGTGAAATGGGCAGAAGTCGTCAAGGGTGTCTTTGAACTCCTCCTGCAGGAATCTTGATTCCACGCGGCCTTCTTCTTCGGTGACCATGACCAGTGGTTCAGCGCCGGGTCTACGAATCTTGGCCGACTCATGTTTCCTGACATGATCGTGTCGGTCGTCGTCTTTGGTGCGTTTGCCCTTGTTCTTGAATTGGGCTTGCTCTGCCTCATCTGTTCTGGCCTCCAAGTTGACGACATCCATGAGCTCGCCGACATCATGGGGTCGACCTTGAAGAGGGTGAGTAAGAAGCTCGGCTCGTACAGGCCGAGGCAAAAAGCGTCGATAACTTGTTACGGCTATCGAAGAAACGTTTGGCATAGTCTCGCATGCTCTCATTCTTCTTCTGCTTCACGTTGTCGAGGTCATAACGTGAGCCGGGCGGGGTGTAGTTGGCTTGGAAGTTCTTGGAGAAGGCTGCGCAAAGATCTTGCCAGCTGTCGATGGAGTTGCGAGGGAGCCCGTCGAACCATAGGAGGGCCTCAGGGTTGAGCATGACAGGGAAGTAAGCTGCCGCTTGGTCGTTGGACCCATGAGTGACCAGGACCGCCGTGTGATACTGCTTGAGCCACAACTTTGGGTCGGAGCGTCCATTGTATTTTTCCACCTGAGTTGGCTTGAACCCGTCGGGATAAACAACGGCCCGCAGCCTTGGCGTGAAGGCAGCGAAACCATCAAAAACATCGTCGTCGACTTGAACTCTCTCGTACCGCGGCAGTCGGCCGGGCTCGACTCTGAGTCGAACGCCGCCTGGGTGCCTTGGTTCTGGTCTTGGTTGTGGGCGGTGAGCAGCGCAAGGCTCTCCAAACTCTAGGTCGTAGCGGTCACGGGCCATCAACTCGTTGAAGGCACGTCGGTCCTCTTCGGCTGCGGCGGCATCATCGCCTTCGGCGCCGCGTCCCCGGCGGTCGGGTGGGCCGTAATCTTCGCTGTAGCGTGCACGGCGTGCGAGCTCGCCTTCATCACGCGCTGCGTGGCGGTCCTCTAGCTTTGGCCGGAGGTCGCGGGCATAGTTCCTGACTCTGTCCCAGAGGTTTTCAGCCGGCTGTCGGTCGTAGTCTGGTCAGCGCTCGTTGCGGCGGTGATCCTCTTGAAGGTCACGCTTGTTTCTTAGGTTGCGTCCGTCATGCTGCTCGTTGTTGTCGCGGTCCGGGTGGTTTTGGTCAACCTCTTCGTCGATGACGTTGAGTTCTGGCTCATCATGACGACGCCTATCCCGGCCAGACCGGCTGTATGCTGGGCGGTTACCCCAAGATCGCCCTGAGTTGGTGCGTCTGGATTGGTAGGACCGCTCGACTTGCTCTTGAGCAGCCTGGAGCGTCTGCTTTGCACGTCGCACAACCGGAGTTTCTTCCATGTGATCAAGTTCCGCTAAGGCGGCCGCGATGTTGGCTTGTGGGGTTCGGTAAGCTCTGCCAAACTCATTGTCTAGGTTCCTGGGCTAGATCCTAGGCTCGTTGCGGCCACGGCGTGGGTTGTCGCGACGAGCGTCTGCAGCGGCTTCTTCGTTAGCTTGGGCGCTGGCTGGGTGTCGAGGGTCTGGAGGTTGTTGCCCTGCCGGGAGCGCGGCGGTGGCTGCTTCAGCCTCGCATTGGCGCTGGCGGGCCTTGTCTTGGTTGCGGGCTCTGCGCCGTTCTCCTGCCGAGTCAGTCTCACCGTCCTGGGTGGCCTGATCTTCTGACACGAAAACCTCGCGCTGCGAGGGCGTGCTGTAGGAGTCATCGTCTGCCTGATCAGGCGGCGGTGTTGGCAAGACATTGACGACAATCTGGAACTGGCCGCCATCCAGAAACTGGGTGGGTCTGGGAGGGTTTTCAGGCGATGCCGAGGCGTTGGGCCGCGGATGCTGCCCGAGTACGTGGCTGCCGTGTTTTTGAGGCCAAAAGGAAGCTGGGTCGGTGCGCCGTGGAGGTTCTCCTCGGCCTGGGCGATGCATTCTGACAGGGTGTCATGGATGCGATCCAACCCGACGATAATTTATCAGGCGCTGGGAACCTGCGGGTGGGCAGCAGATCTGGGATCGTGTCCTGTAGGGCCAAAACGCCTGGCCGATGGAAAACTGGGATGACGATCCGAGGGCATGCCTCTAGATCTTCGTCGTCGGATCCGATCGGATCTGATGACGCATCGGGCGCCGAGTCGGCGGCAAGGTTGCCTACCGAGTCGGAGTCGCTGGAGTCGCTACTAGGCGCTTGCACGAAGAAGCTGATTTCCTCGAGATGCTCGGGGATTTCCTCCAGAGTCTTGGGGAAGACGACGTTGCTGGAAGGGGCTGCCATCGAGCCAGCTGTAGATGCTCCACGATCTCCCCTACTTGGCGCGCCAACTGTCAGACTTTGGGTCCGGCAATCCACTAGGGGGTATCCAAGTGGTTGATTTGTAGGAGTTGGGCAGATCGCGAAGCTAGGGAGCTCGAGGTAACACAGGAGACGCAAAATTTATACAGGATCAGGCGGCCGGGAGGCACAAACCCTACGTCCTGTGTTCGATGGTGTCTTGTATTGATGAACTCATCAAAGCTCTTGAGCAATGGCGAGTCGGTGGGTGGTTACAATGGGGAGCACGATGATGATGTGACGCGCCCTTTGGGGGACGACCTAGGCCACCTTATATAGGCTGACGGCCTAGGGTTACAAGTCGGTTGAGATTTAATCCTACCGGCTTACAATCAGGAAAGCAATCCGAGTCGGTTACAACATAATATCCAAGATATCCAGGCGCGATCTGCATGTTGGGTCGCGCATGTCTCGCATGATCCGGGTGTCACGCCGCATGCCTTGCGGGCTAAGTCTTCACAGTCTTGTCCGACAAGTTCGGGCTGATCTGTGGGCCGCGCCATGAGTCGGCCCACAATGCTGTCAGACGTGAGCCCAGGCCGAGTGTTATCCTGGTCGGTGAGGGGTCCCTAGGTACCAATATCCCACATGCTATACACTATTTGTTGATACCGTTAGAGAGAGAAAATTTGTTTATTAAAGGAAATAAGAGTACAAGACAATGAAGCTTAATGCATATTTTATTCAGGTTTACATTTAAAAAATTCCACTGACTACAAAGTTTTTAAGAGCTATTATGGTATGCTGATCAGTGCACGAAGTGCCTAATATTATCTGCAACTCAAGATTACTCTCAGTGACAAATAATACAATATAACAGAGAATTGTCTAAATGTATCTATAAAACAACAGTGGAACAAGCAAAGAACTGCATATAACTTGCCATTTCTTGATACAGATAGAGTAATAACATCAGATTTCTCTTTGGAGACAATTTCTGTACAGTATTTGACTATTAACTGTTTATAAAGTGACACCCCCGAATTTCAGGGAACCTTTTTATGTCCAAATTATGATTTCAACACAAACAGGATCATCAAAAATCAAAGTTCTGCAATGGTTGAGGTAGAACATTCATAACCACTCAATCCTTGAATTCATGTATCCATGTTATAAAACATAAAACTATGATTATAGAACTTCCTCAAAATCATAACCAGGAATAACTGGAACACCAAGCATTGCCTATCAGTTAGTACTCAAGAAGATATTCAGTATTGAAATAACATAATTGATGCTAGCTCCTTTGACAACATGCTACTGTCATGTAGCATTCCATTACACAAAAAAGTGTTATGACAGCGTAGCAGATTGATGCTAACAGTCTGTGCATCTAACAGTTTGCAAAAGGGCATAGATTTATATGAAACTAAAGTTACCAACCATAGGTCCAAGTTAGCAAGGTCTTCTAAAGGAAAACCAGCAGATAATTATATAACCTAGGAACTAAGCTTCCTACTTACAGACTTTGCTCAGTTTCTTTAAGCTGAAGGCTTACATCAATTGGGCTGCCAAACTATGTCTTGTGATACCTGCTTTTCTTGTCCTGTACGTCTACTGGGATAGAAGGGCAAGTTCTTTTGAGATTTGCATAACCCTCTGTTTCCACCACAGCATTCATCTCATCTGACGAGGCCATAAACTCAATGCAAACCTCTTTGAGACGGTCGCAGTTATGCTGATCGGATAAGGCCAGCGTAGTGGCCACATTCTCTGCATCAAGATACTCAACAAGATTGCTTGCACACAACAACTTCAACCTGTCCATGGCATATCTATCTGCAGCCGCAAGTAAATGCCTGGAAATCTCACAATATTCATTAGCATCAAGATCATCCCACTCGGGCAGTAAATCAGTATAGATGAATTGCAGCATGGCCTTGAAGACATCAGGCTTAATGTCTTCAACTGTCAAACGTCAGACCCTCCTCTCCTTCGTCTGTCCATACAGCTGCGCCTTGAAGACAGGGGACCATGTGGCCAGCACAATCTTGAGAGCATAGAAAGTCTCACCCCCGACAGTGAATGTGACATCTGCTCCTCCCTCCTCCTCCTCCAACAACTTGCCGAAATGCTCTGATAAGTCCGAGGGTGGCACTTCGATCTCAAAGTCCCCTGTGGTGTCCACCCAAGATTCTGTGATGACAGTGACAGTACAGTCAATTGTCAGGCAATCGTCCACTATGTAGCCACCTGATTTATTCTCCAGCTTACTTCTTGCTAGAGGTAAACACTCTGGTGGTGGTTTCAGAACACAGTGTTTCTGGCAAACCTGTAGACCTGTAGTCTCGTTAATCAAACTCAGGCCATATGACACTCGCACCTCAGCGTTCTTGCTCACGAGCATCAGACGGCCACGTACTCTTTGGTAGCCTCGTTGAATCCGTCGGGGTAGAAGCAGATGGCCCAGTCGTAGCCACCGACGGTGAAGGTGCCCGACTAGATGGATTTGCCGAAACCGAATCCCTTCTTCAGCGTGTACCCGACAATCTTGAACGAGTGCGTGCCGGTCTTCGTCTCTGTGGTGTGGACCGACGCCGTTTTCTTGGATTCGGACCCCATCCTCCCCGCTGCAGATTCCAAGAAATCGTTGGATAGGGTTTCGTGAAAAAGAGGCAACTTTGTTCGAGGCAATGGGTGGAGGCAAACCTGGAAGAGGATGGAAGAAGGAAGTGAACGGCGGCCAGCGGCGGAGGGGTCGGCTCCTCCGAAGGGAGGAGATTGGACGACGAGTCTTCTTGGATTGGAAGGGGAAAAGTTTGGGAAGGAGAGTGACTGATTTCGGTCACATTGTGCGCTGTGGCTTTCTTTTGCATAAGTAAACAAAATTGCAGTACATGACTATACTAATGTTCTATTTTAACTAAAATGTTACTAGCTTAGACATTCTTTTTACTAGCTAAATCTAAATGTTATGATGAGGACATGACACATGAAGAGTGTTAAACACACATGGAAGATATGGAGGACCAAAGAGGTTGATTGGGGACCAATTCCATGTGTTTCCACGTTTTTCTCCACGCTATCACGTCACTTTTGGCCTAAGGAAATAAAGAGATTGAATCCAACATGTTTTGAAAACGCTGGATTCGGACTGCAGGAAAGTCCTGACTTTCGACGGCCGCCACGACTTCATCTGGACTCCGTTTGGACCGTTCAAGTACTTTATGGAAAGCTTATGAAGTCTACTTTCATATGGATCCAGCCTCATCTCCATATCTCTCTTGAGGCGGCCGCAATCGTCAAATCATTGACCAAAGGTTTTTCTGTCCAGGTGCTGCGCCACCTTATTTTGGCCCACGGGCTGTGTATCAAGTTGGGTCCATTAGGGACGCGTCCTAGGGTTGGAGCACGACCCCAGCACCCCTGTGGACGTCCTCCCCCTATCATATACCTCCTAGCCGCCGCCAAGGACACTTGGGTTTTGTTTTACATCTAGCTTTAGCTACACCGAACACGCACAAACACGTGTTGTCCTCGTGTGATTCAGAACCCCACCTTCGAGTGATATTAAGATTGCTCGCCTTCTTTTTCTTGTTCGTTCTTCAATTGCGTATAGGAAGTTGTTGATCTTGATTGCAACAGGTTCGGCAACCCAGGGAGTTGGTTCAGCGATTGCATTGGCGCTTCGGGTTCGCTCGTCGTAGTCGGATCATGAGGGTCGACTTCCACCAAATCGAAATTACCTCCACTCACCGAAAGATCGGGCACTTCAGCTCTATCAAGTGGTATCAAAAGTCCAGGTTGATCGGTGAGTTTTATCGAGTGTTGTTCAATTACCTACAGTCCACAAAAACCAAAAAAAACAATTCAGGTTAGATCATTGTCCCAACACCATTCTTCGCCTTGCACTTTCTTTCAATAATTTGCGTTGTTGAATTTGTGTGCTTCGCGTTCAATTGTTGTTGGTTACTTTGTGCTTCTGCCGCCGGCGCCACCACCTCCCACCGCCGCTGCCACCACCACACGTCGCCGCCGCCGCTGCTCTACATCTTCACCACAAACCCTACAACCCCACGCCGCTCATCCGAGTCCTACTCGGTTCGGCCGCCGCGCGTTCGCAGTTTGGAAAGAGATAGAAAAGAAAAAGGAAAGAAAAAAGAAAGGAAAAAAGAAATAAAAAAGGATAGTTTTGAAAAGAAAAAAAAGGAAAGAATAAAAAAAGGAATCAGCAGTTTCTTTTTGGCAGTTTCGAACACCTTCACGAAAACGGCCATAACTTTTCACTCGGATCTCCGATTTCAGCGTTCTTTTTTTTTCCGGAAACCTTACGAAATCTCAGCGCCGGGTGTGGTTGGTTTCAAGGCCAAAAAATGTCGTTTACATAGCATAACACGGTCCAGAAGATTTTCCGTTTCTACATCCCACTTACTTGTTACCTTTGCTTGATCCATAGCGCGTGGCACATGTTTCCAGCAGCTTTGTTACGTGTTTAGCACTATAATTCAGCTTTGCATTATTGATAATTGTGTAATCCTTGACTGGAGTGCAGCCTACCCAGAACTACATATATTCCTACGACGAGCCGACTTTGTTTCTCCAGGCAATCGCTGCTCCAATCTTTCGCAGATGCTACTTGTTGCTTGCAGGTCACCCCTGTTGCTTGGTAAGAACGGATAAGAACTTGATCGCAGCATCTTTGTGAGCTTTCCATACACACCTTTGCTGCCGTAGGATTTGTTTTTGTGTTTGCGCTAATCATGTCAGGAGACGATGACACGAAATTGCAGAAGGGCTATGGTGGTGACACGGAGCAGGAGGATGGAGAACGCCGCGGTCGTGCCTGCCGTGTGGTATGTAATCCTGTTCATGATTCATTTGCTAAGATTAAATTTAAGAACCCTTCTTATAATGGCAAATATGATCCTGCTACATATCTTGATTGGGAATTAGAGGTTGAACAGATTTTTTTCATGCCATGATATTCCTGCTAGTGCACAAGTTAAAGCTGCTATTAGTGAATTTACTCTTTTTGCTTTAATGTGGTGGCGTGAATATAAGCTAAAACATCACATGGCTATTCCAACCACTTGGGCTCAATTAAAAGCTGTTATGCGACATCGCTTTGTACCTTCATATTATGCCCGAGATTTGCTTAAACAAATACAGCGATTTCAGCAAGGTCAATAATCTGTTGAGGACTATTACCAGGAGCTGCAAAAAGGTATGATTCATTGTGGTTTGTTTGAGACGGATGATGCTGCTATGGCACGTTTTCGTGGTGGTTTGAACCGTGAAATTCAGGACATGCTTGATTATAAAGATTATGTTGATATGCCCACATTGTTTGAATATGCTTGCAAAGCTGAACGTGAAGTGCAGGAACGCCGCTCGACGACATATAATAATTCTTTTGCAGAACGAAGCCCGACATCCAGCGTAGATCCTGCTCTCCCTGCGCCATCCACGCCTAGCACTACACCGCACGAGAGGACGGCCACACCGACAGCGCCGTCGACCACAGGTGCTCCACTCACGGATGGTGAGACCACTTCTGCTGTGCTGAATTTTTCCACACCTCATGCTATCATAGAGCAATTGTTAGTGGAATCATCTCTTGACGAATCTTTGTCACATGATGGTGTGCTTGTTGTTCCTTGTGATAACGATGATTTGTGTGACAATGCTTCTGTTGTACATGTTTTAAAATCAAACCCTTATGCTGAAATTAAACATGATAACATAAAGCAACTATCGGTAGAACCCTTACTAATTTTGCCTTTGTCACAAGATCATTTGCTTGATGTTCCTTGTGATGAAGAAGAGTTGTGTGATAATAATTCTTTTGTTCTTATGCCACAATTAATTCATAGTGATGATACACATGCTTTGGAGCCATATAATTATGCTGAAAATAAAATGTTTGTTCCAATTACTTGTGCAAATGATGAACAAAAATTGCTATCTTCTTTAAATATTTTAGGTTATATTGACTTTGTTGTTCTATGTAATCTAAATTGTTTGGAGGAGAGTTTTCTTGCACCTGAATTGCCATGCTTATCTAGGAATATATATCACTTCATTGGCAAATATAATCACAAAGGAGAATATATGGTGCATCGAGTTTATATTTGTTCAAATCTGAACTCTTCTTTGGTTGGACAACAATGTGATAATTTCGAGGGCTGCAATAACAATAATCATGTCACATCGAATTTCTCTAGCTTTGTCTTAAAGAAGCATGTTCAATATAAAGAAGGGGAGCCTTGCTGGTTGCTACCTATGCATGCTTTGTCTTTTGTTGGTACTAATCTTGTGCAGGATCATGTTGACAACCATAGTGTGCCGTCCGATCCAGAAGTCTACATTCTTGCTGCAATGTCTATGCGAGACGACACATTTGACAATTGGAAGCATGGTGACACTCCTCCTCTCAATACATTTGGTTTCTTTTTTTTGCAACCCCGTTCTCCTTTGCGTTGTGCAGGATCAGTTTCAAGTACAATTGACGCCGAGGACGGCTTTTCGTCAAGAAGGGGAGGATGATGAGGACATGCCACACATGAAGAGTGTTAAACACACATGGAAGATATGGAGGACCAAAGAGGTTGATTGGGACCAAGTCCAAGTGTTCTCACATTTTTCTCCAGGCTATCACGTCACTTTTGGCCTAAGGAAATCAAGAGATTGAATCCAATACGTTTTGGAAACGCAGGATTCGGACTGCAGGAAAGTCCTGAGTTTCAACGGCCGCCACGACTTGATCCGGACTCCGTTTGGAGCGTTCAAGTACTTGATGGAAAGCTTATGAAGTCTAATTTCATATGGATTCGGCCTCTTCCCCATATCTGTCTTGAGGCAGCTGCAATCGTTAAATCATTGACCGAAGGTTTTTCTGTCCAGCTGCTGCGCCACCTTATGTTGGCCCACGGGCCGTGTATTAAGTTGGGTCCATTAGGGACGCATCCTAGGGTTGAAGCACGACCCCAGTGCCCCTGTGGACATCCTCCCCCTATCATATACCTCCTAGCCGCCGCCAAGAACACTTGAGTTTTGTTTTACATCTAGCTTTAGCTACACCGAACACGCACAAACACATGCTGTTCTCATGTGATTCAGAACCCCACCTTCGAGTGATATTAAGATTGCTCGCCTTCTTTTTCTTGTTCGTTCTTCGATTGTGTATAGGAAGTTGCTGATCTTGATTGCAACAGGTTTGGCAACCCAGGGAGTTGGTTCAGCGACTGCATTGGCGCTTCGGGTTCGCTCGTTGTAGTCAGATCGTGAGGGTCGACTTCCACCAAATCGAAATTACCTCCACTAACCGAAAGATGGGCATTTCAGTTCTATCATTTTAGTTGGATGTTTGATTCACAGCCTGTTTGGATTTTGAGGTGCTAAACTTTAGTACTAAAATGCAAATACTAAATTGTACGCGTTTGGATCCAAGTGCTAAAAGGTGCTAAAATGACATTAATGAAATGTATAAAGACCATTGTACTCCTCGGGTGAGGAAAAAAAGGGCGGGTGTGGGAGTAAACGAGGGCAAGGTGAAAAATGCACCCTTTAACAAATTTTATACATTGGGTGCTAGAGTTTTGGGGGCATTTTAGCACCTTTTAGAGCAACTCCAAGAGACTCTTTAAATCCTCTCTAATTGGCTGTTTTAGAGATTTTAATTAAAAAGGTACCTTCCAACAGCCTCTCTATTTGGTTATTCAAACATGGTCACTCTCCATTCTGGATTTCTCGCTAGCAAAATATAGAAAAGAAAAGAGCTCTCTAGAGTGCATGCAAGATATAGAGGAGCTATCGGAAAACAGAAATATATAGAAAACGATTTTTATGCAAATGACTCTCCAAATGATAGTTGCTCTTAGTACCTAGAGTTTAAAACATTAGCACCATCTGTGCTAAAATTTAACACTTTTTCAGTTTAGGGTTTGGATCCAAACATGCTCTAAATAATGTTTGTAACTATACTACTTTTCATTTATGAACGTGACGGTGTGCAAACTCGGCGGCAGTGCCGCATTAGTAATATAGCCCTAAGACTATTTGCAACGGTGTCCTGTAAACAACCTCCAACCCCTATTTTACCTTTTTGGCCACAAAACCAGCTGCAGCGGCGTCCTCCATCACCTCCTGTAAATTCCAGGGCTGTTGCCCCCTCCTCCAAATCTCCAGGACGCCGCCCCCTGCCCCAAAACTCTCTCTCGTCGGCCACCTCCCTCTCTCTCTCTCCCACCCGCGTGCGAAGAGCAAGGCGGCGTGATGCCGCCCGCGCTGGAGCCCGCCGCAACGTCGAAGAAATCGGCGAGCCAGGCGGTGAGGCTCCCGGACCGCCGCCACAGCGAGGCCTCGAGGCGCACAAGCACGGCCACCGCGAGGAGCCCGTCCGACGCGCGTGCGCCGCCGTCGATGCAGAGCACGCACACCTTGGCCTTGCTCGCACCGGCCGCGGTGGCGGTGGGGCTGGTGGAGGCCGCCCAGGCGGGCGGCGGCGGCGGCAGCGTCGCGGCCGAAGAGGAATTTGGCCTCGAGGAGGGAGAAGATCCCGTAGCTTAGCCTGCCCGTCGCGTCGTCGTCTCTGACGTGCTCCGCTCCGGAGAGATCCTCGGTGGCGGTCCAGGATGGAGGGGAGGGGAGAGCTCGCTCGACGGCCGGCGGCGCCCGCCGTGGAGCTTCGCGCGGCCAGAGCTCGGCGGAGGCGGCCCGGCCGTCAGAGACGAGGTGCTGGGCGGTGAAGCCGACGGCGACGGAGTCGCCCCCACCCTACGTCCCCGAGCAGAGCGCCGACGAGCCGGATTCGCCAGGAGAAGGAGCGCCGACGGAGGAAGAGATGTGCGAGCTTCTTGGCGCTCGTCCTCCCCGGCGAGACTAAGGCCGAGCGGCCGGCGGAGGTGCCGAGCGGCCTTGCGAGCGCCGTGCAGGCGAGCTCCTCCGCCGCCGGGGGCCCGTACAGTAGCTCCGATGCCGGGGGCCTGCGCGGCAGCTCCGCTGCCGGCGGCGCGGGGGAGCTCCACCGGCGGCGGCCGTGCGTCAGGGAGGGGGATCTCCACTGGCGGATGTGGGGAGGGGAAGGAGAGAGAAGGGAAGGGAGAGTGGAGAGATGCTTCGGGGGAAAGAGAGGGAGGAGGGAGAAACGATCTGACATGTGGGACCATATGAAATAGAGGAGGGAAATAAGGACACCATTGCAGCATGATGCTATTTAGGGGGTAAAATTTTTTGAAGAATGGTTGAAATATTCCTTTAGAGTATGATATTTAGGGGGTACCGCTGCAAATAGTCTAACTACTAAGGCTCCAGCCGAGGCATGGAAGCGTCGTCGACCTGGATTCGACCGACCACACACTACCCTCGTTCCTCTTGCGTGCATGCCTCGAGCTTTCGCGAAAAAATTGAGCTCGAGTGGATGTTCTCGTTCATGCGTTTTATGAAAAAAAAACAACCTTTGTGCTGGAATTGAAACATTCACTCCTTCCATCCATATGCAACCTCATGTCAGCAAAACAAAGGAATCACTTCCTTGTGAAATTCCTATGTGTTATCTCCCATCCAAACGGGGTCTTAGCCATAAAGTTTCAAACATCGATAAGGAAGATGCTACCTTGCGTTATACTTCTGCTTTTCTTTTTCGTTGGCCAGAAAATGATGATATATGTGGTAGATATTTTTCATAAAACTTACAAACACTAGTATTTGGCCATTTGGGAAAGAAACCAACCCTGTAATTTCTTATTACTCAAACTGCAAGTAGTTGTGGTTTTGTGAAACGGATACATGAAGATAAGTATTTTATAAGTGGATGTCTAAGTAGCTAATACTTCTATGAATGAATCCAAGTGATATACATTAACACAAAAAACTCAAGAATCGAATCCTCAAAAATGCATCAACCAAACTAGCCGCAGATCAACGAGGAAGCTCATGGACACCGGTGGAGGCAGAGGATCCTGCGCAGCAACAGCTCGGAGCCCCTCCGATGATCTTGCATGTCCCACCTTGGTGTCCTGTGACGAAGCACGACGCCTCGCACTGATTTACATCACACTGTGGAACTTGGCCACAAACCTCCGCTGACACAGACGCAGTGAGGAGAGCCATCAGCAGTGGAACGACGAAGAAGACGAGTGGCTTGTTGGAGCACGCCATGAGAATAGCTAATATTTGGTATGTGGAGACTAAAGGGCCTCTTGTTCTCTTCTTTTGTGAGGGAGAGGCTAGCTAATACAATATGATTCCTTGATGCTCCTTCGTGTAGCCAGGTGCTCTGCTTATATTGATCGGAAATGCAAGGAAACGAGTGGCACAATCAATTCCTTTTATATTTCAATAATTTTTCGTATATCAAGACCATATCTTTCTGGTACACAATGTGCAATGTGTCGCATTATTTTGCTGTTAATAGTATCAGATTTTATCGATCATGGAAATTTATACTGATGACTCGGCTGATTTATAGTTTCTCACCAAGATTTATCTGGAGTACCAATTTCATATGCGGGAGTAACATTTCAAAATATAGATACAATAATATATCGATTCACACAGTTATTTCTCAAATTTCAAACTTATCTACAAGTGTGCAAATAATCCGACTTGAATCTTATTTGCACAATCGAGCCTGCCAGTCACGCGTCAGGAGATTTTTTTTAGCACCCAATTCTTGCACACTATACTGCTATCTTTTTTTTTTTAAGAATTACACAGTACAACGCAGACGCTCACAGCACGCACGCACACTCACTCCTATGAACACACATACGCAAACCCTACCCCTATGAACACCTTCGAAGGACTGAGCACCCAGCTGATCTGGAGATTCCCGAAGTCACCATTGGCGGTCTCGTTGTCGATGCGAACGCCGCTTACCACTTAATGTATAACGCCAGTAAATCCTGGAAAATTCCGGAAAAAGGTGTGAGCACTAGGGTTCACCAGGATTTGAACCCTAGTGGGTAGGGTCCCACTGGACTGTCCTACCATTGGACTACAAGCCAATTCGCCTACTGCTACCTTTTTTGTGATACATTTATCGAATCAAATTATTCGGTACAGTTCAAAGGTCTTACTAATATGTCATATTAATATCCTAATAATATGTTTTGAATTGTTCTCATACTATAGATACTACCATTGTATTTTATCACTTTGAATTGTTTCCATATTGTATAGTTTTGAGAATAATTTTTTTTGAAATTTTAGAAAATGCTATATTTTCAAGAAATTGCTCTGTCTGTGAAATGTTATTGCTGCAATACTAAAATATTATTGTTCCTCCAGTTTTAAATGTTCTTTGGTATCCTTTTCAAATGCTTCCAAATACAAATTAAATAGATATTAACCTATTTTATTCTGTTCAATTGCTCATGTGAATTATAGTATTTTGTAGATCAATATGGTATATCTAATGCATACGAAATGGCAAGGGGGGAACGATCAATTGCTTTTGCCACCATCTTTTTTTTAAGAGTAAAATGCATTGTAGGTCCCAAACTAATGGCGCGGTGTCAACCAGATCTCCAAACTCTCAAAATGGCCATTAGGGTCCCTAAACGTACTCTATAAAGAGGTCCATTGCCGATCCCAAACGCACCACGCGAGCTCTTTCATATATATTAACGGAACATCACAAAAAGAAACAAAGTGTTCTCAAGAAACAAAGAAAGTGAAAAAGAAAATCATGAAAATTACAAAGTCGTTGCAACCATAAAGACATTGGTGCTTTGTCAATATTTTAGGCCCTTAGTGTAACTAAGTCGAATTCCTTTTTGAAACGGCTTCGAGCTGCTTGAAGGTTTGGTTGCACACCTTTGGAAATCAAATCATTTCGGGACATCCATAAAGTCCAACTCATGAGTATTACTATCGCACCTTTGGAAATCAAATCATTTCGGGACATCCATATAGTCCAACTCATGAGTATTATTATCTCCGTGAAGAACCTAGCATTTAGCTGCCCTCTGAGAGAAACAAAAATGTTATATGGATCATCTGGCAGAATTTGAAGACCAATGAGCTGCCAGCATGCTCTTGAGAAGGGGCAATGTAAGAAAAGATGCTCCAAGGTCTCTACATTGCGCGGAGCACAGAGGGCACAATCATAGGATAGAAGGTCCATATTTTTTTCGTCTGAGCAAGTAGAAGCGGATGGCCCAGTCGTAGCCGCCGACGGTGAAGGTAACCGATTGAATGGATTTGTCGACACCGAATCCCTTCTTCAGCGTGTATCCGAAAATCTTGAATGAGTGTGTGCCCGTCTCCACCTCCATGGTGTGGACCGACGCCGTCTTTTTGGATTCGGACCCCATCCTCCTCTCTACAGATTCCAAGAAATCGTTGGATAGCGTTTCGTGAAAAAGAGGCAACTTTATTCGAGGCACTAGGTAGAGGCAAACCTGGAAGAGGACGTAAGGAGGAAGTGAGCGGCGGCTGGCGGTGTAGGGGTCTGGGCCTCCGAGGCGACGAGATTGGACGATGAGCCTTCCTCTTGGAAGGGGAAAAGTCTGGGAAGGAGCAGTGGGTGACGGCGATTACGGCGAATGGGGGAAGTTGGAGACGGGTGACTAATTTCGGTCACACTCGTGTGCGCTGTGGCATTCTTTTGGATAAATAAACATCAAATTGCAGTACATGAGTACACTAATGTTCTATTTATCTAACTAAAATTTACTAGCTAAAAGATAGAAATTCCTTTTGTTTCATTGGCCAGAAATTGAGATATCTCCCTTCCAAATGGGGTCTTAGTAGCCATAAAGTTTCAAACATCGATGAGGAAGTAAATGCTACCTTGCGTTACACTTCTGCTATCTTTTTTGTTTCATTGGCCAAAAACTTATACATGTCGTAGATATTTTTCATCATAAAACTTACAAACTCTAGTATTTGGGAAAAAAACCAACCTTGTAATTTCTTATTACTCAACCGCAAGTAGTTGTGGTTTTGTGAAAGGCAGCGTATCTCGTGGAAAACTAGCTTCCCTTGCAAACTATGCAAACTCTAATCAGGGACGTGGGATCTCCATCCGATGGCCCAACAATGAGGTGAGAAATTTTAACAAATAAACCCTCCCACCATTAACTTTCTAATCATTTTCTCTAAAACCCCCTCCACTCCTCCCTGTAGATCGATCCCAGATCGCCGCCTGGGACGCCGCCGCCGCCGCCTGGAAAGCACTTCGCTGCTGCCTGCGGGAGTGCTGAATGCAGGGATTCTTTATCTTTTGGGCACTGCGACTGTGCTCTGTACCTGTACAGGGATGCCCGGCACTCCGAATCAACTAGTGGTGGGTGATTTCGTGCTGGAAGGTGATCAAAGGAAGCGAATTTACAGTGATCAAAGGCCGTGTAGCTTCCTCCATGTTTTAGGGGATCAATCTAGGAGAGGAGTGGAGGGGGTTTAAGGAAAAATGATTAGAAAGTTAATGGTGAGAGGGTTTATTTGTTAAAATTTGCCACCTGTTTGTTGGTCCATCGGATATAGATCCCACGTCGCTGATTAGAGTTTGCATAGTTTGCACGGGAAGCTAGTTTCCACAGGATACGCTGCCTTGTGAAACGGATACTTGACAATTGACATAAGTATTTTATGAGTGGGTGTCACTACTAAAAAAAACATTTTCGGAGACGGTTTTTTTGCATTAACGGAGGCGGTTTTGACAACCGTCTCTAAGCTCGGGTCTCTGTTAATAAGCATTAACAGAGACGGTTTTTGTAACAACACCGTCTGTGTTAATAAGCATTAACAGAGACGGTTATTGTAACAACACCGTCTCTGTTAATAAGCATAACAGAGACGGTTATTGTAACAACACCGTCTCTGTTAACAGAGACGGTTATTGTAACAACACCGTCTCTGTTAATGGTTTTACAAATAAAAAAATGATTTCGAATCCTAATTTTTAGGCCACACATATTACACACGTTCATGTCGGATAAACACAATACATCCATTCACACATAAATGTTCAAAGTCTTAACACATTATTACATCCATGCAGGTACAGAGTTCAAAATCACACATCACACATGTTCACATGGCGTAGCGTACACGTCACCTAATTGAAGAGTTCCGCGAACTTGTAGTCGCTCATGTCTAGACCGCTAGTTCTCCAGTGACATAGCTTCGCGAACTTCGGCTCCGTCGCTAGCTCGCTCTCGGCATTGAAGAATTTTCCTGTAGCCTCACAACATAGATCCAAAGTAAACTTACAAATGTCTTGTACTGTTCTAGTAAAGCTTTGATGGCCCACATTTTCATGGGTGCCACCTCCTCGAGACTTTTTGAGCTCCCGCCAGCTGTTTGTATATTTGCCGAAATTCCTGAGGTACTCACAAGCAAAGTATCCACACGTGACTGAGCCAAAAGGTTGTTTGGCGCACTGCATGCATGACATATGTAACACATACTTAGTCATTAGGACATATATAAATAAAATCAAAGATGAATATAGTTTCATGTACGTACCGGGAAATTTCGCCTCACGGACAGTCTTGAGCCCTGTTTCTTCTTCTTCTCAGACCTTCGATCATAGGACTCGGGGTTTTGGACGTACCTCTTGTAAGCGCTGTACACACATATCAACCACTAGTGTTAACAACCAATTTTGTCACACCCTAAATTCTCCAATTTCAGGATGTGAATTTAGAGAATAAATAAACAACGATTTTCTTTCATTTTTAAAATTTTTCCAACATTTATTTATTTTACAAAGAATTTAGCTAGAAAGAAAATTAATTGTGTGTGTTTCTTAAAATAAATTAATTGTTCTCGGTGTGTTGCATTCATGCTGATGTGCATCTTGGTGTTTCATGAGTGCTAAGATTTCAAAAATGCGTTCTTTAAACGTCTAGGTTTTTCCGAGAATTTTCCAGACTTTTCTGGAATTTATTCTCATCTTTTGAGAGCTAAATCTATTTAATAGA
Source organism: Urochloa ruziziensis (assembly GCA_015476505.1). Lineage (NCBI taxonomy): Eukaryota > Viridiplantae > Streptophyta > Magnoliopsida > Poales > Poaceae > Urochloa > Urochloa ruziziensis. Next base: position 17,538,285 of record CM027124.1, read on the forward strand.
AGGCTTTAAAATCCTTTTCACGAGCTCCTGATATTTTATTTGGACTCCTCGTGTCCCAATCTATCTCTAGGATTTTTCCTAGAATTTTTGGGATTTTCTGGGTATTTTTCGTGCATTAAAAACATTTTCTAGATTTTCTGGAATTGTTTTCGCATTGAAAAGTATTTCTGGAAAAATAAAAAACTTAATCCTTTTCCTTAACGGATCGGGCCGGATCCAACCAAACCCGACCCGACCCGCTTCACCAACCCGCCCGGCCTCCCTTCTCTCTGGCTGGTGGGCCCTGCCAACCCTAACGGGTCGAGCCGCCCTGGCCCGACCCGTCAGGGCCCATCACGGCCCGGAGCGCCGCCACCGCCGCCTCAGGCCGCCGCCGCCAGCCTCCCTTGGCGTGCGCGCCAGGCCTGGCCGCGGTGTCGCGCCCCTATAAAGCCGCCACCCGCGCGCCCGTGGTCCCCTGCTGCCCCGCCGCCGTTTTTCCCTCCGCGCAGCGGCCGCCGCCCGCGCTGAGCGCCGCCGCCGCGCTCGTTTCGCCGCGTCAAGACGTCGCGGGAGGACAGCGACCCCGCCATGTGCATCGCCGAGCCGAACCGCACGCCCGCCGCCCGTCCTCGCCGCCTCCCCGTCGCCGGAGTGCCGCCGCCATGGAGGACCCGAGCCGGTCGCCCTCCATCTGCCGCCGGCTGGATTTCCGGCCGTCCCGTCGATCTCTGCCGCCGGAGAGCGCCTCCACGCGATACCCTTCGCCTCCTCTCCGTTTTCCCCAACACGCCGGAGGTCCGCGCCGTGCCTAGCGCCGGCGATTGGAGCCGGCAGAGCCGCCGCCGGCCGTGCCGTCCAGAGGAAGAAGAAGCCGCCCCTTTTGCATCCAAGTCCCTGGATTAATCTGTAATCTTTTATCAAAGTTTTGTCTCTTGGCAATCTTCCATAAAACCCCCTGAAAATATTGGATCCTTTCAATCTAATCTGAGCCCTGACCTTTTGCAGATCTAACCCTGAAGTTTTGCATATTCGCGGACACAGTTCACTGAGTCTGCGGAATTCTCTCAGCTAGCCCCTGAAATCTACGGTTAATCGCGATCAAGTCCCTGCAGCCTTGTTTTAGGTATAACTTCCACGTTTTAAATCCGTTTCGACCCGTTTTCGTTTCGTTAGACTTGTAATCACTTAAATTACGTGTTAGTGATGTTGTTCATGATAGTTGTGTTTTTTCTAATTTAATTTTAAATATTAATTTGGTTAATTGCTTATAGGCATATTTTGCAATTAAAATCTATATAGCTCTACAATGCGTGTTTCATAATAAAGTTTAATTTGATTAATGTTTATGAAATTATCTTTTCTGAATAAAATTTAATTAGGCAATATCACGGCTTTACAAATTAAATATTAATTTGGTTAATGCTTACTTTACATGCCTTTTCTAAATAAAATGTGATTAGGCTTATACAGCGGCTTTTATAAGAGAAAGTTAATATGATTAATGTTATTATAATTTATTTAAGATAATAACATGATTAGTGGAACACGTTCGATAAACTTATTCGTTTAGATGATTCATATGCCTTTCTTTTCTAAAGATAAGTGTTTAATTGAAGTAACATATACTTGAATATGTATAAATAAAATATGACTAGGTCTTAGCGTCTTTCTAACATAAATGTAATTTTGATTAATCTTAACATAGGGTATTTCTCTGAAGTATCCCTTACATCGTCTTTTCCTAATTAAATAAATGAAGCACCTAGCTCTTGTTTTGATAATTAAAATCTTTCGTTAGTTTGTTCCGTTTTCAGCGTTCTCTACGTCTTTGCGTGCCCTATCATTTAGTACGCTCTTTGAAAGCTTTATTTTGATTGGTGTATTGTTCTTAGTTGTCTTTGTTTGATTGTTTTTAGAATGTTTCCTTTGCTTGGATGTTTGCTGCGAGTAGAAGGAACGTGGTTTGAGAGCTTGAAGAGCTGAAGACATTATGGGCAACTATACTGGAATTGAGGCAAGTGTGTTCTTGATATTTTGTCCCAATAACTATATTTAATCACCTTTGCATGTGCTTGCATTAATTTTGATGGGTCCTATTAAGGAGTGCCTAGTCTTTTATGCTTATTCCTTGTATGCCTGGGTTTATCTTTATGTTGGGTAGCTATGCGAGTTGCTATACCTGGTTCTGGGTGGTTGCTAATGAACAACAATGACAAACATGGTTACTCTATGCTATACCCCTGGTTAAATACAAGAATACTTTGCATTAATTGGAACATGGAGAACCACCCGGGAAAACAGTACAACCATAAGACTAATGGACTCTGGTCTTGGCTAAGTAATTAGAGACTCTGGCTTGGAATAGCTTTACCTGATAAGGGCAAGGGGGGACTGAGTCGCGGTCTAGCCCGGTCCTCTTGGGAAGTAGCCTTTGCTAAGGTACATGCCTATTAGGGAGGGTTAGGAGCGCCAGACACCGAAACCATGCGAGCTAAACCTTGCTAGAGAATCTTTGTAAAGGCCTCGTAGAGTCCCTATGCAGTCACACCTCGGTAGTGTGATATGCGCCTGTGTGGTGCTGCATGGTTGGGTTTAAAGTTCTTTTGGACTTTTACGCGACTTATGGTGAAAGTGTATAACCTCTGCAGAGTGTAAAACTGTTATAACAGCCGTGCTCACGGTCAAGAGCGGCCTGGACCCTCACATGATAATTGAACTTGAAGATGGACTTAAATCGTGGTTATGGTTGTGCCATATGCTAATGGCGCTATGTTTTTATTAATGTGGGTTGGTATATATTTATATCATAGTAAATAGATGCTAATAAAAGTTTGACCAACTAAAATCGCTTATCGCTTTAAACCCTCAGCCTCTCCTTGATTTAGCCTTGCATTCATACTATCCCCACACTTGCTGAGTACGACATGTGCTCACCCTTGCTATAAACAATGTTGCTCAGAAGAAGAAAACTGCTGTGGAGTTCTTTGAAGATGTTGCTGAGTTCTAGGCGTACACAACCCCCGGTTGTCTGCTTGTGGAGTTGGAGCCTCCGTTTCCAGGATTGAGCTGTGTAATACTCTGATTCATTTCTTTTACGTGATACTGTCTCTATTATTCACTTTTTGTTCGCCGTATGTGTGAAACTTGATCCTGGCACACATACGGTGTGCACTCGGTTTTGTTTTTCAGAACCGGGTGTGATAAAGTGGTATCAGAGCTGTATTGACCGTAGGACATAAGCCTAGATAGCAATGGTCGTTTTCCATGGTCTATTTCACTATGAAACTTATCCACATCCTATCATTGACCTTCTCCTTGTCTACTTGTCTAATCCTTGATAATTTAATTCATAAACGTAACCCTTGTTGTTTATTACCTTTTCTTCTCTTAAAATTTTAATTCTTATCTATCTGCTTTAATCTTTCCCTTGATCATTCACTCCCCCGTTAATGGTTTTACCATTCTCAAATCTGTTCACGTCACAATCTGACCTTTCTGTAATATTCGAATTAATTCTGGAGCTACAGGTCTCGGTTTGATGTGAAACCAATTTCGTTGGATTCAGAATTTGATGGATTATTTTCTGGCAATTTTTCACGATTTTTGGACTTTCGGACAGAGATCTATGTTCCTGTCTTTCCAAAAGTCTGAATCTGCCATGATTGTCATCCTGAATACAATTTTTACAATCCTTCTCTTTTATTCTTAATCTTAATCATTCTTTTACTCATTTAAATTTCTATTTCACTCTTTAATCCCTTGCTTCCTCATTTATTCAATTTTTTCTAAAGAGAAACCTCATGTTAGGATAACCCTTTTTCCCTTACTAACAACGTTTAGATCGTTCTTGTTGTGTTGAGTGGTGGATTCTCGTGCTCGAATGATGATGTTTGTTTTATGATCAGGTTTGATTTGATTCTTTGTATTGATTGTTGGTGTATTGTGGGTCTTATACTTACAATAACATCAGTTGCCTAGTTGGGTTCTTCTTTTACCTTCCAACTCCTTGTCTTTCTCCTTTCTATCTGTTGTTTCGATGGAGATCATAGAGAAGCAAGCTGAAGGCAACACCAATGTCGACAAATAGAGATCATCATCGTCACCACCGGCCAGATGGAAGCAAGTTGAAGAAAACAAGAAAAGATGAAGACTCAAGATTTTGCCTCGCTCGACGATAATCTTGTTTATCTCTCTCCTCCTTGTTCTTCTTTCTTCGAATCTCGGGACTGAGATTCCTTTTAAGGGGGTAGTTTTGTCACACCCTGAAATTCTCCAATTTCAGGATGTGAATTTAGAGAATAAATAAACAACGATTTTCTCTCATTTTTAAATTTTTTCCAACATTTATTTATTTTACAGAGAATTTAGCTACAAAGAAAATTAATTGTGTGTGTTTCTTAAAATAAACTAATTGTTCTCAGTGTGTTGCATTCATGCTGATGTGCATCTTGGTGTTTCATGAGTGCTAAGACTTCAAAAATGCGTTCTTTAAACGTATAGGTTTTTCCGAGAATTTTCCAGACTTTTCTGGAATTTATTCTCATCTTTGAGAGCTAAATCTATTTAATAGAAGGCTTTAAAATCCTTTTCACGAGCTCCTGATATTTTATTTGGACTCCTCGTGTCCCAATCTATCTCTAGGATTTTTCCTAGAATTTTTGAGATTTTCTGGGTATTTTTCGTGCATTAAAAACATGTTCTAGATTTTCTGGAATTGTTTTCGCATTGAAAAGTATTTCTGGAAAAATAAAAAACTTAATCCTTTTCCTTAACGGATCGGGTCGGATCCAACCGAACCCGACCCGACCCGCTTCACCAACCAGCCCGGCCTCCCTTCTCTCTGGCTGGTGGGCCCCGCCAATCCTAACGGGCCGAGCCGCCCCGGCCCGACCCGCCAGGGCCCATCACGGCCCGGAGCTCCGCCACCGCCGCCTCAGGCCGTCGCCGCCAGCCTTCCTTGGCGTGCGCGCCAGGCCTGGCCGCGGTGTCGCGCCCCTATAAAGCCGCCACCCGCGCGCCCGTGGTCCCCTGCTGCCCCGCCGCCGTTTTTCCCTCCGCGCAGCGTCGCCGCCTGCGAGCGCCGCCGCCGCCCGCGCTGAGCGCCGCCGCCCCGCTCGTTTCGCCGCGTCAAGACGTCGCGGGAGGACAACGACCCCGCCATGTGCATCGCCGAGCCGAACCGCACGCCCGCCGCCCGTCCTCGCCGCCTCCCCGTCGCCGGAGTGCCGCCGCCATGGAGGACCCGAGCAGGTCGCCCTCCGTCTGCCGCCGGCTGGATTTCCGGCCGTCCCGTCGATCTCCGCCGCCGGAGAGCGCCTCCACGCGATACCCTTCGCCTCCTCTCTGTTTTCCCCAACACGCCGGAGGTCCGCGCCGTGCCTAGCGCCGGCAATTGGAGCCGGCAGAGCCGCCGCCGGCCGTGCCGTCCAGAGGAAGAAGAAGCCGCCCCTTTTGCATCCAAGTCCCTAGATTATCTGTAATCTTTTATCAAAGTTTTGTCTCTTGGCAATCTTCCATAAAACCCCCTGAAAAGATTGGATCCTTTCAATCTAATCCGAGCCCTGACCTTTTGCAGATCTAACCCTGAAGTTTTGCATATTCGCGGGCACAGTTCACTGAGTCTGCGGAATTTTCTCAGCTAGCCCCTGAAATCTACGGTTAATCGCGATCAAGTCCCTGCAGCCTTGTTTTAGGTATAACTTCCACGTTTTAAATCCGTTTCGACCCGTTTTCGTTTCGTTAGACTTGTAATCACTTAAATTACGTGTTAGTGATGTTGTTCATGATAGTTGTGTTTTTCTAGTTTAATTATAAATATTAATTTGATTAATTGCTTATAGGCATATTTTGCAATTAAAATCTATATAGCTCTACAATGCGTGTTTCATAATAAAGTTTAATTTGATTAATGTTTATGAAATTATCTTTTCTGAATAAAATTTAATTAGGCAATATCACAGGCTTTACAAATTAAATATTAATTTGGTTAATGCTTACTTTACATGCCTTTTCTAAATAAAATGTGATTAGGCTTATACAGCGGCTTTTATAAGAGAAAGTTAATATGATTAATGTTATTATAATTTATTTAAGATAATAACATGATTAGTGAACACTGTTCGATAAACTTATTCGTTTAGATGACTCATATGCCTTTCTTTTCTAAAGATAAATGTTTAATTGAAGTAACATATACTTGAATATGTATAAATAAAATATGACTAGGTCTTAGCGTCTTTCTAACATAAATGTAATTTTGATTAATCTTAACATAGGGTATTTCTCTGAAGTATCCCTTACATCGTCTTTTCCTAATTAAAATAAATGAAGCACCTAGCTCTTGTTTTGATAATTAAAATCTTTCGTTAGTTTGTTCCGTTTTCAGCGTTCTCTACGTCTTTGCGTGCCCTATCATTTAGTACGCTCTTTGAAAGCCTTTTATTTTGATTGGTGTATTGTTCTTAGTTGTCTTTGTTTGATTGTTTTTAGAATGTTTGCTTTGCTTGGATGTTTGCTGCGAGTAGAAGGAACGTGGCTTCAAGAGCTTGAAGAGCTGAAGACATTATGAGCAACTATACTGGAATTGAGGCAAGTGTGTTCTTGATATTTTGTCCCAATAACTATATTTAATCACCTTTGCATGTGCTTGCATTAATTTTGATGGGTCCTATTAAGGAGTGCCTAGTCTTTTATGCTTATTCCTTGTATGCCTGGGTTTATCTTTATGTTGGGTAGCTATGCGAGTTGCTATACCTGGTTCTGGGTGGTTGCTAATGAACAACAATGACAAACATGGTTACTCTATGCTATACCCCTGGTTAAATACAGGAATACTTTGCATTAATTGGAACATGGAGAACCACCTGGGAAAACAGTACAACCATAAGACTAATGGGCTCTGGTCTTGGCTAAGTAATTAGAGACTCTGGCTTGGAATAGCTTTACCTGATAAGGGCAAGGGGGGACTGAGTCGCGGTCTAGCCTGGTCCTCTTGGGAAGTAGCCTTTGCTAAGGTACATGCCTATTAGGGAGGGTTAGGAGCGCCAGACACCGGAACCATGCGAGCTAAACCTTGCTAGAGAATCTTTGTAAAGGCCTCGTAGCGTCCCTATGCAGTCACACCTCGGTAGTGTGATATGCGCCTGTGTGGTGCTGCATGGTTGGGTTTAAAGTTCTTTTGGACTTTTACGCGACTTATGGTGAAAGTGTACAACCTCTGCAGAGTGTAAAACTGTTATAACAGCCGTGCTCACGGTCAAGAGCGGCCTGGACCCTCACATGATAATTGAACTTGAAGATGGACTTAAATCGTGGTTATGGTTGTGCCATATGCTAATGGCGCTATGTTTTTATTAATGTGGGTTGGCATATATTTATATCATAGTAAATAGATGCTAATAAAAGTTTGACCAACTAAAATCGCTTATCGCTTTAAACCCTCAGCCTCTCCTTGATTTAGCCTTGCATTCATACTTTCCCCACACTTGCTGAGTACGACATGTGCTCACCCTTGCTATAAACAATGTTGCTCAGAAGAAGTGCTGTGGAGTTCTTTGAAGATGTTGCTGAGTTCTAGGCGTACACAACCCCCGGTTGTCTGCTTGTGGAGTTGGAGCCTCCGTTTCCAGGATTGAGCTGTGTAATACTCTGATTCATTTTCTTTTATGTGGTACTGTCTCTATTATTCACTTTTTGTTCGCCGTATGTGTGAAACTTGATCCTGGCACACATACGGTGTGCACTCGGTTTTGTTTTTCAGAACCGGGTGTGACAAATTTCTGACGTAAATTTAAGTGCATACAAGAATGTGTCTGTTGGCACTCCTTAGCGTCACGTTTTAGCAACGCTCAAGAGCGCGTAGATATATGTCGTTGTATGCAAAATTGATTCTGCAAGCGCACAGAATATATCTCGTTGTAGCACTTCACCTCGGGAGTTACCCCAGGGTATCGTATTTATATTTCCGCAGGGAAGCAGATGGTTAAAGTGTATTGAAGAATGAAATGATATATCTTGCCAGAAATATCAAGCCACAAACCCAGGGGCACAAACTCTATGTTTGGGTGGATAATGGTCAAGTTAATGACCGGATAGAAGGTCTGAAAGACCAGCGACACACGGAGCACCTATTTCTAAAGAAAAGGAAAGACGTTGGGAGAGACCGGACCTAGACTCTTTCTAACTCAGAGCAAAAGGCACTCTAGCCTTAGCCTAGACCCTAGCTTAGATACCAGGAACAGAGCTCGCTTCGACGGCTAGAACGGGAGAACCTCAGAACAGGGTGAGAGAGGGGGTTCTCCAGGCTCAGCACTACTGTTATGAGTACACCCGAACGTGGTGGACTACGAAGGACGGACAGGGCTGTCACCACCTGCCGCCTACCACTGCAGTTCCGTGGGGTGCAACACACTTCCTAGTTAATCAACAAGCCAGACACCACGTCTGCACTCGATGATTAAGATTTCTCTTGAGGCCTGTCAAGAGAAATCCCCGTCTTCCCTAAGGCGTCTTACGGCCCGATCAAGGCGAGCAAACCCACGAGATAAAACCCGGTAGAGCTAAACTAAACTCTACACTAAAACTAAAGGAAAAGGACTTTGCTCTAAAGAGAGCAAGATCTTTACTCTAAAAGAAGAGCAAGAAAGAAATATAAAAGATAACTTAAGCTCTGAAGTAAGAAAGTAATTATATAAATAAACTCTTCAAAAGAAGGAAAGGATACAAGAGCTTTACCAGAACTCCGAAGACTCCGAAGATCCGAGCTAAGCTCGACTCGACTCTACTCCCAACTCTAATCCTAATCTAAGAAATGAAAAAGATACTAGAGCTCCCTTCAAGTAAAGACTTGAGATATGTGGTGTGTGTCTTCCCAAGGTGAATGAGCTTCCTTTTATAGCCTCCAGGGGGTGGATGTCAGCGTCATTAGCACGCCAAGGATCTGCTTAAGCTTCACGCGAAGGAGGAGACGTGGCGGCCACAGAGGGAGGCCGGTCGGCCTGGGCTAGGCCGGCCGGCCTGGCCCTGGTGCCACTTGGCACCGTCCTCTGTAGGAACGGTCCTGATGCTCTCCCAAGGTCGGTAACAGTTGCGTTTAGTTGAAGCTTGTCCGAGAATCCTAGGATGTGGGCCCTTCAATCCATGTGCTTTCACCTCTAGGCCTTCCGGGTCCTTGGATCAAACCGACTGTTGTTTGCACGGTGCTTGATCATCCTGGGCACTTGGCATGGCTTGTGGATCAATGACGTGGCCAGACCTGGCCAGGGGAGGCCGGTCGGCCTGGGCTAGGCCGGCCGGCCTGGCCCTGTGCCAGGTTTGGCCCTTGTTTCTCCTGGTTCATCCTGCAAGCACAACTCATCCAACTGTGGAATTTGTCAATAAAAATACTTTTATGCATGGAGTATGGTATGATCATCCTCATTTTACCGAAATGTTGACGGTCACTACGAGGTTATAATGGCCGTCAACACGCCCCCAAGCTTAGACTCTTGCTCGTCCTCGAGCAAGGCTAAAACTCTAGGTTCGGTAGGTCAGGAGTTGCTTCAATGTGTATACTCTTAAAGTACCCTGTGCTTAAGCCAAAACTCAACGAATCACTTGAATAATTTGGCATAAAAGAGAACTCATACCATGGTTCCACGTGGGGCTGCATCGATTCACGTTTTGGGCTATTGAGAGCTTGAACGGTCATCTCTAAAGTATTTCCTGCAACTTTTCAGGTTCCATCTCAGAGATATGAATTTTATCAAAAGATGGTTGATTCATTCCCCGATGGTACTCTCGAGTCACTCAAGGTGTTTAATCCTCACTCTTGGTCGGGATTGACCAATGTTTCCCTACACTAAGGCTGAAGTGGAGTTGTAGGTAGGGTAAGAGTGGCATACCTTGGTTACTTCTGTTGTCGAGTCGAAGAGTGGTCCGCGAGCGATGACACTCGTCAAATTCCGGTCTTTGGAATTCATGGGGTTTCAAATGGAGAGGGAGAAGGTGTGATGCTCAAAGGTCTTTGGGACTCCTTATTTTATTTCTCTCTCTCATATTTTTGAGATGCTTCTTCTCTCTCTTTTTTTTCAGATGGAGCATTTGTCTCCATTTTTTTTCGAATACATCTCTTCTCTTACTTTGGTAACAGAGAGGATTCAGCTTTGTATGGAGTAATTGAGGACCTTTTGGGGTGAGCTTTATGATGAGGTGAGTGTATGTCATCGACGGTGGACGTCAACCCCGGAGCTGGGACTTTGACTAGTCGGACATTTTGAGGCTGAGGTGGATGGGAAGACCGGTAAATGTCAAGTGCCTTCTGCAAGCGGACTTCACCATTCGACAAGACTCAAAGCAACTCAAGATAGCATATGGTAGTTCAACAAATGTATAACTGTTTAGGCTCTGGATAGGACATTTTAAACCATCGAGGAAGATTCACCATGTATCATTTTATAAAAACTTCCGAGAGGTTCCTTACTAAGCATGCAGTTATACCTCGAAACAAACCATATCAAAACTCACAATAACTTAAACAATGAACAAGTGCTCTTGCTCCCACAGTTTTATCATGACGGATCCTTAAATACCAACGAACTCAAATACTCAAGAGTAAAGGATTAAGCACGAGGCACTTAGAGGGCATAAACAGAGCAACTATTCATCATTCCAGAGGTTCTCAACCATAGTTCCATACATAAAGACATCTTTTGGAGCTTTTATTATGTTTTTATTATTATTTTTTATTTTTATCATTTTATTTCATCATAGCACGGCAAGGCAAGGCAAGGCAAAGGCAAGGCAAGGCAACGGCAAGGCAAACGGTAACGGCAAGGCAACGGCAAGGCAAACGGCAACGGCAAGGCAAACGGCAATCAGCGACGGCTTTCGATCATACCTGAGACTCCCCCAAGCTTCGATGAAGCTCACTGGTAATACTGGTTGGGGTCGTAATGCATGTAGTCGAAGAAGCCGTGGATGTCGGTCTGGAGGGATGTGGTCAACCCCCAGTTCTGCTGCGTGAGATCAGTGTTGTGTGCAACTGCATCTCTGAGTTGCTGTTGTTGCAGCGTCATCGTCTCCATCCTGGTATTAAGATCAGTGATCCCCCGGGAGACCGGGTTCTCGTAGTCATACCTGGCGGAAGCGGATGGTCCGACCTGCGGGCCGTATCCTGCCGTTCCTTGGTGGTAGTCGAATGCCTCCTCAAAGTTCATGTTGGCTGTGGGGTTCTCTGTCGGCTGCTGGTAGTCGTACTCGGGTTGCTGCTGGTAGCGATACTCGGGCTGAGGCGCGGTAGAAGTTCCGGCTTCATCATCATGCCTGGCTCGCCTGCCACGTGTTGTGAGGCCTGCAACACTATGGCGAGCGGGTTCCCTCCTTCTGAGCTGCATGGTTAGACTTCTCGCTGATCTCAGCGACAAAGCTAGGCATGGAAGCTCGACTTCGTCGATGAAACCAGGATAACACATGAAAAGAGTATGGCCAGGGCCCTCGCGCATCAAGTGACCCTGGATGAAATGGTCTAAACCAATGCAAGACTGATATTCTTGTGTGGCGGGAAGGAAGGTGACTTGAGCGCCCTGCAAAGCACCAACATGGGTGGCAATGCGGGTGACTAGCGAGGTTATGTCAATTGTGGCTCGGCCACTGACTAACCTCTGCCAGTTATCAAGCATGCTCATGACCGGAGAAAAACGAATTTTCTTGACCATGGCATAAAGGCACTCTAAATCAGGCAAGAGGCAAAGACGCAAATCAGCGCGCGGGTGGACCACCATAGCGATCCACTTCGCCAGGAAACGAAGAGTGGGGTTTTGGATGGCGGTGATGCTATTTTTCCCCGAGGATGGCTCGCCTGTGATGCTATCCCACCATGCGGCACGGTTGTACCGGTGGTTAGTCACCCACAGGTTGGCATCAATGATGCATCTCTTGTTGAAACCAAGAGCCTCACTGAGTTGCTTCGGGGTCAAGATAAAATCCTCAGTTGAAAAATCGAAAGCAAATGTTTGTCTCGTTGGGACGAACTTCGATTTTCAAACTCATCAAAAACTCCATAGTAAGAAAGTGCGAACCTGTTTCCGTGACGGGGTAGAAGTTTTGCCATCCGGCATTGTTGAACGCCCGTTCCATGTCTCCTCCGAGACCGGTCTTGATCAGCAACATGGGGTCGAAGTACTTGGCGTGTGTGAAGTAGCGGCTCTGGAGCTGGTCCAGCACCGTTCTCTCTTCTTCGGTCCGAGCGACGATGTGCTCGATCCGAGTCATGATTCGGATGCGGAGCCTGTTCCTAGGCACCTCCTCCTCCTGGGACTCTGTGTCTTGTCGAGTTGAGTCGACAGACATAGTATCCCGGGAAGTAGATGATCCCTGAGAGCGGCGAGAGCTCGAAGAGGTGAGCTTGGTCACGACTCCCCGTGCCGTCTGACGTGCCTTAGTCCACATGATTCCTGCAAAAGGTTAGTCTCACAATACCCGAAGGAAATCAGGGGTTAGACAGTCAGAGGTTAGGCGTTCTTGTGGGAGATTAATCACCACAACTCGGTTAGTCGTTCTTGTGGGGTAAGAACCACCACAAACGTTCTCGTTCAACCAGCAGGGGTTTGTTCTCACAAGAATTCAAGAATGGATTTTAGCAGAATTTCCTTGTGGTTTAAACTCTAACCTTACTTAGAGAATTTCGAAATTCAAGCGAGGGAGAAGGGAAACGCTCAGGATGCACGCATACCTGTGCTTGGGGCGTCTTCCTTCTGAGCTGGGCACCGCTTTTTATAGAGGCGCAGCAGGGGGAGGCCGGCCGGCCTGAGGCAGGCCGATCGGCCTGCACATGGCGCCGGTCGTGCCCATCCCGTGCGTCGGTGGTCACTGCCCTGTGCTTGGTGCTCTGGTAGGTGAGGATGGGACAGCAACGGTGGCAAGAGGCCGGCCGGCCTGGCTGGGGCCGTTCGGCCTGGTGTTGTGTCCAAATTTCTCCATCCTCTCGTGTCGTGTCTTCCCACATGTTCTTGTTCCTTGCTTGCTGTGATCTGGCCATTGAAATTGACAAGTGGGGCCGGCCGGCCTAGGTGGGGCCGGCCGGCCTGAAGTTTGGCCGAAATTTTTTTCTTTTTTTTATATGCTACCTAATGCACAAATGAAATATGGATGCAAGCTTCGAAAATTAAACATGCTGTGCTGAATGAAAATAATTTGAAATGAAAAACCTATTCTATATGCAATGCAAAGATACGTACCATATACCTTATGGCGAGGGCTCGAGTTTTTCGTCCTGAGCGGAACTCTCCAAATCCTTGTTCGGGACTGCTTTTACCCGCCATTCCTTTCGGACTGGACGGGACTTGGATTCAACCTCCTTATCGCGCTTTGCTTGCTCCTCCAGCGCTTTGGTTCTCGATATTCTTCGCCGTGCATGATAGCGATCATGCCTCTTCTTTTCCTTGGCGGCGAAGGCTTCCACTATCTTCATGAGCGTTTCTACGCTCGGCATCTTGGACTTTCGGGGCATGACTTCTTCGACCATATTGACTTGATGGGGGATCTCCTCAGGACGGAAAGAGAAACTCTCGGTCCCTCCATTAATCCTCAGTTGAATGGTCCCACATCCCATGTCAATGTTTGCATTCGCAGTACTTAAGAACGGTCTCCCAAGAATGAGAGAGTTCGTTGCTCCGGCTTCCATATCTAGGACGATGAAATCCACAGGGATGAAGAAATCCCTGATCTTGACCGGAACATTTTCTGCGACTCCATGGGGGTAGCAGATCGATTGATCCGCTAGCTGCAAACACATGGGTGTAGAGACAAGCGATATATGTTTAAGGTGGTCAAAGACTACCTTGGGCATTACGCTGACGCTCGCCCCCAAGTCACATAGGGCGTTGTCGAAGTCATGGCCTCCAATTGAGCATGATATTGTGGGGCAGCCAGGATCTTTCTTCTTGAGGTGGGGCCCGAGTATAGCAGAGTTACATTCCTCAGTTAGCTGTACCATCTCCCTTGTGGGTAAAGTCCGCTTGTTGCTAAGTATATCCTTGATGTACTTGGCATATGTCGGGACCTGCAAAGCATCAAGTAATGGTATGTTGATGTATACCTTCTTGATTACCTCGACAAACTTGTCGAATTGTTCGTCGGCCACAGGTCTTCTCCTCCGTTCTGGGAACGGGAGGAAAGTGGGGTCTCGGTTGTAGCTTGAGGCTTGTGGTGCCTCGTTCCGCTCCTATGAGACAGGGGTGGTTTCCTTGTCGTCTTCCTCTTCGGCGGCCACCTCGGTTTGGCTAGCTTCCTTCTGTCGGGTACCTGCATCCTGTGGATTGTGTGGATCCCGCGTGGACTTGCCAGTCCGCGTGGTCACCGCACTAACATTTTCCTTGAAAGGAACCTCCGGTTGCCCGGGTAACTTCCCCGCATTTGGGTTAGGACAGGATGCAGCCAGCTGAGCTACTTGAGTTTCAATCATTTTGTTGAAGCTCAGCTGATTCTTAACGACAGAATTAAAAGCTTCTATCTGGGAGGCCATCGACTCCATAACTTTATCATTAGCAAGAAATTTCTTGCTAATGCTATCGTTAATTTGTTTTTGGCCATACCAGATGTCCTTTAGCGACGGTTGGAAACCGTTGTTAGAGCCATTACCTTGCTGTTGGCCGAAGGGGAAATTGGGCTTGGAATTCCAACCTTGTTGAGGACGGAAGCCTGAATTGTTGTTATTTCCAATGAAATAGGCTTCTTCTTGTGTCGTCGGGCAAGTGTCACCCGAGTGTCCTACTTCTCCACACGTTTCACACGTGATTCTCTCCTCCATGATCTGATTTATCTCCTTGCCAGGAGATTCCATCTTTTTCAAGAGAAGGTCCATCTTAGCGGCCAGCATATCAACGGAGTCAATTTGATGTACTCCCTTGCGGGGAGCTTGTCTTTCTCCTATCCAGCTCTGGTGAGTGGATATTTTCTCGATTAGCGCCTTCGCTGCGTCTACATCCAACGAGAGGAAAGCTCCTCCCGCGGCTGCATCCAACATCTCTTGCGATCGTCGGCTCAGGCTGTGGAAGAAGTTCTGGGTAATCAGCCAATCTTCCACACCATGGTGGGGGCAGGCTGCAATATACTCTTGCAGTCGCTCCCAAGCTTCGGGAATTGTTTCTCCGTCTAGCTGCTGAAAGCTAGTGATTTTTCCTCGGAGGGCATTGTTCTTGCCCACCGGAAAGTACTTGGCCAGAAATGCGTCTGCGCACGTTTGCTAGCGTCCTTCGAATGATGCCTTGTTAGCGTAGAACCACTCATTTGCTTTCCAATGAAAGGAGAATGGGAAGAGTTGAAGGCGGATGTTGTTGATCGGTGTGCCATTGGGGTTGATAGTACTGCACACCTCCAGAAAATTCCGAAGGTGAGCGTTCGCATCCTCAATCGCCTTTCCGCAGAAAGGGCTGGCCTGAACCATGTTCACCAGGCCAGTCCTCAGCTCAAATGCACCTTCCTGTGCGTTAGACAGTCCCGGGAAGTTGCTGCTTGACGGGGCTGAGAACTCACGGAGCGTCTTCTTAGCTTGAGCCATAATCTCTGGAGACTATGGGGCTGAAGAAAACGACGAATCTGATTCGGACTCGGAGTCGGATGACGACTCGAGTATATTGCTTGAGCTGAGTGAAATCTGAGGAGGTACGATTCTCTTTCGCACTACTCTTCCAATGCGATCTGGATTTGGATCAAAGTTTGATGGTAGGTTGAAACCAGTCATGCACTACCCTGCAAAACACATCAAAAATAGACGAATGTTGCAGTGGTGAGGTTACTAAGGTTAGTGGTTTGGTAAATCTGTAAAGATAATCAAATGATTCAACAATAACTATAGCCAATTGCTTCCCCGGCAACGGCGCCAGAAATGCTTGTTGGCACTCCATAGCGTCACGTTTTAGCAACGCTCAAGAGCGCGTAGATATATGTCGTTGTATGCAAAATTGATTCTGCAAGCGCACATAATATATCTCGTTGTAGCACTTCACCTCGGGAGTTACCCCAGGGTATCGTATTTATATTTCCGCAGGGAAGTAGATGGTTAAAGTGTATTGAAGAATGAAATGATATATCTTGCCAGAAATATCAAGCCACAAACCCAGGGGCACAAACTCTATGTTTGGGTGGATAATGGTCAAGTTAATGACCGGATAGAAGGTCTGAAAGACCAGCGACACACGGAGCACCTATTTCTAAAGAAAAGGAAAGACGTTGGGAGAGACCGGACCTAGACTCTTTCTAACTCAGAGCAAAAGGCACTCTAGCCTTAGCCTAGACCCTAGCTTAGATACCGGGAACAGAGCTCGCTTCGACGGCTAGAACGGGAGAACCTCAGAACGGGGTGAGAGAGGGGGTTCTCCGGACTCAGCACTACTGTTATGAGTACACCCGAACGTGGTGGACTACGAAGGACGGACAGGGCTGTCACCACCTGCCGCCTACCACTGCAGTTCCGTGGGGTGCAACACACTTCCTAGTTAATCAACAAGCCAGACACCACGTCTGCACTCGATGATTAAGATTTCTCTTGAGGCCTGTCAAGAGAAATCCCCGTCTTCCCTAAGGCGTCTTACGGCCCGGTCAAGGCGAGCAAACCCACGAGATAAAACCCGGTAGAGCTAAACTAAACTCTACACTAAAACTAAAGGAAAAAGGACTTTGCTCTAAAGAGAGCAAGATCTTTACTCTAAAAGAAGAGCAAGAAAGAAATATAAAAGATAACTTAAGCTCTGAAGTAAGAAAGTAATTATATAAATAAACTCTTCAAAAGAAGGAAAGGATACAAGAGCTTTACCAGAACTCCGAAGACTCCGAAGATCCGAGCTAAGGTCGACTCGACTGTACTCCCAACTCTAATCCTAATCTAAGAAATGAAAAAGATACTAGAGCTCCCTTCAAGTAAAGACTTGAGATATGTGGTGTGTGTCTTCCCAAGGTGAATGAGCTTCCTTTTATAGCCTCCAGGGGGTGGATGTCAGCGTTATTAGCACGCCAAGGATCTGCTTAAGCTTCACACGAAGGAGGAGACATGGCGGCCACAGAGGGAGGCCGGTCGGTCTAGGCTAGGAACGGTCCTGATGTTCTCCCAAGGTCGGTAACAGTTGCGTTTAGTTGAAGCTTGTCTGAGAAACCTAGGATGTGGGCCCTTCAATCCATGTGCTTTCACCTCTAGGCCTTCCGGGTCTTTGGATCAAACCGACGTTGTTTGCACGGTGCTTGATCATCCTGGGCACTTGGCATGGCTTGTGGATCAATGACGTGGCTAGACCTGGCCAGGGGAGGCCGGTCGGCCTGGGCTAGGCCGGCCGGCCTGGCCCTGTGCCAGGTTTGGCCCTTGTTTCTCCTGGTTCATCCTGCAAGCACAACTCATCCAAAACTTGTGGAATTTGTCAATAAAAATAATTTTATGCATGGAGTATGGTATGATCATCCTCATTTTACCGAAATGTTGACGGTCACTACGAGGTTATAATGGCCGTCAACAGTGTCGTCACTTACTATCACAAACAATCCTCGAAATCTTTGTAACCTTGTTTCTTTGTTGTCTCCATTGAGTCTAGTATAAACGCAATTCCATCCTGAGGATAGATCATGAACACAACCCAGTGGCTCATGACGCCCAAACTGCACCATTGAAATAATATGGATCGGATCTCAGATCTTGAAACATGAAAAGTGATGAACCCAATAGCTATAGCAAATAATGTTTGTACTCACCCGAACTGGTGGGCGGCAAGGATACACCCATTTCCCCGAATCTTCTTCATTGCTTGTAAGATGTATTGTCCTTTTCTATACTTCAGTTCATTTTGCAGCTTGGTCCGGACTAGCACTCGTTCAAGCCTGTCCAAATTCACCAACTGGGGATGTGTGTCCGGTATATCATGCCCAATGATGGCCCTCTGGGTGATATGCATAGGAGATAGATAGATAACTGTTTCTTCACCACCTAGTTCCTTGCACAAATATGATGGCAACCTGAAAGCAAAAGTCGTTGTCATGGCAATGTTAGTTTGATCGAATGGAACATAGTGCACTAAGCGATGTAGAGGTTCAAAAAAAGGCTTACATTGGAAAAAGGGTGACTTGGGCAACGTCGAGGTCCTTGCGCCGCATCAGCCTATGCATGTCATGCAAGTCAACGACGAACTGACAGTCTTCTTCCAAGTGGAAGTACTCAGCGGGGACACGCACAATGAAATCCCTCATGCCCAACTTCAAAGCATGCATATACCATTTATGGAACCTGCGAACCTCCCATGGCTCATCAAGGAGCTGGCTCAAGGGTAGCATGGGCTTTCCATTCTCGAAGTTTTTGGGGCAATCAGGAGTAAGGCCCAAAATTGACCCTGGCGGTGTTTGCGGCCTGAAATTGACACATGGAGTGCAAAATTGTGGTAGCATCATCTAGGCACATAGAATATGTTGACTGTTGGGTTGCCATTAGCATGTACATACCTATCAAACTCTGTTGAATACTTGTGCACTTCAGCAATTTTGAACGCCGCCCAGTCCTCCTTTGTCATGTAGGGAGGTATGCCCTCCTCTTCTGATGTAGCCTTCTTCGGCGCAGCAGGACATTGCCCTTTGTCCTTTGGAGCACTTGGAGGCGGTGTTTCGTTGCCTCCTTGTGGGTTGCTCGTGTCGGGAGGTGGGGCGTTCTCGTCGCCACTGCTGCCTGGGGCGTTGTCGTCGCCACCGTTGCCATCATCGTCGTCGCTTGGGCGGTCTTCTTCTTCTTCTGCCCTCTCTTCTTGGGTGCCTCGTCATCCGCATCCGCGCGACAACTGGCATTCTTCTTGTATCGACTGGCACCGCAGCGCGGACAACTCTGCAACTTCTCATAATCGCCTCGATACAGGATACAGTGGTGAGGGCAAGCATGAAACTTTTTAAGCTTCATCGCCACTGGCCGGATCATTTTCTTCGCTCGATAGGTATTGACGGGCACCTTGTTATCTTTTGGATATGTGTCAGCAAGCATTTGCAACAGGTCATTGAAGCTAGTGCCAGACAACCCATGGCGAGACTTTAGCATCAACATTTGGAGGTTAAAACGCAACGCCGTCCAATGCTTCGGGCAGTCCTTATACAGTGGGTCAGTTGCCCCCTGCTTCATCTCTTTGAAATTCTCCAGCCACTTCGGATTCCCAAACAGAACGTCATCTTGGTCCATGCGGTTTGCAAGATTTTCAAACATCTCCACATCTTCGGGCCCCAACACATCAGCCTCCTCACCATCCCCACCGCCATTGTCCACCATGTCTTCCAGAAGATCCTTAATGCAGATGTAATCACGATTCGTAGTACCACCATCCATTGTCGTTGTTGATGATGAAGGTTGTTGTCCTTCATGCACATTCGACGAGTTTCCTTCGGATCCACCACTGACACACGGATCCGCCTCGCCGTGATACTTCCAGACCGTGTAATCCTTGACGAAACCATGCATGATCAAGTGAGATTGCACCACGCCATCTTCATGGAGAAGTGTGTTTTTGCAGATTTTGCATGGACAAATGATGCGATCCCGACCCAGACTGAGACGATGCTTTTTCGCTGCAGCAATAAATTTTGTATTCACATGATTTAGGAAAGACAGATCATTGCCGACCCTCGGTAAATTGTATATCCACTCTTTCCTGTCCATGACGGCAACCTTGCATCCAAAAGCATATCGACATATAAAAATCACACAAAATACAATTTTCTCTCTCCTCCATTTAGAAGAAACAAGCAAAAGGGAGAAGATGAGAGTTAGAAGAGTAGAAATCAACCTCCTGTGTTCTCCCCCTTCACCAAATCCAAGGGCAAAACCTTCCCCCCTCAAAAGAAGGCAATTCTTGTGTTTTGAGCTCAAAACACATGAAAATGGAGGAGGAGCCACGTGGAGGAAGAAGGGGAAGGTGCTGTATATATAGGGAGCATTAACGGAGACGGTTGTGTTACAAAAGCCGACTCCGTTAATAGATTAACAGAGACGGTTTTTGTAACACAACCGTCTCCGTTAATGATCCATTAACGGAGACGGTTCCGTTACAAAAACCGCCTCCGTTAATCTATTAACGGAGACGGTCTCTTGGCTCCGGCTCCGTTAATCAAACGCCACCGCCTCCGAAAATGATGGGCATTAACAGAGACGCAACCATTTCGCAAGTGTCTCGGAAAATATTTTGGCAGTGTCTCCTAAAATGTTTTTTTGTAGTAGTGTGTCCAAGTAGCAAATGCTTCTGTGAATGACTCCAAGCGATATATATTAACACAAAAGGCTCGATCCTCAATAATATAATGCATCAACTAAACTAGACGCGGATCAACGAGGAAGCTCGTTGACACCGGTGGAGGCAGAAGATCCTTCGCTGCAGCAACAGCTCGGGTAGTACCCTCCGATGAGCTTGCATGTCCCACCGAGGTATCCCGTGCACAACTTCTCGCACTGCTTTGCAT
Organism: Urochloa ruziziensis; assembly: GCA_015476505.1. Taxonomy (NCBI): domain Eukaryota; kingdom Viridiplantae; phylum Streptophyta; class Magnoliopsida; order Poales; family Poaceae; genus Urochloa; species Urochloa ruziziensis. Next base: position 17,558,709 of record CM027124.1, read on the forward strand.
CACAGTTTGGATCAAGGCCACAAACCTCCGCTGATACAGAGGCGGCGAGGAGAGCCATCAGCAGTGGAACGACGAGGAAGACGATTGCCTTGTTGGAGCACGCCATGAGGATACCTAATCTTTCGTATGTGGAGACTAAAGGGCCTCTCGTTCTCTTCTTTTGTGAGGGAAGCTAGCTAATACAATATGATTTTTTTGATGCTCCATGTAGCCAGGTGCTCTGATTATATAGATCGGAAATGCAAGGAAATGAGTCTGGCAGAATTAATTCCTTTTATATTTCAATAATTCTTATATATCAAAACGATATCTTTCTTGTACAGTTTTTTTTTCCCGTAGGTATGCGTTTATTGCCTGCTAATATGTAAATTCTTAATGTGTCGCATTATTTTGTTTTTAATAGTATCAGATTTTATCGATCATGGAAATTTATACTAATGACTTTCCTGATTTGTAGTTCCGCACCAAGATTTATCTGGAGTACCAATTTCATATGCGGGAGTAACATGTCAGAATATAGATACAATAATATATCGATTCGCACACTTGTTTCTCGAAATTCAAACTTATTATCTACAAGTGTGCAAATAATCTGACTTGAACCTTATTTGCACACTAGAGCCAGCTACCCATACAATCGAGCCTGCCAGTCACGCATCGGGAGATTTTTTGAGCACGCAATTCTTGCACACTATTGCTATCTTATTTATGATACATTTATCGAATCAAATTTTATTCCTGTGTACAGTTCAAATGTCTTACAATATGTCATATCAATATCCCAATAATATGTTTTGAATTGTTCTCGTACTATAGATACAGCCATTGTATTTTATCACTATGAATTGTTTCCATATTGTATAGTTTTGAGATTTTTTTTTTGAAATTTCAGAAAATGCTATATTTTCAAGAAATTGTTCTGGCTGTGAAATGTTATTGTTTCAATACCAAAATACTACTGTTCCGCTAGTTTTTTAATGTTCTTTGGTATCCTTTTCAAATGCTTCCAAATACAAATTAAATAAAAACTAACCTATTTTATTCTTTTCAATTGCTCATGTGAATTATAGTATTTTGTAGATCAATATGGTATATTTAATGCATATAAAATGGCAACGGGGGAAATGATATTTTGTTTCTGCCACCATCTGTTTTTTTAAATACCATGGGCTGAGAAGAGGGGCTACGCGCCGGCTCCGAGAGTCTTAGATAGCAACAATAATAATGCTACGTAACATCAAGTTTTTTTCCCTATCAAAACTGGAAAGTAAATCTCCATAAATCATTTCGTGCTCCACTACTTAGCAGATAGTTCTTGTATGTTTTTTTTTGTTTCTTTCTTTTTTGTTATCTTGACATGTCTGAGAAAAAAGTTCAAATTGAATACAATCATGGATATTCTAGCACAATAATATTACACTGTTACCTACGACCATGGACAAGTTTATATTACAACCATGTTTTTGTGTTTAACTTGTTAATTTTTTTGAAGATTCATTATGCAGCTCGCTTGCGGGTTCGAGAAAATTTTTTAAGATTCATGCCAGGTAAAATACCCAATAAAATTAAAGGCATAATATTTTAAGAAATGAGCTTTGTTTTTTCAAATTCCTATGATAAATCTTCTGCTGCTTATGGATCCATTATCGACCTTGAACGGTTCAAGTTGAACCCATTGACATTTGCTTCTATACACAACAGGCCCGAGCCCGAGGCATGTGCGGCCGAACAGGGCCCCCAATTCCTTGGGGCCCATAGTTTCGTTCTGTCCCGCATAGCAGGGAGGAAGAAAGAAGGCTGCGTCGCTCTCGCTTCACAGCCGCTTGCTTCTCGTGCCGTCCTTCTGGAGCCACATCGCATTCTGTCATTCTTTTCTACGTTGTCGTTTCTCTCAGTTGCCGAATCTCTGTCGCCTAGGGCAGGGCGTGCCAGGGCCGCAAGGTGTAGACCACAGGGGCCAGGGAACACCACGGCAGCCCGCTAGACACTGGGAGTCACATATCACTGGATTAGGCGATCATCATTGAGTCGATTAAGGTGGTTTCTAATTCTTATGCCTAATTGCTACTATGTGTATGAGTATTGGATTGTAAATATTGTTATTCAATTCTAATTTCCATTGTTCGCGTATGAACTAGTGATTTATTATACTAGCAAACTACCTCTAGCTCCTTTGTATTTTATATGTCTATTCTTTATTAGTTTATCATTTTGTTCTCTTTTATCTTTTGTATAAATGTGTATAAATTGGCATATACATTTGGTGTTAAAGTGACTTGATTCATGACCGTTCCACTTCTCAACTACTCAAGATGGCATGATAGACACTACAAAATTCACAAGTATAAGGTATGGCTTGGAATATCTCTTATGCTTGTTCCATTTCCTTGGATGTCATGTCTCATCTTAGTCCCTACTCCTCGCTCGAGGACGAGCAAGGATCTAAGTGTGAGGGTGTGTTGACGGCCGTTATATGCCACTTTTGGCCGTCAACCTTTCCAAATAATGAGAGAACTCAAGTGATGCATACATGAAATTACATTTAAACTAACGAGTTCCACGAGTTTTGTGCACCAATATGTTTTGCAAGGAAATACATGTAATATGGTGCATAAATATCAACATTGGTGAAGCCATACGAGTGAAGGTTCATCTCGAGACAAAAGGTACTTGGACATGGTGCAAACGTTATCCACATCACATATTTGACAGCACCATGTCGAAGAGCTCTCTGAGATGATCGAAATGGACACTTGGATGACCCAATTCGGAGTCCAGACGGAAATGTTATGCCTTCGGGAAAACCTGTCCGGCCGGCCCCAAAAGGCCCTAAGCTTTGCACAATGGCCTTAGGGAGTCACCAATGGACCCCTAAGCAAGGAATTGACAAGCATGGATGAAATTAAGACCGAAAGGCCTAAGCCATGGATTGGAGGGTCCATGGACCTAGGATTCTCGGACGGCTTCAAATCAACGCAACCAAAACCGCCTCAAGGGACAACATGCAACCATTGATGAGCGAGTCGGTGCAACAGAGGGCCGAGAGGGGCCAGGGCTAGGCCGAACAGCCTCCCCTAGGCCAGCAGGCCTCCAACTATGACAACCATCACCAATCCCTCAACTACCGACCTCAGGACATCATCAGGAGCGTCCACAAGAAAGATGGTACCAGGTTGCGAGAATCCCAAGCCGAACGGCCTAAGTGAGGCCGACCGGCCTACTTTCATGGCGGTTACGCCTCCCCTTTCGCGTGGAAGCTAAGCAAGCATGTGGCTTAACATCTACACTGGCTTCCATGCTTGGGAGGCTATAAAAGGCGCCCTTCACCCCTACTAAAGATACAACAAAATAGAGGAGAAGAAGCTCTAGGGCGAAGCACTACCACTCCCATACTTAGAAAATAGGGAGAGAGGTGAGGTCAGAGTCCGGGAGAGAAGTCGGAGCTTCCGGTTTCTCTTCCACTTTGTACCTTGGCGGATGCGGCTCAATTTCGAGTAACATCCGGGTCTTGTCTGGTAATTCTGGTTCCCTCTGATTTATTAAGCATTTAGACTTGTTAGCTTTTGTTCGCTGGTTCCTCGTTCACTACTTAGTAGTGGGTGCTTCTCTCAGATCTCTCGATGTGTATATATCCTCACCAAGGCATTAATTTGCCTTTCTTCATCCTACTTCTAATGATGGCTATATGTGGAGCTCAAGGTAGGGTACGAAGATGAGGCATACTCGCATCACATTTATTGCATAGTCAAAGAGCGAATCCAAGAAGAAATCAAATCATCCAATCAGATCAAGATGTGCACGTGTATGAGTATGATGGATGGTGGATGGAATAAACAACTCCTTTATGTGTGGTCTCTCTCCTTTTTAGAAAAAATCTTTTGAGAACATGGCTATCAGATTTTTTTTCCTTCTTTGTTGGACCTTCATGTGTCCAACATTTTTTTTCGTGGACCTTCATGTCTCCATATATTTATTTATTTTTTCGATAGTCATGTCTCTTTTGTAACAATAACTGAGGAGTGAGACTTACACGCACATGATGGAGCATTTGTTTTGTGGAATGGACGGATGAATGATATGATGCTAACTTCCAGTGTAGAAGTATAGCAAGGGGGATATATGGCGTGCACGTGAATCTTGATCATGAAAGCATGAAAAGAATTCTCACAAAGGTCACAACAATTTGACAAAGCTCAATGCAATGACAAGTAGCATATGTGCACATGGTTTTCAAGATAACTCATCATATGGCTTTGGTAGGACTTTGACGTATCAAAGAGGAGCTTTGCAAAGTGTTTTCAAATTTTCAAATAAATTTACCAAGCACTCAAACATTAAGAGTGAAGATCATATCATCCAGCCATATCTCAAACGTCAACTACTTAGATGAACATGAGGTCCTAATGATTTTTGTTCACAAGCATCAAGGTCATAGCAAGGAATAAAACATATGCAAGCCAAACATGAGAACATGAAGGGTACGCATAGCAAGGTGAATTATTTTATCTTGAGATTGATTTTAATGATAGGGATTGAAATTCAATCAAACTCATGAATTAAGGAGCAAGAGGTGGAGTGCACGTACCATCGCTTTTTTTTTTCTTGTCATGTTAGCGCAGTCGATGTTGTGCGACACCTTCATGGGGAACCTCGAATGTGTATATTGCTGATGAGCTTGAGGGATCTCCCCCCACACTTGTACTTGTTCTGGTACTGTTATTCAAAAGGAAAAGGTGGAAACAAAAAGAGGGGCTCTACTAGTTCAAGAACTAGGGAGCCTTTATTCAAGTTTTTATTGTTTTTAATATATTTTGGATGAAATTGGAAAGAAAGGAAAAAAGAATAATAAAAAAATGAATGAAAAATACGGGTTACCTCCCGGCAGTGCTTGTTTATGGTCAAAAGCTCGACCTTAGGAGCCTCTTCTTGATGTTGCAGCTAGCTTGGTGTTGTGGCTCCCTTCATCACCAATTTTTGGATTTCATTCATGATATCTAGCTGCAAGGTTAGCACAACAAACCACGACGAGATTTGCAATATTTATGATAAACAAAATCATCCATAACCACTCTTTTGAAACCGTCTTGATAAGGCAGGCGGTGGTTGGAGTCATCATGTGCGCTAATAGTGGGAGGAGATGGAGTTTTCATAGAAAAACATAGTGCTTTAGTTTTTTCAAAGATGAAATCTCCATACTCATCATTTCCTTCCGAACCCAACAAGGAATTTGCTACCTCAGGAGTGTCTACAGAGCAAACATTTTCGAAATTGAGTTTGTAGTACTCTTGAGGCGTATCTTTTCCTTCGATATGGAAGTCCTTTGATTTTTTGGGTCAAGAAGGCAAATATTCTCCTCGGAGTCACAGAAAAGATTTTGAGATATATATAATTCTTGGAACTCTGAGGGGTTTGACGAGACAGAAGTGAAGGAACGATTAGGCGACCAGAGAGGGGGGGGGGGGAGTGAATGGGAGCCGATAAAATTTCTTTCTCAAATCCGGCTTTTCCCAAAACAACACCAAGCCAACCAAACGATCTAGCCAAGATCACGTAGCTACTGAGAAGCTACTGACCCTAGGAACTAGATCAAAGCAGCGGAAAAAGAATCGAACAAATCGAGCACAAGACGTGGCCTCCACAGGAAGAGTTCAGCGAAAATTGCACGGGTCGTTTGATCCGACCGGACAAGAAAAATCGGTCAGAGTTATAGCCTATGCTCCGACCGTCACTGGGAGAAAACAACAGATCGAATCAGCGAAATTTGCATGGGTCGATGGATTCGACCGCACATGAAAAGCATCGGTCAGATTGATCGCTTATGCTCCGACCGTTGTTGAGAGAAAACAATCGGTCGATTGATCCGACCTGTACAAGAGCCACCGATCGGATCAATAGGTCAACAGTCGAGTCACTGAACTCACTTTTCTCTCAAAGCGATCGGAACATCCGACCGAGAGTCGATCGGAGCATTCAATCGAAATACCGAGCTTCTACCAGAGAGTTTACACTGCCGGGCAGAGTGTTGGTCGATTGATCCGACAAAGCCAAGGAAGGTCGATCGGATCAATAGATCAACACAGAGAAAACTGTCAACTCGAGATTGCAAGGCTGCAAAGTCCTAGCGGTCGATTGATCCGACCAAGCCAAGGAAAACCGATCGGATCAATAGATCGACGCAGCGAAAAGGTCAACTCGAGAATGGATCTCCCAAACGACTTGGAGTCTTGAGACAAGATTTTGGGTAGATGATATACACCTCAAGGAGAGGCTATGCCCCAAAGATCTTGGCCTCAAACCTCCTAGAACTCCTGGAATCACAGATCTCGTGAAGAATACCAAGAACTCGAGTTCATCCCAAAAACTTCAAATCCAAAGCGATTCCCGGCGTTTGGGGGCAAGAGATCACCAGCAAAAGAGGCACAAGGCACTCATACGTGAATCCCCCAAAGAAATCCGAGAGAAAACGCCCAAGGAAGTGAAGAACGAAGATCACCCAAAAATAGCTCCGAAAATAGCTCCGAAAATAGGAAAAAGAAAAGGAGCTCGTGGATTCAAATCATGGCACAAAATTGAACTTTGGATTACTTCACCATGTGCGGTTACAAGCCACTTGCTAGCACAAACAGAGCTAGAATGGCAAAAAGATCAAATCAAAGATCCCTCCTCTCTCTCCCTCTCAAACCCTAGAAAAGACCCTCTCACAAACAAATGAGATGTCTACCACCTATCCTCTCCAAGGGATGGCTGCCCACAATAGCCACTCCTCATATATATAGGCGCCCTGCAAATGTCCAGAACGCTCTCACATGAAGCATACAACACAATACCCCTTAGAGGCAAATTTGTCATAGATGCGAATATTCTTCCGGCTCGAACCGCATCCGCCGCAACCTTGCTTCCCTCCGACGCAAGCTTTGCGACCACGCCGCGTGTCCTCCGGTCCAGGCTCCTTGACGCCCACGGCTCCTCCTGATGGGCCGCGCCACACCAAGTCCTCGGGCTTGGTTTTGAGGCCCAAACCACGAAACCGTCCTCCTAATGATTTTGTGGCCAAATCACCAAACCCCGCGTACAAGCTTCGGTCGTTAGCCGCTACCTTGCACCGGCTTCATGTCCGCGTACGAGCTTCGGTTGTGAGCCGCTACCTCGCACCGAACCACGTCCCCTTGCTCGTTCTTGCACCATGTGAACCGCACTTGATCCATCTGGCCACCGGGTCCCTCGAACCAAGCCTACTTGTCTCTCTGCCCCTCGGAGGCCGCCATGACTAAGACCTTTCGCGCCTGTTCTTCACCTACACCAATGCAATCAATCCGCATTCTGCACCTGCAATACTTGAGCCAAGGGAAACGTCAGTCCACACCACGTTGTCAATCACTCATCACACCAGGAAGCGACCATCCACCGGTCCTCGGACACACCGGGTCCTCGGACACACCGGGTCCTCAATCTCCCCCTTGATGAGTGCATTGACAAAACACACATAGTAACCAATGATAATAAAAGAAAAAGAAAAAAACCGAAAACCAATCGCTCAAGCGAGTGACCAAAAGCAAAGGCAAATAAAAGTCACTCACAAGAGAAAACTCAGAAAATACCGACCCTTCCATAGGAAGCGAAAAGGGCTCAACACCATCGGCAAAAGAGCAATGCACAAAACACAAGCCAATTCACTTTTCAGAACACTCAAAGCACTCCCCCTGCAAAGATGCAACTCCCCCTGAACACGTGAACTTTTGCGTGCGAAAAACACTCAAAAATGCTCAAACTCTCACAAAACTTTCAAAATCTTTTTCAGAAATTCTCCCCCTTTCCAAATGCTCCAGAAATTCTCCCCCTTGTTGAAAATGCACAAATCAAGGCAAAAATGTACAAAATGCAACTACAAGCTTCCCTTGGAATGGGTAACAAAAATGCAAATCCAAGGTTCAAATTCAAACTCCAAAGCTCCCCCTGGAATGTGCAACCAAAATGCAAATCCAAGGTTCAAATTCAAACTTCAAACTCCCCAAGATATGCCCAACCAAAGTGCCAACACAGAAAACTCACAAACTCATGCAATTCAAAAGCAATAAGCAAGGTCTTCTCCTTTTCAAATCAACTTGTGCAATTTTTCCAAAAGAATCAAGACAAACATATCAATACATGTAGAACCACACTTGACACCAAATCAAAACATGAACTCCAAAGCATGAATGATATGATATATGGTGCAAGTGGAAAGCCAACCTAACAAGCTTCACAAGTAGACCACAAAGCACTTGCAAGTGCTAGGAATGGCAAAGCACTGAAAGGAGTAAACAATATAGCTCAAAGGTGCACACAATCTCAAAGTGATACTAAGTCACAAGCACCGGGAGCAAACCATTTTATCAAGTGTTCATCAATATGTAAAACATGTCACCTTATGAGCAAGAACTAGTCATGGATAGCGCAAGCATGAATGGAAACTAGTTCTACGCCAAAACTCATACAAGGTAACCAATTCTCATCAAAAGCTCATTGTAAGCACCTTGAAAGCACCAAAGCCATGTCTTTTACATCATTTCTTTCAAAGCTCGTTGAGACCATGTGCCCACTTCTTTGGCAGACAACATGTAACAACATAAGCATTCAAGTTTTGGCATGGACAAAACAAAAGGAACTTAATTAGCAACTGATTATTTCATTTTGATGTTCATAAAAACTCAAGTTCACATGTCATGCCTTTGCGGCATAAAGAAGCACTTGATTCCCCTCCAATGCAAATGAGGCTAAACACTCACAATGAGAAAGTCTTTGACCCGATTGAAAAGAACATGGGTCCCAGACATGAGCTAAAACAAAGAACTATCATTCATACGAGAGCTACACAGTTCTAGTCAAAAGCTCATGGGTGAATGGTGATAAAGATCATTAGTAAAGTTAATTTACACCATTCGGAAAACAAGATAGCTCAACAGATTTTATGTCAAAGCATCAAAATGAGACTAAGCTTGCACATCTCGCCACACATTCACAACTCAAAGTGCTCGTCCACACAAAGCACAAAAAAATGCTAACGATATACAGGTGAAGCTCAACTATACAATGCAAGATGCTCATATCATACATGATGCAAATGCAACTCTAATAGAATGAGGACTCAACTCAAAACCAAGAAAACACGTGAGGGTCGAACCAATCAAGAAAATCTCCATAGCCAATGAAGAACCGCCAAGGATCCCAATTGAATACCATAGGAAAGATACCAATTGAAGGATCAAAACTTGATATCACTCGAAAAAGATGATTTCCAATTGAAAGCTCAAAATGTGATACCAAATAAAAGCTTAAAAGCAGATACCAAGTCACCAAGCAAATCCTTGGTCCAACTCCCCCTCAAATAAAGCCGAGCTCCCCCTCAACCAAATACGCCTAGCAAAAGAAAACTAGGAAAAGGTGTACAAAAAGTGAATGGAAAGCTCCAACACAAAACAAAAGAAAGAGAAATCTAAAATGAGGAAAATGCAACCCAAAGACAAGAGAAGCCCAAAACAAGATAAACCACAACTCGTGCTACAAGAAGCAATGATGATACAAATGTGAGGAATTAAAGCACTGCAACACGATATCAATTATATGAATAAAAGCTCGGCTAACGACATGTCAATAAGTTGCAAAGGATCTACACAAAGGATACCAAAAGAACAACATGCCATGAGCAATTTGAAACAAATGGTGAAATATGACAAGGAGTTCATATGGATCACACACACTATCATACAAAGGTGACTAATCCACCAACGAGACCAAATATACAATATGCTACACAAATCATAAAGGCATGATACAAGCACAAAACATGTCAAAGATACTGAAGGACCGAAACAGCGACTAGAGAGGGGGGGAGTGAATGGGAGCCGATAAAAATTCTTTCCAACCGATCCGGCTATTTTCCCAAACCAACTCCGAAACCTCCGAGAGCAATCTTGCCAAGATCACGTAGCCACTGTCAAGCTACTGACCCTAGGAACAAGAAATACGCAGCGGAACTCGAATCGATCGAAACAAACGCAAAACGGCCCGAAACAAGACTCGATCCAACACACCCTAGGGGGGGGGGGGGTTACACCGGGTCAGGGGGGCGGTTAAACCGCCCTGGCCTGGGAAGCTAGGGAAAAAGTCAAACTGAAAGTGGATCTCCCAAACTGCTTGAGCTCTTGAGGCGAGATTTTGGTCAGATGATCTAGACCTCCAGTGGAGTGTTTTCCCAAAAGATCTCGGCCTCTAACTCAGTACAACTCCCGGAATCTCAGATCTCGTGAAGAACACCATGGCCTCAAGTTCATCCCGAAAATCTCAAATCCAAAGCGATTCCCGGCGTTTGGGGGCAAAGGATCACCAGCAAAAGAGGCACATGGCACTCATACATGAATCCCCCAAAGAAATCCGAGAGAAAACGCCCTAGAAAGAGAAGAACGAAAATCCCCCAAAAATAGCTCCGAAAATACCCACGAAAATAGAAAAAGAAGGAGGAGCTCGTGGAATCAAATCATGGCACAAAGATGAGCAGCACAAACTCCATCACATAACCATGAATTCACCTATACAAAACTAGGAAAGATTCGAAGTAGTTCTAGGTGGAAGGGATGAAGGGGAAAACTAGTTCAAAGGAAAAACTAAAGAGATAACTAGAGAGATAACCAAAGAGATAGCAGCCACCAGCCCTGGGAGGGGCTATTAGTAGTCCAAGTGGTGGTGCTCTAAAGACTAAACTACCCCTAAGTGATACATACCCCTCAGGGGCAAATTTGACATTTGATTCTCAGATATTTTCCGGCTCGGGCACCTTCCACTTCAAGGTAGCTTCCCTCCGACGCAAGCCTTGCAGTCACGCCGCGTGTCCTCCGGATCGAAGCTCCTCGACGCCGTTTTTGGGCCGGCCCAGGGGGAGGCGGTTAAACCGCCCCTGGGGGGCGGTTAAACCGCCCCTGGCAGCCACTCTGGCCCAGCTGCCCAGAATCACCTCGTCGAGTCCTCGGTCCTTGGTTTTGAGGCACAAACCAAGGGAAACCGTCCACCGATGATTTTGTGGCCAAATCACCAAACCCCGCGCGCAAACTTCGGTTGTTAGCCGCCACCTTGCGCCGGCTTCTCGTCCGCGTACGAGCTTCGGTTGTGAGCCGCTACCTCGCACCGGAACCACGTCCCCTTGCTCGTTCTTGCCAGCATGTGAGCCGCACTTGATCCACCGGCCACCGGGTCCCTCGAACCAAGCCTACTTGTCTCTCCGCTCCTCGGAGGCCGCCATGGCTAAGACCTTTCGCGCCTGTTCTTCACCTGCACCAATGCAATCAAGCCGCATTCTACACCTGCAATACTTGAGCCAAGGGAAACGTCAATCCACACCACGTTGTCAATCACTCATCACACCAGGAAGCGACCATCCACCGGTCCTCGGACACACCGGGTCCTCAATCTCCCCCTTGATGAGTGCATAGACAACACACACATAGTAACCAATGATATGAAGAAAATATAAAAGAAATCGAAAACAAGACTCAAGCAAGTGACTAAAAGCAAGAACAAGCCGAGAACAAAGTCACTCTGCAAGAGAAAGCTCCAGAAACGCCGACCCTTCAAGAAGAAGCGAAAGGGCTCAACACCATCGGCAAAAGAGCAAAAGCACAAAGCACAAATCACAAATTTCCAATTCACTTTTCAGTACTCTCAAAGCACTCCCCCTGCAAAGATGCAACTCCCCCTGAACAAGTGAACTTGTGCGTGCGAAAAACACTCGAAAATGGCTCAAATCTCCACAAACCATGTGTACTCAGCACAGGGGCGGTTAAACCGCCCCTGGCAGATGACCAAGGCCAAAAGTGCCAAATTTGCACAAACAAACTCGCAACGATGCCGTTCCAACTTGGAAACCTTCCAAATATGCCCAGCAAGATATTCCAATGATCAAACTCACAGAAACTTCGCAAATTCTCAGAAAACCTCAATTTGGCAAAAACTCTTCCTTCTCACACAATTTCGAAATTCTAGCGCAAAAACTTTCTCAAAGATTCATCAACATCTCCCCCTTGCAAAATGCTCCAGAAATTCTCCCCCTTGTTGACAATGCACACATCAAGGCAAAATGTACAAAATGCAACTACAAGCTTCTCAAATATACAATGAGCAATACAAAATGCTACAAGTTAGAGAAGAGGCAAACAAGATAGTTCATCATGTCACACGGGCATTGCCATCAAGAAGGTGAAGACATATATCCAATTGACAAAGCCATGAGCAAGTTGTGTAGTTTTATCAAAAATGTCACCACATGAACAAAGTCCTAACCATGGATTGTTCAAGCAAAAATGAACTTCATCTCACCAAAATCATGAAAGGACAAGCATTCTTGACAAAAGATCATCATAAACGCCCAAGTTCTACCTTATGTCATGTCAAAGCACGGAGCCATGTGTTCACTTCTCATGAGAGACTTCTCCGGCAAACAACATGCAACCGCTTAGCACCCATATGTGCAAGTGTGTGCAATGGTGAAAGCATAGAGACATGAGCATAATTTTCTACAAATATTTCTTTTTCTCATCTTTCTTCTTTCATGCATAGACATCTCATTTTTCAAGTTCTTCAAGTTAAGCATGGTACATGAAATGTCTTTGCGACAGAAAGAAGCTTATGCTCCTCCACAAGATAAAGCATGGGCTAAACATTTACAATGACAAAGGTCTTTGACCCAATTGAAAAGAATATCACACCCTAACATGATCTTAAGCCAGATATAGCCATTTCGGCTCAAACAAGACATGCAAAGGCATTTACTCATGGGTGAAGGATTTTAAGTTCAGTTTGTCATTTTAATTCAAAAAGGAGACTATCTCAATAGAATATATATCAAAACCATCAAGAGCATAGCCATCCATACAAGCAATCCCTAGCCAGCCTGCCTAAACTCTAAAATGTAGCAAGTTGTACCAATCACTGCATATAGGAGAAGCTCATCCTAAGATATGATACAAAGGATGAAATCAAGATACAAAAGCAGAAAAATGTACATCAAGATACAAAGATGGTACAATAGTATACATATGCTACAAGAGAAGCCTCCAAAACTCAGCTCAGAAAACCGCACACACACCAAGTTCTCCTCGCAAGCGGGTGAAGGTAACTTGGTCAAGTGGCTTAGTGAAAATATCTGCAAGCTGGTTTTGGGTAGAAACATGGGCAAGCTCAATATCTCCTTTCTCCACATGATCTCTCAGAAAGTGGTACCTCACTTCTATGTGTTTGGTTTTGGAATGAAGCACGGGATTTTTGGCTACGCTTATGGCACTGGTGCTGTCACAAAGAAGTGGAACATGGGACATGTCTAAGCCAAAGTCTCTCAAGGTGTAGGTGATCCAAAGCAACTGGGAACAACAGCTAGCAGCAGCAACATACTCGGCTTCAGTGGTGGATTGGGCTACACTAGACTGCTTGCGAGAAGACCAAGACACAAGAGACGAACCAAGAAACTGACACTGACCAGAAGTAGACTTGCGATCAACACGACATCCAGCAAAATCCGCATCAGAAAAACCATGAAGTGCAAGAGTGGAATCGGCAGAATACCAAAGACCCAGCTCAGGAGTAAACTTGAGATACCTGAAAATCCTCTTGACGGCCTGACGATGTGAAGTCCTCGGTGAAGCCTGAAAACGAGCGCACAGACACACGCTGAACTGTATGTCTGGCCTCGTCGCCGTCAAGTAGAGGAGGGAGCCGATCATGCTCTGGTACACCTTCTGGTCCACTGGTTCTCCGTCCTCATCCGCATCCAAAGCAGTAGTCGTACTCATCGGCGTAGTCATTGGCTTGGAGTCGCTCATGTCGAATTTCTTGAGAATGTCCTTGGTGTATTTGCTTTGGTGCACGAACGTCCCATCCTTGGTTTGCTTGATCTGCAGCCCGAGAAAGAACTGCAACTCTCCCATCATCGACATCTCAAATTTCCTGCTCATATCGTCTGCAAACTTGGCAACAAGATTATGAGAAGAGCCACCAAAAATGATATCAACCACGTAAATCCGAACGATTAATAGATCATTGCCATTTCTCAACAAGAAGAGCGTTTTGTCAACCTTCCCCATCACAAACCCCTTGCTAAGCAAGAACCCTCTCAACCTGCCATACCACGCTCTGGGTGCTTGCTTTAGACCATATAAAGCTCGGTGGAGTTTGTACACTCGGTGTGGGTATCTCTCACTCTCAAAACCCGGGGGCTGCCTCACATACACTTCTTCCTCGATCACCCCATTCAAGAAGGCACTCTTCACATCCATTTGGTACAATCTGAACCCTTTAGCAACTGCAAATGCTAGAAGGATCCGAATTGCCTCCAAACGGGCAACAGGAGCAAATGTCTCCTCATAATCTATCCCCTCCTGCTGCGAAAACCCCTGAGCAACCAACCTCGCTTTGTTTCTCACAATCTCACCACTCTCATCCCTCTTGTTCTTGAACACCCACTTGGTTCCTATGGGATGGCAATTTGGAGGTGGTTCTACTAACTTCCACACCTGATTTCCCTCAAAGTTTTCAAGCTCTTCATGCATGGCATTGACCCAATCAGAATCAGATAAAGCGTGTCCAACATTTTTGGGCTCAAAAGACGCGACAAAAGCAGAATGAGCATAATGAGATATGTTCTGTGACCTCGACCGTGTAGTGCGTTCATCCAAGTTCCCGATGATCTTCGAAGGTGGATGATCCCTCTGCACCAGCCGGGGAGCTTCTCGCCTCGAGATTGCCTCCCCCTCAACATCAGCTTCCACTTGAACTCGATCTGGAGCGCGACTCGACGAAGGTGTAGCAGAGGGGCCGTCGTCGAACGTCGTGGTAGTAGTGGAAGTAGAAGGTACACGATCTCCACATGGTGCCTGAATTTCCTCATCATCTTCATCATCAGGCTGTTCTTCCTCAAAGATGGGTTGTCCCAAGTCATCATCACCTGCACACTCAAAAGCAGAAGAGCTACACGGAATGGTCTCGTCGAAGGTGACTTCGCAAGTCTCCATGATTTGGTTAGTTTCAAGATTGAGCACACGATATGCTCGAGAATGATTAGCATAACCAAGAAAAATTCCATCCATCGAACGAGACTCAAACTTGTCCAAATTTCCTTTCTTCAAGATGAAACACTTGCAACCAAACACCCGAAAGTGACTCACACGGGGGGAACGACCATGAAAAAGCTCATAGCAAGTTTTCTTCTTGAAAGCACGAAGGAAAATCCGATTTGAAACATAGCAAGCTGTGTTCACCGCTTCTGCCCAATACTTCCTAGGAGTCCTATGCTCATCTAGCATCGTCCTAGCCATCTCACAAAGTGTTCGATTCTTTCTCTCAACAACACCATTCTGACAAGCAACATATGGCGAAGAGTATTGATGTTCGAGACTAAGATCACGACAGAAGGCATCAAAACGAGTGTTCTTAAATTCCGTACCATTGTCGCTACGTATAGCTCTCATGGCACCACCATTACTCTCGTTTTTCAACCTCAAAATCAGATCTCGAACACAATCAAATGTCTCATCCTTCGACGCCAAAAAGAACACCCAAGCATACCGAGAAAAGTCATCCACAACCACAAGAACATACCACTTCCCACCAACTGAACGAACTCAAGCGGGGCCAACCAAGTCCATATGCAAAAGCTCCCCTGGACGCTCAGTCATAACATCCGTCAAAGGTGGGTGGGAAGCAGCAACCATTTTACCATGCCTACAAGGTGCACAAACCAAATCTTTCTCGAACTTGAGCTTGGGCAATCCTCGGATAAGGTCAAGAGCACTCAAGCGTGTGAGTAGATCAAAGCTCACATGACCCAATCTCCTATGCCACTTCCAAAGCTCAGAAGAAGTACCAGCGATCAAACACCGTGAAGGACCAAAAGATCGAGAAAAATCTGTCCCTCAGGAATGATCATACACACAAGGTCACCTCGAGAGTCAAGAATTTTAGAATCACCACGCTTAAATCGAACCTCATAACCCTCATCAAGAAGCTGAGAGCAAATTGAAACCAAGATTCTTGACAAGAGCAACCCGCTTCAGCATGAAAGTATCACTGACCTAAATAGCACCCTCAGACAACACTCTACCTCTACCCTTATCCCCGAAAGTGATGTACTGCCTGGACACCACTGGGGTGAGACTGGAGAACCACTTCCCATTACCTGT
>CM027124.1:17574931-17796638 GCA_015476505.1 Urochloa ruziziensis
GCCGGCCTTAGCAAGAAGGCTACTGACACCTCTACATCCACTAAAGGAGGCCGCAACTTAACCAAGCCAGCATGCAGTGGGCTCATAGTGGGATCCCTGGAAGAAAAGGCATCGGCAATGCTACTGAAGACTGCTGGCTTGCTTGTGCAAAATGAAGCCCCATCTGAAGCTGCGCAGATGCAGTTTGCCCAGGAGTTTGTGAAGCCAGCACGCTCAGAACTGGTGGAAGATATGCGGTTGGCGTTGGGTCTGCCTGCCAATGGCGGCGCTGGTCCGCTTGAGGTTCTTGCTGTCGATGCGGACAACTGAGGGGGCGGCTATGGCCGCGCTGGGATGCTCTTCCAGGAGCATGTGTATCTTTTTATTATCCATGTTGTCTCTTGTGTTCTTTATTCAAGTGGGCTGTTGGGAAGCAAGTGGTGGAGGCGTTTACTCGCCAGGGAAAGGCAGGATGGGGGTATGTTTTCTTTCCTGTTCAGGACCGCAGTTTATTTCTGTTTGTGGATGCTTGATCTCTGCTCTCATTGGGGATTTCATCTGGGACTGCCTATTGAGTTGCTCGGTTACATATGAATGAGCAACAGTGTGTAATTGTGGACTGGAATGTCCGGGGTCTTAACAACAAGGTGCGGCGGGATGTGGTGAGGAATCTGGTAAGGGACACAAAAGCTACTATTGCTGCATTGCAAGAGACAAAGCTGAATGCAGTCAATGCGGCAGTAGTGTTTGAAACACTTGGTGCAAATTTTGTGGATAATTTTGTTGTGTTACCTGCAACTGGAACTTCTGGAGGCATTTTGCTTGCTGTGGATGGACATCACTATGAAATCATCTCTTCTGAGCTGGGTGTGCATACGGTAACGGCCCTAATTGCCTCTAAAGCATCTACCCAACAGTGGTACATCACTGTAGTATATGGGCCGCAAGGTGATGCGGAGAAGCTGCAATTCCTGGGGGAACTAAGATGGATACGCCAATCAACATCTGATAACTGGCTCGTCCTGGGAGACTTCAACATGATTCTTCAGGCGGCAGATAAAAGCAACGGCAATCTTAACCGACGGCTAATGGGAGCTTTCAGGGATCTGGTCAGTGATTTGGAGCTGAGAGAGCTCAATCTAATGGGGAGGAAATTTACCTGGTCAAATAACCGGACACAAACAAGGATTGACCGGGCTTTCTGTACGCCGACCTGGGACATTATGCTACCAAACGTCCAATTACAGGCATTGTCGTCCAGATCCTCTGATCATTGCCCGCTGCTGATAGTTGGTAATGATAGAATCAAGAAATACAGAGGGTTCAGGTTTGAAGCATATTGGCCGAGGCTGCAAGGTTACAGTGAAGTGGTCCAGGCTGCGTGGCAACGCGAAGTTCAGATCATCAACCCCTTTCTCAGACTACACATAAAACTACAGCGAACTAGCAAAGAGCTACGCAAATGGGCGAATGGGCTAATTGGGAACAACAAAGTTCTTCTTTATGCTGCGCAACAGTTGATTGGCATCTTGGACACAGTGGAAGACTACAGGCAGCTGAGCTTGGAGGAAGTTCGACTGAGAAAGGACCTTAGGGTACGCTTTCTGGGGATGACGGCTGTAGAGAAGCTGCGCGCCAAACAGGCATCACGAATGTCGGCAATTAGAGCATCAGAAGCAAATTCAAAGCTGTTCTATATGCAAGCAAATGGTCGGCGGAGGAAGAACCACATTCACCAACTAGATACTGATGATGGCTCGTTCTTTGCGCATGCTGATAAAGAGACTGTCTTATTCAACCACTTCAGCTCACATTTTGGTAGGCCGTATGCCAGGCAAGAAACACTGCATTGGACTGAAATTGGGCTGCCCCAGCGTGACTTGCATCACTTAGAAGTTCCTTTTGTTGAGGAGGAAATCCAGGAAGTGATAAGTGACATTGCATCAGACAAGGCCCCTGGACCTGATGGTTTTATCGGGCTGTTCTTAAAGCATAGTTGGCACTCCATTAAAGATGATCTTATGAAGGCCATTGACTACTTCTACCAGATGCATTATCAACACCTAGACAAGCTCAACACGGCCCATGTAGTACTGATCCCTAAAAAAACGGAAGCAAGGAGAGTTTCAGAATACAGACCGATTAGTCTGACCCACTCAATTGCAAAGCTCATCTCCAAAATCCTAGCCAACAGACTTGCACCGGAGTTGAACAATTTAGTGTCAAGAGCTCAAAGCGCTTTCATTAAAAAAAGAAGCATACAAGACAATTTTCTTTATACACAGAACCTGATCAGGCTACTTCACAGGCAAAAGAAACCGGGATTGTTCCTCAAATTGGATATTGCTAAGGCTTTTGATTCAGTAAAATGGGATTATCTAATGGAGGTGCTGGAAAATATGGGGTTTGGCCCAAGATGGAGGGGATGGGTATCTGCTCTTCTTTCGTCGGCCTCCACAGCAATCCTACTGAATGGTACCCGAGGAAAGTGGTTCAAACACTATACGGGGTTGTGACAAGGAGATCCCCTCTCGCCAATGTTGTTCATCCTTGCAATGGAGCCACTACAACGACTGCTAAAGATTGCCACTGATGATGGGCTGCTCACACCGTTAAACAGCCGACAAGCCACGCTGAGGACAAGTTTGTACGCAGATGACGCAGCTATTTTTCTCAACCCAGTTCAAGAGGATGTGGCAGTTGTAGCTCAGATCCTATCCCTATTTGGAAGGGTGTCAGGCTTGGTCACCAACCAATCGAAAAGTGCAGTCTATCCCATTCGGTGTGAGGAAGTCAATGTTCAGGAGATCATGCAGCCATTTCCTTGCCCGATTCAAACCTTCCCCTGCATGTACCTTGGACTGCCATTGAGTATCAGGCAACTAAGGAGAATCGAAGTGCAACCTCTCATTGATAAATTGGCAAATCGCCTGCCGACCTGGAAAGGTAGATTCCTAAACAAAGGAGGGAGACTCAAATTGCTCAATACAGTGCTATCATCCATGCCAACTTACTTCCTGACTCTCTTTGATTTGAAAAAATGGGCAATCAAGCGCATTGATAAGATCAGGAGAGGATTCCTTTGGAAAGGAAGTGATGATGCTCAGGGTGGACATTGTCTAGTTAGCTGGCCAAAAGTAAAGCGACCGAAGCAACTGGGAGGCCTTGGGGTGCTTGATTTGGAACGCTTCGGTCGTGCGCTTCGACTGAGATGGCTCTGGTATGAATTCACAGACCGAGCAAAACCCTGGGTGGGCACTGATGTCCCTTGTTCGGAGGTGGACAGGCAACTGTTCAGGGCGAGCACTGTGGTCACATTGGGAGATGGCAGAACGGCAAAGTTCTGGGAATCAAGCTGGGTCAATGGAAGGGCGCCAAGGGACATGGCACCAAACCTCTATAAGCTAGCATGGAGGAAGAAGCAAACTGTACAGCAAGATCTGTTGAATGAGAATTGGACAAGGGGTCTTGCTACAATGTCAACAGCTCAGGAAATGGCCGAGTATGTGCAGCTATGGTGGACTGTCCAGAATGTGCAACTCACAGATGAACCGGATCAAATCATTTGGCGATGGACGCCTAATGGAACTTACACAGCTAAATCGGCATACCAGGCACAATTTCAGGGCTCCTACTGCACTTTCAACAGCACTGGCAATCTGGAAGGCGAAAGTCGAAGAGAAGCATAGGTTCTTTGCTTGGCTATTGGTGCAGCGGAAAATTCTCACGGCGGATAAGCTAAGAGCAAGAAACTGGCCAGGCGTGCAAACCTGTGTTCTATGTGATCAAATGGAAGAGAACGCAAACCATCTATGCATACAATGTGTGTTTGCGCGGCAAGTATGGGTCCTAATTAACCAATGGACTGATGGAATGGTTCATGTGCCTGCCCCTGATACTGAAATACAAAAGTGGTGGAACACTTCGCTGATTGGGCACTCCAAAGCTAACAAGCGCAAAGTGGCATCGATCTTGATCTACACATGTTGGAACATCTGGAAAGAGCGGAATCGGCGTATATTCGACCACATTTCAGCACCTCCAACCTTTGTCTTCAACATGATCCAAGATGAGATGAGGTTGAGGTCAGTAGCCTGTGGGGAGGGGCCTGGTCCCTAAGTGTTTCTCATGGTTTAACATGATAGCGAGTTTCGAACTTCCACTAGTTTTTTTGTAATATCGACCATGTATTGAACCGCTTGCTTCTCCTTCTTAAATGACAAGCAGTGCTCCTGCTAACCTTTCAAAAAAAAAAAAAAAAAAATTGCGTGTGTATAACACTACTCCTATAGGAGTACTATATTAAGATAAGAAGGACAATTACTAACAGTTACATTAGACAGCACGTATATATTAAGATAAGAAGGATAAAACCCACTTTGTGGCAAGTGTCCGAGACAGCAATACGCACTCGACAAAGAAGTGGCGCGCCGCTTCGCACGCGTGGATCTCCGGGGCTGCTGTGTAGCCTTGGATCCACGCTCAACTTTATTTTTGCTTGCATCAGAAAAAAAAAACTTTGCCCGTGTTTAGTTCCTGAAATGTTTTTTGGTGAAAAAATTTCGAGTTTTGATTTTACTGATTTAGTAGTAAATGCAAACGAAAAAGGTGAAAAGTTACATGAATAGGTTGGAAATCTCGAGACGAATCTAACGATGATGCGGATGATTACTGTAGCATTACTGTTTTAAATAATGGATTAGGTACTTATTAGATTCGTCTCGCGATTTACAGCCTATCCATGTAACTTTTCACTTTTTTCATATATATTTAATACTCAATGCAATGTAAAATGCTTCTTTGATGTGATGGGTAAAAAGATTTCATTTCGGAACTAAACGTGGCTAAAGCTTCGCTGTAACGAACTTTGACGCCTTAAGTAAGGAAAGCACCCTACTGTGGCAGCACACACACGGCACAGTGGTGCTACTGCCGTGCCCAAAAAAAAGTGAGGGGAAAAAAACAATGGAGCAAGTGACAAAACGGGCGAGAAAGTTTGCTCCCGGTCAAACGACGCAGCTGCTACTAGGCGCATGGATGGATGACCGATGCGATGGCGGATCCATCCCAACAGTGTACCTGTTGTCAGGGTGGCGGGACCCGCCCCGGTGCGGGCGTGTGGCCTGCCCACACGTGCGGCTGCTCAGACCGAGGAGACGAGAGAGAAGGGAATCCCAGGCGAGTCGAGGCGCCGGCAGCACCCGTGCGGCGCGACGTCACGCCCCACGCGTACGTACGTACTACGTGCGCAGCCTCGAGACACTCATGATTTCGGTTGCAGCACACACGGAGTACAGGCGGCAGAGCCTCCCCACGAGACGGCAGGGCAGGTACGACGACGGGCGATGAGCTGTCGACCGCTCGTGCGTCGGCCTGCAATGCACTTGGTACTCCAGTCCGGCCACTCCGACGAGACTACGAGCGTGAGAACTTATGTAAATTAACCTTTTCAAAAAAAAACTAAGTGTAAATTATAATTATAATCCCACTACCAGCGCTGCATTTTTTTTTCCCTCTCCTTGTACCGTGTATCTCTTCTCTGAACAAATGCTTCGCGATTAGCCTCCCGTCATCAGCTACTTTTAGCTCATCGGATGCCTGTGATCATCGTCGGGCCCCGCAGAGCTGGGCCGGAGTTGCATGCATGCGGATGCTGGGATCCCCGAGCATGTTACCCAACCGGACCACCTGATTAATTAGCGCAAACTAATAGTATAGCTGACCATGCGCGCGCGCACGACCAGCAGATCGACACGCATACTACTGTACTGTATTGTATGCTCTCCAGTTATCATGGAGTCTCAGACCGTCAGTGCTAAATAATACGTACTACTTGTCATTGCTCTCAACGGGATCTAGCACTGTACAATACTATAGAGATTAGTTGCAGACTTGCGGCCGTGCAAGTGCAAGTTGCAGGAGCATTGCCATGTTGGGCTAGTGATTAATCCCAGATGCGCAAGCTTTGCAGAGTCGCAACGCCTCCAACCAGCAGCGAGGACCCAGCCACAGCAGGCCCTCCAAACAACTGCCCCAACTGCCGCACCCAGCAGCTCCCACGCCCCACCCCACCCCAGTCAGTGTGTGCGCGCGCTCAGAGTCTCCAGGCCCGTGATGTGTTCTCGCTAGACGCCAGCGAAATTCACCGCTCCGTGCTGTGTAAAATTCTGGTTTGCAGTACGCACGTGTGGTTTCCTTGGTCATGCAAGAGAGGCCTTTTTATGCGGGTCGTGCCTCTCTGAAAAATAGACAGCAAAAGTGAAAGAAAAATGAATGGTTCCAGATTTTACAAGTACATGCATTTTTTTTGAATGGGCGTACTGCTTTTATTAAGGAACGTTTATAGCAGTAAAAACTCTATCAGGTGGAGCTAGAAACCAAACATGTCTACCTTGATTTTTATACAACGACCCTTTAGCGAGCCTATGAGCATCTTCGTTAGCTTCTCTTCCTTCATGAACAATATTGACATCAATGAAATCTGTCGTCCTTGCCTTAAGATCTCATTGCGGTTCCATGCAAATTCCGGATTACGTTCAGGCAATCAGTCG
Source organism: Urochloa ruziziensis (assembly GCA_015476505.1). Lineage (NCBI taxonomy): Eukaryota > Viridiplantae > Streptophyta > Magnoliopsida > Poales > Poaceae > Urochloa > Urochloa ruziziensis. The sequence continues at coordinate 17,581,462 of CM027124.1, forward strand.
CCAACATGAATTTCTCGAGCACCAAGTCACTAGCCAACGCCATCCCTTCACGGCATGCCATCGCCTCCGCCATCTCCGGGTCAGAGATGCCTTCCATTACCAGCGTCGAGGCTCCCATGAAGTTGCCAGCTTCATCACGCCCCAACGTCGCCATCGCGACCTTTGTTGAGTTCTTTGCGAGCACTGCATCAACATTAATTTTCACAAAACCCGGTGGCGACGGGATCCATCTGGTCTGCTTGGCTTGAACAGGTTGCCTAGCAATCCTCGTTGATTTGCTCGCTCCCAGATCAGCCAAGAACCTTTTCACAAAACAATGTGTCGATAATGGGCTCTGGTAAATATTATCATGTACGATTTTGCGCTTGGCGTACCATATCGCCACAATGTGACAGTAACAATCACTAACTCATCATGACTTAGGGAGTTCATAGCTTCATGAAGCCATCCCTAGGCATCTTGCTGTTGTGTTGAACTAATGAAGTCGATGATCTCATCACACTGCAGCGCCCACACACACCTCGCTAGATGACACTCTCAATCAGAGAGTGCTTCCATGAGTCTCGACCACCACACACATCACACCTGCTATCCGGAGCCATGTGTCTTTGATGGTGGACATCTTCTGTTGGGTTCGTCTGACGAGCGAGGTGTACCTTGAATGGAACTTGGACGCGCCAAATATGTCCACTCCTTGAAGATTTGTTTTAAGGAGAGCAAGAAGATTTGCCGCCTAAGGGCCAGGTGTGTATTGGGCTGTACACGTACCATGGGCTTATTGGGCTGAATTGTATGATGGAAACTTAAGAAGAAGATAGATGGGCCGTGCTCTCCCGATTCCACGGTTTCAATTTAGAACGAAGGGGAGTATGATGGTACAAATGAAAACATCTGTTTGAGTTCGGTTTCAATTTAGAGCGAAGGAGAGTACTATGTTACAAATGAAAACATGTTTTCGAGTTCAGCAGATTGCACCACGATTATTCATAACCGAACAGCACACATTAGTATCTAACTTTATCAACAGGACCGGCCTACGGGCCCGCCATAAAAGAAGGTGTTGCCGCCGGCGGCGTCCATGGCCAGCTGGTAGCATCGCCCGTCGTTGACCACGGGGAAGACGCCGGCGAGGCTCGGGTCCACGGGGTACGCCATGTTGTCCATGAGGCTGATGTCCGCGAAGTAGGCCGACCGCGTGGGCCCCTCGCCGGGCCCGTGCCCGCTGCCCATGGCCGGCCGGTCGTCGTCGCGCCGCGCGAAGCCCGCCGCGCCGTACCACGCCGCCTCCGTCGCGTGCCTGGACATGCTCGTGAACAGCGACGCCGGCCAGTACCCCAGCGGGAACCGCACCGGCCCGGACACGCGGTACAGCCACCAGTCGCCGCCGATGCCCGGGCGCTCGTCCTGAATAATAGTCCCAACACATTACAGGGGTGATAATGGTCCAACTTTTTATACTGAAAAATTTAAGGATCGGGCCTTAAACGGATCGGGTCGAAATTATATACAAATTTAGTCTACCAATGATTAGGATCGAGTTGGATCGTGCGGAGGGTATAAGGGCTATGACCCATTATCACCGACATTAGGCACTTTGGATTCAGACATAATGGACATTCAGGGGATGAGAATCGGCATTTGCAGACCTTGACGATTTGGAGGATGACGCTGGAGTCGGTCTGGCCGTAGGAGGAGAGCTCCTCGATGACCATCCCTGGCTTGGCTATCCCAGTGAAGCTGTCTTTGAACGGCACGAACCCCGGGCAGTCCGCGTTGTAGCAGCCCGTGTTCCAGTCCCTGTCCTTCTGCACAAGCTCTTTACCATCAGTCGTTTCAGTGAAAATCCATCGAATCTGGGATTTTTCACGGGTATTTCAACCAGATCGATAACCATTCGCCATTACTGACCGTCCATTGTGCGAACATATGCAGTTTGTTGTCCTTGTACAGGCTGGGGAGTGTCTGCAGAAAACGAGCCACAGCCAACAGCTATAAATTTCTGATGATATAGACTTTTAATGTTTCGGCAGACCGTAATAAGTCAAGTCGCGATGAGATTCTGTGAAATTTTTAACGGTAAAAATATACACGTACATGAAGCCCTGCCCTGATAGCGTTGTACTCGCCTCCTTGATCGTTGGAGACTTGTATCACTGCTGCGCTATAAGCATCGGATTTTGTGTGCTCATGCCCCCACGCGCTGATCCTTGCGTAGATGCCAAACACTTGATCGCTCCTGTTTGTCATTCCAGCAACCTACCACAGGGGAAAAGGGACAACACATCAGTAAATCCATCATGAGCTGAATTTTACTGCTCTAAACTGAAGCAAAAAAAAAAAAAAAAAAGTGCGGTAGATCTTTTCCTTCCCACCCCACTGAATATTTTGTTGAAAACTTACACTGTTTGCCATAATAGGCCTGGGAAAAGTAAAGTCTTTTGTGCTGGCTTCTCCTCCTTCAGGTCTTGGATTTCTAAGCTGTATAGCAAATAAAATTCCATGGAATTAAATCATCGTATAAGGGCCCCAACTTATTTGTGTGTGTGTGTGTGATTTGGATCTAAATGAATCCTCAAAACTAATCCAGAATTGAAATATACCCCAAATTTTCAGAGAAACAGGTTAGTGGTTCTCAAGATGAATGAGATTGTAGTAGCTCAATCCATATAGAGTTGGGAGTTATGACTTACACCGGCAGTGTTGACCAAATTCTTCATCGGCAGTGATGCTCCTGTGAGAAAGCATAAGGGTTGAAGGCAGAGAAACGTGAGAACAGATGCTGCATAGCGATTCATTTTCGTGCTGTCTTGGCTACTGCATAGGAGAAGAACGCACGCACAAGAACTCCTATTTATGAGGCTGGAAATGACGCTTCTGATATCAAGAAATTAATACCCATATGTGCCAGCTTGTGGTGACGTTATCTCTAGAATCAAATAAATTTGTTATACCTATCCATTTTGTTATGAAACGGCAAAAGATTCTTATGGTAAGATATAAATGCTAACTGTATGATTTCACATATTTCAAGATACAAATGGTAAGATATAAATGCCAACATGTGATTTCTCAAGTCTCATATCACCGAGGCATAGGCCAACTGATTTGTACACATCCACTCTTCAAATCCTACCCGCATATGCCGAATGCCCTATGCCCTTATCCAAATAAATTAGTAATACCATCAAAACAATATAATTATATTGAAGCCACCGCCATAAGTGATTTGAATGAGTATAATTTTCCTTCAATACCACAGCCTTTGTTCAGTCTCGCTGTATACAGGAGGAGACTCCTTTTAAAATTGTTGAATTATTACGTTTCGTGAGTTGCTGTGCCTGTCCCGTTGTTTTTTTTTCCTTTTTGTCGCAGAGGGAGTAAAAATTCCCCAAAGTGCAATGTGCGCGTGTTCTATTTATAATTTGGCAAACATATGACTTGTTTAGACCAAATATACGCGTATGAATTTGATTGGGATTCGAGCTCAACCCGTTCAGGCCGCTACTAGCGTCTAGAGCAAACAGAGGCGGCTAAACTCAAACACCCCCCCATCTTCCTGCTTCCTCCCCTGCGCACCAGCATCTCCCTCGACGCCGCCGCCACTGCCACCGCGCCGCCATGAATCAGCCGGTGCAGAAGAACACCCTCTACGTCGGTAAGTGCATAATCCCCTCCTCTTCCTTTTCCTGGCCGCGCACGCGCTCTCTCCCCTAATATCCCCATCCCGGCCGTGCGCGCAACCTGCTCGACGAAATTCCTCAGCGACAGTACTCCCGGTGGCCGCGGCTGGGTCTCGCACTTTCCTCGCCGTCCGCGGGGCGAATTCGCCGCGCGGGGTGTACTAATCCGAGCTTCCCCGTTCCTGGATGGCGCAGGTGGGCTGGCGGAGGAGGTGGACGAGAAGATCCTGCACGCGGCGTTCGTGCCCTTCGGCGAGGTCAAGGACGTCAAGACGCCGCTGGACCAGTCCACGCAGAAGCACCGCTCCTTCGGATTCGTCACCTTCCTCGAGCGCGAGGACGCCGCCGCCGCCATGGACAACATGGACGGCGCCGAGCTCTTCGGGCGCGTCCTCACCGTCAACTACGCCTTCCCCGAGCGCATCAAGGGAGGGGAGCAGGGATGGGCCGCCCAGCCAAGTAAGTCCGATTCCTGTTCCTGCCTCGCGCTGCTGAATTGCTTTCTTTGGTTGCCTGACTAACTTATTAGGGCAAGAACTGCCAACACCTAATTCCTCTTGACACAAAAAGAAATCGATTGCAATGCGGTTCAGAAGCATCATTAGAACATTAAGGGTTAGAAATTTGTAGAATTTGGGACTGCAGGGCTTATGATTTGTAGGTACTGCTATGCTAACAGCAGGTTTTGAATTTTTGTTACAATCTATCTTTAGGGTTCTAACTCTTAGTACTTAGTAACAATGAACAGACAAATGGTTGTGTTTGACTCTTGCGGCTTTTAGGTCCTTGTTGTTATCTGATTGGTTGCATCTGTGATAAAAATAGCAACCCCGTGTTAAAGTCTCTGTTATGGTCTGTAATGCCCCAAATTCTTTCAATTTGTGTCCTTTTGTGGTCAGCTTGAAGCATGAAAGAAATACTTTTGTGTTATATGATGATTAGGAAGACATTGTTGCATGAAAGTGTTCGGAGAGGTTTTATCTTCGTTACATTACCGTGCAAATAGTAACATGGTTCATGTTTCCATGGTGCAGAATCATTGGTGTTCTAAAGACATTAGCTAAGATTTTTTGCTTTTTAAAAATACATGTTATAGTAGACCGAATGCACATAATCTTCATATTATGCAGTTTCCATCGCCACTGCTGTCATCAGCTAACTTAGTCATGGGACCTATATAAGCAATCAGCTAACTTAGTCATGGGACCTATATAACCATATTGGTTAGCTGACCAGTTGTCTAACATGTGGACCTTGATCAATACCATATGTTGGGATTGCTGAAGCGATTCTAGTAAGTTCATATGTTTTTGTTTATTGTTCCAGCCTTTTTATCACCATCCATCGCATCCTAATCTAAGCTGGCCCAAGGTAGGCGCAACCATTTTTTGCACATGCCAAGCTCCATCATCTCAACCTAAGTTTAGGTGTAATTTAAATTATATAAAAGGTGATGCTCTGGCTTGCAACAGACACTAGGGTGGTTTGCTTGTTCATCTGGAAAATAATTTGATACAGATCTATGTCTGGTCCTGTTTTCCTAAAGAACCATTTTGATGAAAATCAGGGAAAATATGTTTTTAATATGCCAAAGTGGTTTTCTGTCTGGGGGATTGAACTATTAACCTCACCCCTCCATACCCCAAGCTCACGCGTTGGGTGATGACCGTCTGAGCTATGCCTTGTAACCCTTGTTCTTGCTGGATTAGTGCATATAAATAAATGTTTACATATTTCAAATTCAAAAGTATTTAATCAAAATTATTTGAACTCCTGGTTGAACCAAATCACATCTACTGAACCCTTGTTCTTGCCAAACTGAGCATCTCTGTGGTGTCAGTAACTGTGATTTGGCACCAAGGCTCTGACCTGATATGATGACTATATCATTGATCTTTTTATGTAGCTCAATAAATTAGTTAGTATAAAAGGAACATGTACAATCTGACAGTGGGTTATGAAGTGTGGACCAGAGTTTTTGACTACCGCAGGGTAAAGGCCTTACTATGTAATGACACTTCTCTATTGAGATGAGAGGGTATGGATAAGGTATAGGTTTTGTATTGTCCTATACACCATATTCTTTAGAATTCCATTTTGATGAAACAAGTTGGGGAGTACTACTGTATTTAACTATCGATAGATAATCTAGTTAGATTTTGAAATAAATTACACCCCTGTCAAGGAGATTGATAATTGTAACTTTGGGCTTCTGAACTGTTGAAAGAAATCTTTGTAACACAGTTTGCTATCTGCAACAGAAATAAAACACTGAAGAAGACGATAGTCTAATTTCAGATTAACTTATTTCTCATATCTAAGCTGCCTGTTAGCATGATTGTAATTATTGCCATGAAACCTTTGGCACATTTCTTCCCTTCCATTTTAATGTTGTAAATTTGTGATACTCAAATGAAACCAAGCTGGCAACACCACATAACTTCTAATCAATCTAAGTAAAAGTGCATTGAAAAAAAAGTACTGCTGATCCTATTGTCTCTTGCTAAAAAAAAGAGCACAGTTACTAGCTGCGTACTACTTTCCGTTACTGCAGATCTCCACTATTAATTATTGCTTTTAGTAAGACTCGAAATAAAAGCCTGTATAGACTGTTCTGTTGCGTCCATGATTCACTTTCTTTTAGTTTGTAGATAAACATTTTAATAGACATGGCTGCCATGGATTTTAGCTTTGTCTCAGCGTTGATTGCAAGCAACATAACCTTAATGCTCACAAATTTGTTTTTGTCTCTGTTCAGTTTGGGCTGATGCAGACACTTGGTTCGAGAGGCAACAACAGGAAGAGGAGATGCAGCGGCTGCAGGCAGAGCAGCGTGCAGCAATGCAAGTAGCAGAGAAGCTGCACAGGGAGAAACTGGCCGCCGAAAGAGAAGGCGAAAAAGAAGAGGAGGCCGATCCGATGGCTGCAGCAGAAGCTCAGGCCTTGAAGCAGAGTTCTTAAGAACTGGGAATAACTGGGAATAGACTTCAGAGCATGGGCTACTTCCGTGCCCATTTGTCAAATACTACATGCTTTTCTTAGAAGTGACTACTGTATGACTAACATGCTAGACTTGCGAGTGCTGTTTGTTAGGTGAAAGAAACCCATTTCTCCCTTTGCGTGGGATGCTTGTGTTTTTCCTTTTGTTATACACTGCAATGTACTGCGCAGTGCCACTCGCACCTCGCACATTGACAACAAATGTGGCAATATGCATTTTTAATTTGTCTCAACGAGTTAACGTGGAAGGCATGGAAGTCATCCAGATGTAAATTTTTCTCATAGTTCTTCTGCAGGATCGGATACCATCTATCAAACGACCAAATACTCTCAAATGTGCGCAGCATTTACCAGACATCTGAAGACCTGTAAATGCTGTGTGCATCACACTATTAACTTTCAAAAAAATCACACTACTCTTGCGAGTTGCGAGAAGTCTAGGACAAACGCCAGCTGCATAGTTCGCCTAACTGGACTACTGCAAAAAATCAAGTAAGCTGCATCACACTACTCTAGTTTTGTCCATGGACCATGATTGATAGCTCAGTTGAAGTTACTACCTAGCTCGCCTTTCATCAATTGATAATCTATTTTATCTACAATTACAGCAAGGGCTCATTAATAGCATCTAATGCTCAACACTTGCCACATTTCATACTCAGGCGGAGGGAGCGTAATTATTTTCATGGATCATTTTCATCCGAGCAAAGCATACACACAATACAACATTGCTATGCGAACAATCATTTTTTTGACCGACATATTTTTATTTCAGACCCAATTAACTCGCTTCTACCGGGAGTCGAACCTAGATCTGCTGGGTGTTACTCAAGTGTTCTAACCACTAGGCTAGAGGTCCTTTCACCTATATGTGAACATTCATTAGTAATATATATTTAATATTTATCGTTATGTATGGCAATTTTGAACAATATTTCCATACTTGAGCACGGTCCTATTGCCACATTCATGAGTATGTATCTCATCATTATATGTCAAATTGATGGTTATATCTGAAAATTGTCGCATCAAAGCTTGCAAATTTCTCACAACTTACATGGACAGATTTGCCAACTTTAATCACAATTTTGGATTGCAATAAGGCCCTACTACGTCCTACCAATAGTACACCTTTTTTTTAAATAGCGAAGCACTTAATGGAGCTTGATTACGGGAGCAAACAAATACATGTGCTGTTCAGATGATGGAGAAAATCAAACAAATGGGGAGGAAGTAGTCCCCTTTGCCTCCCGTGCCTACATGCTGCCTAAGTGCACGTAATACATGCGCTGTTCTTATCTTGGAATTTTCATTTGCAAAAAACAATTCTTGCATTATGAAGAGATAACTCTTCTCTATTAAAATATTAGAAAATATTCTACAAGCATCTAAGAAAAAGGCATCAGGAGGGCCTCGGGCTTCTTCGTCGCTCCGCTCGGGCGACGGGGGAGCTCCCTCTAACCCTAGCCGCCGCCCCCCTCTCCCCGCCGGCCATCCCCGTCGCGCCGCCGCCTGAGGGCCCTCGGGAAGCCCTTGAGGCGTCCTAGGACGGCGGCGGCGCGGCAGTTCCCCTGGATCGTGCTCGGCATGGCGGGGGCGGCCGCCGGCCGGAGACGGCGGCTCCCGTGGCGGCGGGGGCCCAAGGCCCCAGATCCGGCCCCCTCCGCCCGGATCTGGTGGTGGCGCAGCAGGGGGCGCGCGCTCGGGTGTGGGTTGGCGCTGGGGGACCGGCGGCTGTGGCTGGCGACGGCGGGAGGCTACCGCGGCGGCCGGCGGCGACGGCGGCTGGCGCGCGGCCTCTGCGGCGTCGCGGCGGCGCACGGCGTTGCGCGGCGGCGGCCGGTGAGCAGCGGCACGGCGGCTGCAGGGCACGCCAGTGGTGGCATTGGTGGCTACCATGCAGGCAGTGTTGCCGGTGCGGTACGGCGAAGAGGGCCGCCACGGGAACTGGAGGTGCATGGTGTGGCTGATGCGTGCGGATCCGGCAGGAACAGTGGTGAGGTGGCTGCTGCTCCCCTTCTTGGTGCTGTGATGGTGATGCAGGTTCGGCGCTACTATGGTGGTAGGGCTGGGTGGCTGCGGTATGCTCTTGTGGTGCCGTGGTGTCGCTTCGGGACGTGCTGAGTCGCTTTCCTGGTTGAGGCGTTGTGACGGAGGCGGGATGCAGGCTGCTGGTACTGCTTGTGAGTGTGTCATAGACTAGGTGCTTTTCCGGGCGAAAGCCTACACCGGCACTATGCAGGTGGTAGTGATGGCGGCGCCTCGGGGCGTCGCAATCCCCGCTGGGGGCATCACTACGAAGCGTCTTTTCTTGCTGCACGAGGTCTTGGGGTGAAAACCCGGTCCAGATTTGGACGAGCGACGACGACGTCATTAGCGTCGCGCCCTTCTTGGAGGCGTTGCTTTTTGAGGCTCATCGCAGGTTGTAGCAGTGGCGGAGGTGGGTTGTTTTTTCGGTGGTGGTGTCCGTACGCAAAGGCAGAGGAGGTGCGCTTGGTTTCTGTGGATGGCGAGGTTGGTGCAGAGGGTCTATGGGCACTGGAGGTCTCGAGTTGGCGTGCATTGTGCTGTGGTGATCTCTGTGACGGCTGGGTGGAGGTGTTGCTCTCATAGCGGCCGCAGATATCCGTGTCCTTGGCAGAGGAGTGAGGCGGTGGGTGAGGCGAGGCCCCCACGCAGAGTGGCCAGGACCGGTGGTTTTAATTGATGTTGTGACGGGAGTGTACTACCGAAGCATCACTGGAGCAGAGGGATCGATGATCGTGCATGTACAGCTTGAGGGTGATGGTCCCATAGTGGAGGAGTTCAGGCAGCCGTTTGGGCTTGCAGCGGGCTACGGCTTCTGACGTGGCACATCGTTGGTGACGACGGCGCAGTTCTTGACGGGTTGCCTTGAGCATCTCTCCCAGGTAGTGGTGGTGTAGTGTGGTGTTGTGTGTGTTTGTTTGTGTGGGGTGTACGCTTCGGCGCGTTATGTACAACTGCTGTTTCTTCTTATATGATGTGGCAGTGCTCCTGCCTTTATTTAAAAAAAAAAGAATCCTATTTCTCTCCTGGACGTGGGATGCTTTTTTTTTCCCCTTCTATTTGCTCTTGTGGTTCTAGATTAATATAAACATGTTGTAGTGATACGCAGTTACATTAGTATGGTGGATTCGCAATCAATTTAAAAGTATGATTCTTGTGTGGTATCCGCCGCAACACTCGTGGGGGAAGGGATGAAAGTCATCTACGTGTAAATTCTTCTAGTACTTGCTTGTGCAGGGCCACTTCTGAATTGTGAACAGCATAGCATCTACCAATAATGCCTCGACCACTTCGAAATGCAAGTACAGTTTTTGCAGGGTGGGTCTGGCAGTTTGCAACTATGTCAACGTCCACTTGCATCCCTATTCCCAATACCTACCACGCTTAACATAAGATGGAAGCCAAAATGCCAAGTTGCGTGGTGTGTGAGTGTGAGCAGAGACGGACACCAGGAGTGGGATAGCTGTGAGGAACCAAATGTTGCAGTAGAGAATCGCATCTAGTAGGAGGCTAGGAGCGTTCTTATATGCATCAGGTTACTGATTTTTAACTTCATTTCCTCCATTATTTAAATATGTAGTAGGAGGTAGGGTGCCTTTTCTAATGCAGTAGTAATTGATGTCCAAAGGACTTGTTTAAGAAACTTCTAGCTCATGCCATGTGTGACCGTTTTTATGATATATAAGCCCTCCCACCTTAGTTGTCTGGATATTTGAACAAATGCATAGTACACTAACCGATCATTCTAAACAGTAATGGGCCATGATTTTCCTGGAGACTTATTGCAATATATGATGCGTGGTTGCAGTATAATTTGCACATTTCTTCGCACTTGAGATGCACGCCAATATGCCATGTCTACTCTGTAACTGATGCGATCAGACGGCGGCGTGATCCACTCATTGGACGCCCGAGGCCGTGGGTAACTCTGCTCTGGCGACGAGCCGACGACACGGTCTCCGGCAGACCGGCACGGCGGCGCCCAGTGCCCCGTTCCCTAGGAGACGACGGTGTGCAACGCAAAAGAGCATGGCGGACATGGCATCAAGCCATCAAGGACCTCACGGTACAAAATCATCATCTTCTCTGTCAGGATCTACCTGCTGGTGCTGGGTGGCTCTTTTTTTTTTTTTTTTTTTTTTTTTTGAGGAATGGTGGCTCTGCTTAATTGGGCGGTCTGAGATCGCATTGGCGTGGTCACCATAGACGGCGAGGTTGAGTCATCTGACTGCATTGGCATAGTTGCAATAATAGTGTTCATACATGTAATTATTTCTGACATGAATAGAGAAAATGGATGAACCATCTAGCAGGAAAATTCTATGGAGGATGGAAAACACAAGAGATTTACTGGCTCCAGCGGCCTACATTCGGTGCACACGTCGTCGGTTCACCGAATTTTTATTCAACTATATTTTTTTTGAAACGTTTATTCAGCTATCTAGCTGCTGACCATCTATAGTTTCTGAACAATGTTCAAAAAAGTCTGCAAAATGAGATCTCTTGAATAGAGTTCAGTAGCCTAGCCACTGCTTCACCAATATATGTGGTGGTACTCTAAGTATCCCTGGGCTGCAGCAGACAACGATCTTGAAAGACTTTACTCAAGCATAATTTTTAAATTTCCTCTACAAAGACAATCAACAAAACCTTGTCAGCGTTTTTCAGTTTCTCCACAGAGAGAACAATAAACAAATTCAGAGGTTTTTTTGCCTCTGCAGGAAGATCAGAGTATGGACAGTATAGACATCCTTCTAAAAACTTTCCATTATGACTGGGGATACTTGGTGATACCTAATATATGTATAAAATTTGCAAATATATAAGAAAGAAATAGAGTGCCAGTGTTAGGATATTATAATTATATTCCCATTCCAGTCGTGTGCAGTTCATAACAACCAGAACACAATATGAAGGAGACTGTCGTTTCGGCACAATGCTGAGGAACTGTAAGTTGGGATGGGGGTTTCAGACATTTAACCTATAAGTTGAGGAACTATAAATTTGTTTTTGAAACGAAAAGTCGGCAGCTTCCAATGCAAATGAAAATTTGGGGCTTTCAAACTAGTAGATTATATCAGTCAAACCAGTGATTATGAGTTGCCACAGCTTCTAAACATTGTTAATTTAAAAGTGACATGCACCCGTCTCCCATCTTTTACTGATTGACAAATGAAGTCCAGTCCTCATACTTTTGAAGCTGTCTACCAAAAGTTACTCTGCTTAAATGTTTGAGTATTGTTATATTGTTTGCTGAACATTCCACGAAGAATCAGATGTGGTCAGTGGCAGCATGCAAATTAACGAAAACTTTAATCAATAATCTCAGCTCACAAACATTTGCGGAGTATGATGTTGCTTGTACATTATTTTCAGCAAATCTGCAGCAATCATGGCAATATCTCTCTCTCATTTATTCGTTCATAACATATATTTATTTATACCCTGGTACGTGCCACCTTCTCCCATTATTTTATCTCTACATTATATACTCCAGCCATATGAATTGGTGAATTCTCAATCCTCCCCTATTGCGACATGCGAAGCTTATGAACAAATGCATTGAGCAACCACGCTAAAGGACGTAGGTGTGCAGCTGTTTAAGCCCGTGTTTAGTTCGCGAAAACATTTCGTGAAAAGATTTCGAGTTTTGATTTTATCAATTTAGAAGTAGTAAATATAGACGAAAAAGGTGCAAAGTTATATGGATAGGTTGGAAATCTCGAGACGAATCTAACGATGGTAATTAGAGGGTAATTAATCCATAATTAGCGGATGATTACTGTAGCACTACTGTTGCAAATCATGGATTAAGTAGACTCATTAGATTCGTCTCGCGATTTACAGTCTATCCATATAACTTTTCACCTTTTTCGTTTACATTTAATACTTCATGCATCAAAGATTCTCCTTTAATGTGATGGATGAAAATATTTCGGGTGGGAACTAAACATGGCCTAAGTTACTATTAGACGATCAATTCGACAACGCGCTTCCCTGCCTGCTCACCACAACATTCAGAGGTCCAAGCACGTCGCCTCAGGCTTTCCGTGTTTCCGGGCCGAGCCTGCTAGCTTGGAGCACCTTGGAACTCCGGATCTCATACAAAACGTGAGTACAATGAGCAACCTTTGAGCATATAGAATTGGACAAGTTATCATCATTAGTGTAAGGCTGTAAGCACGCGTGAATTAAGCAGTTTCAGTTCGCTGATCATTCCGGTTCTGAGTCCTGACCAAGCAAAACTATTAGTGAAAGTATATCGTTTCAGGCTTTCCGCATGTTCTCCATGCTTGCAATGCATGCACTCCGGGAAAAGTACGAGGAGAAGTCAAGTGCTTCCCAGAGAAAAATCAATAATGATTTGCCATTTTGGCTTCCTTTTGTACCCTTAAACTAGCTAGTTAGCTCTAGATACCGCCACCCACTGCATGCTGCTTACTCCATGCAACTGTATTATCATGAGATATACAAGTTAGAGATAAAGGTATGGTGTTTACTTGCTAGAAATGAGTAGCATCAGGAATGATGTCCCCGCGCGCTTCCACGAGCCTAAAACATGCCTGTGAAATCGCACCCTCTTCGCCTTTAGTCACAACTTGCTCACGCATCGGAGAAGAGAGGCTCATGCATGGATGGTGATTGGGGATTTAGGACACCTGATTAAACAGGTTCATATCCCGGAGGCCTAGGCATCCCATATATTTTGGTAACATCATCTTTTCCCAGGCAATCCTATGTACCCTTCTTTTGTTAGGTTCATCTCCCCACCAAAAGTTCCTAATTACCTTCATATACTCTTCACATTATCCTGTTGTCAGTTTGAAAAAAAAACTCGACCTGCGAGGGGCAAGCCGCCCCTGGGTACTGTACGTAAGAAGAAGGCCTTCTCACACAGGCCGAGAAAATCTCCGAACCCCGGCCCTGCCCAGACGCTAGGAGACGTAACACGTGAGACTCCTACCTAGGACATACACAGTCCTCAGGCCGACCTGGGCCGTCTCTTGACTAGTACTTTGGCACACGGGACCAACGAGAGAATTTTTTTATTTTCCACAAATTGTGCATCACCCAGGAATTGAACCCTGGGTGGGGGCTCGAGTTTGAAAACACCCATGACATAAGTGGGTAATATTGCCTGAGCCATTGACTTGACTCGGTCCACAAAACTGAAATCGACCTCTTTTCATTCTACTCTCGGTAACCGGAAGCCCCAACTATTTATCCTTGGCCTTGTTCAGTTAATACCTTCCTCAGAGGTATTGGAAGGTATTGGGGTGTATTGAGAGGTATTTTGATTTGTTAGGGCTTGTTCGGTTGATAGGGATTGGTTCCCCGACGGGAATGGTAGATATAATAAGAAATTCATGATAGATACAATAAGAGACCAGGATTTATTCCGGGTCGGAACCAATTTACTCATGATAGGTACAATAAAAGACCGGGAATCAATCCACTAGTCAAGAGGTAGGGAACCAATCCAAGTTTTTTGTTCTATTTATCATGAGTAAATTGGTTGCCGACTCGGAATAAATCGTGGACTCTTATTGTATCTATCATTTATATTTACCATTCCCGGCTGGGAACCAACTCCCCACAACCGAACAAGCCCGTAGGATTTAATACGTCCCAATACGATCCAATCCCTCTCAATACGACTCAAAACGAACAAGCCCTAAAGCCTAAATGATATGTCCCACGCCACGGTTGTTTTAATCGATGCCTAGCTCTACTTCAACCGAGCAAAAGATCCAAACAGTAGTAGGTTAGCTTACTTGTTAACCAGATGCCTTATGCTGGAAATTAGGCTCATGGAGAGGTCCATTTCAGAAATTTTAAAGCAAGAGTGCATGGCATAAAATTAGTCTCATACTGCTAGTTTGAGATGGTGCAAGCCAACTTAAATAGAAGAGCTCTCTCAGGTCATTGATGAGTGACTGAAAGAGAGAATGAGGCTTGGTCTACACAACACACGCACGCGTGCGCGCGCGTATACGCCTTCCTTTTCGCGTGACTTGTGACTTGCGACGCAGCGAGCAGCCAAACCAAGTCAGTGCAAATCTTTTGCCATCAGCATGTTAATTTTGACAACGGTCATTAGAGATAATTAACACACAGTTAATGCCTTGATCCCAAGTTAATTGGGCGGTTACTACTGCTAATTAGTGAGACGTTAATGTAGGCGATTCAGTCAGCAGAGAGCTGTCATCGCCTCCTCTATAAGAGGTCCTGGAGACGTCCAGGAAAAGTCTGGTTGAACACCAGAATAACCCACGCGCTCTTCCTCTCTCTTTTTCCATCTAGTCTTTGTGCTGTGGTACTGAGCTGCTGGATCTCGCCGGCTCTTCCCTTGGCGTGCACCGAGGAGAAGAGTGAGCGGTATCTCCGAGCCTTTGCCGTCGTGAAGCCTGCACGAGGGGCGGCAATAAGGTTTCTGGGCAGCGCAACTGCGCGACCGCTCGAGATCGATCGACTACGTTTTGTGCTGCCTCATCTACGATCTGCACTGCGTCAAGCCTACACGAGGACGGAGCGCCGATCTGTAAGTCTAATGGATTTACACACCGTTTACATGTGTATGTTTCGGTTTATATCAATCTGTATGCGAGTAAATTTGATTTACATAGCAGTAGCATTGTTTTATGTAATTTGCCTCAAACTAAAATCTGGTAGATTTAAACGCATATTTCCAACACCTTATATATCCCCCTCGTTTATTCGTTCACAACTTTATTTATACTGTACCCTTGTATGTGGCTCCTCCTCCCATTTTATCTCTGCTACATTATATATATATTTCAGCCATATGAATTCTCAATCCAAACTTGTGCCTTCCCATTTCTTCCCATACATTTCATATTTTTCCTCTGCTGCCACATGCCAAGCTTATAGAGAAATGTATAGAGCAACCACACTAGAAAGGATGCAGGTGTGTCGGTGTGCCCTCACTATTCAACACTTAAACTATTTAAAAATGGGACAAATAGATAATACATAGTCTACTTTAAAATTATAAATTTCAAAATATGTAGCATTTGACCTTGTGGGTGCTATTAAAACGGAATATTTACATCTCATACATTGTACATGCCAAATTTCGAGACATTTTAAATTTAAATACTATTTTATTAAGATAAGCTAAAGTGAGTAAGTTTAACTTGTGTCCGAAGAGAAATATAGGCATAATATACATGCTACTTTGAAATTGTATATTTCAAAAAATATAGCACGTAGACTTGTGCTTGTTACTAAAATGGATCGTTTAAATCTTAAATATTGTGCATGCAAAGTTTCGTGGTATTCGAAGATCAAACGGTATTTTATTTAGATGATTCAAAGTGGATGAATAGGACGCTGCCGCGCCAAGCGTGGGGGCGCGATGAGCCTCCTTTGCCGCGCCACATGCACTGGCGCGGCAAGGGGCCTCCACGTCGTCTCGCCGCGCCACGTTGGCAGGCCGGCGCGGCGCGGCAACGCTATCCTGTCGCGCCGGGCCCACCAGCGCGGCCAAAAGGGTCAGATATGAAAATATTGTTATGAAGAGATTAATATTAAAACAAAATTAAAAAAAGATTAAAAATTAAAAAAAAATTCTGAACAGCTAGAATTGGGTGGCACCGGGAAAACGAATGCATGGGTCATCAGCAATTCAAGTGCTTCATGGATGCCCATGTCAACATTGTGAGATCCAAACATTGCGCCTCATTCTTTCTGTGTTTCCGGGCTGGGCCTACTATCTTGATTGGTGCACCTTGAACTGACGCGCTCATGCAAAACCCTCACTGGGACACGGCCAGGCCATCAATTGATTATATGTACCCAATGTTGATGCCGAGGACTCTTGCGTCCATGCGCAATCTTCTGTCTTCATTTGCTGCTGAACAGCTCTGCGGCTTCAGCACCTAGATTCTATTTTCGAATAGAGTCAAGCAACTTTATTCATTATTGGCATTTTTGTCGTGCTGTGTCATTTAGTAAAATGGTTGTAAATTAAAACCAAGCTAAGCATAAAATGTGTTTAAAACAAGGAAAAAGTCTAAATTAGTTCCCTCAAGTACAAGTAAATTCTAGATAACCCCCTAAAGTATGTTTTGGTTCAATTTACCTCCTAAACTATGGCATTTGGTCCAACTTACCCCTTAATACAATTTGCCATTTTGTTTCTCCATGTACAAGTAAAATTTTGAGTTCAGATTTTGCGAGATGATAGTAGACATCATAACACATATTAAAAAGATATGTCATGAAATTTTCATCATTATTTTCATATGGTAGGATATTTGATAATAAATTAATCATTGAGACAAAATTATATGAAAAATGATGACAAAAAATTTATAATATATTTTTATGATATACATTGTGATGTCAACTACCATCCTGTAAATTTTGAACTCAAGACTCCACTTATGTATGGAGAAACAAAAAAGACAAATCGTATTAGGAGGTAATTTGAACCAAATGTCATAGTTTAGGGGTAGACTGAACCAAAGGATACTTTAGGAGGTTATCTGGACTTTGCTTATACTTGAAGGGAGTAATTTGGACTTTTTCCTTAAAACAACACCTACATGATGAGTGGAAAAGGAAAAAAATGCAAACCTTATGTAGCAAAAAGTGAAGAAACACTTGTCTCGCCTTAACATAAATCCAACCGACAAATCACATATATAGTACAAATCAAAGGGATGTAAGTATGTGACGATAAACAGAGACACTAATACCAGTCAATCAACATGTGGACGTAGGAGAGTCGAGAGCACATGCGTAACACGCGCGACGACGCGCACGTACACACATGCGCAGGCTATTGTACATTTGTACCCCCTAGTGATTCCTTGAGAATAAGTCAATGGTTCAGCCTACCGATGGATTAGCCTTTTTGGCTTGTATTATGAGCAGATGTTAAGGCAAGTACAACGGTGGAGACAACTGCTGTCCTTTTGACATAATCAGACAACTGAACAGACAGTTTGTACAATGGACAGTCTGTTTGTCTGTCTGTATGATAATTAATTCATCATTTGACACATAAACTCATGGTGATCTAACGCACAATTGATCTTTGTAACCATTTTGTTGCATGCACTAGGAAAAAGAAAGAAAGAAAAGGAAAGTGGCTTGCGTCATGGGCTCAAGGGAAAAAAATAGCAGCAGCCGGCCCATTCGCTTGATGCTTTACGGGCTGGGGTCACGGGCTAAGGGGAAAAAAAAGAAAAGAGCGGCACCCACCCAGTCGTCTTCCTCCTAGAGCCTGCCTGTCTCCACACGCCATGGGAGAAAGGGCATGGTGCCCGGAGCTCTGGATCTCCATGCCTGGGCCACGAGACCTCGAGATGAGGCTACCAACACGATGCACGGGACATGGGCGATCGATTTTAATAGTTGGTTGGAGCCTTGGAGGAGGAGAGGGTTAGGGAGGGGTGGACCATGTGAGGCCGGAGCTCTGCTCCCTCTACTCGGCGGTCGTGGTGGCGCGAACCTTGGCGGCAAACGAAATCCCCCACGCGCGTAATGGATCCGAGCTTCCACCGTCTCCCCGCAGCGGATTGTACAATGGCTCGTCTTCCGCCGTCTTTCGCCTGGGAGCACGAGCTCAGCTCGTAGATGAACCAGACGACGGCCTCGCCTCGATCCGATCGCGCGCGGGGTTTTGTGCAAAAAATTTTTGCATGCCGACGGCAAACAACGGCCCGTTGTACATGCCCTTAGGAGAGAAAGGGAAGTGAACGTTTCACCCTAGCAGGCTGATGCACTTTTTGGCATCGCTTTCCAATTTTTATTGGCTCACATCACTATCCCAGCATTAAATGGCCGCCGATCTGCACCGCTCTCCCAGCTAATGAGATGACGTTTATTTCGCTGGCTAGCCGGCGAGATTATTGCCATTGCTCTTATGTACGCTTATACTAGTTAGCTCTCCCTCTATATATAGCGCCTCCCGCTGCCTATTAATTATTCCTTGCAACTGCAGTTTCATTAGAGCAAAGCTAATGGTTTAGGTACCAGGCGGGCGTCTCGGCCTCCATCTCAGCAGCTACAGGTGATAGACCCCATAGTGTTTTAATGCTGTGCGCAGCTTTGCAGGTACATGCAGCCAATAAGGGACGCGAAAGCGGGGGAGGCAGCCCCGTACGCCCGCTCAACGCTGCCGTCTCGCGAAATGGTAACTTCTCTCTCTTCTATTTTCTCTCTCTCCACATCAGCATTTCGGCTGCTATTAGCTAGACATAATACTTGCTCTTAGATAGATATGTCAGAGGCAATGTATTGGTGTTCGCTGGGAATGAGTAGCATCAGGAATCATGTCCCAGCGCGCTTCCACGAGCCTAGGACATGCCTGAGCAATCGCACGCTCTGCACCTTTAGTCAAGCCTGTCGAGCTGGTGGCCATGGTGTGCTTGAACATCTGAGCATAGCATCTAGCTTGATTCATTTGGTCGATTGATTCATCGACATGTATCTAGCTTGAACATCTGAGCATAGCATTTGCATTTAAACATTTGAGTAGCTCTCGGAGATCCCACACGGGCGCCGCATCCGGCGGTCCCTGCTCCCACGAGAACTGCACAGTGGCGGAGAGGAACTTCATGGAGCCCGTTTGCTGACGTGGCGCTGTCAACGTGGCACCGTACGTGCCGCTAGCTGATCGACGTGGCTCTTGTCCACGCTGGCAAGTGACGTGGCTGTCCTCGTTGCATCATCTTAAACATCCACGTGTCAAACCTTAATTCATCAACGTGTTGACTTTTCATTTGTGCACGCGTCAAATTTTCCTTGGTCCATTTGTCATCTTTCTGGTTGTCCACATATATGTCAAGCCAGCTAGCCAAACGATTTCTGGAGAAGAATAGCTTCTCCATCAGGATCCAGAGTTGGGGAATCAGGATCTGAAGCTCTTCCAAACACACCCTAACAAGATCACAAGGGTCTTTATCAGCTCTCAAATCGAAGCCCAAACATATATGTCAAACCGATGATGTAGATGCAGCCCAAACATCAATTCGTTTCGCACGTTCTGAACTCCAGCAATACAAAATGAAGAAATACAGGGGTCACCTTAGATATAGTACGAGACGTGTCCACGCACAGAACAGCAGAACAGAAAATTACATGTGCACACTTTGCCCGGCGGTGAGAAGTACGGAACAGTTTCGCCTTCTGACGTTGCTTTTGGCCCAGCTAATTAATTTATTGCATCCTTAATTACTACACTATAGTTCACCCTTCTGCAGTTCTACACTTCTCATTATATCTACCCCGGCCAGTACCCCTTGTGTAAGGACAGTCCCAACCCATAGTTTCTATGGGTAGCCACGTAAGCAAGACACTTGCTTTAGAAACTACCTATCCAACGCATGGTGTCAATGGTAGTTTCTATAGAGAAAAAATTAATAGTTCTTTGCATGTCATGTAAATGGAGAAGGATCAACTGTGGCAGGATCAATACGTCCAACGACAACATCAGTGTATTTGGTATGGAGCAAATTTGTATATACACACTACAGAACTGAGGAAAAAATTACTGCAAATCTCAACTGGTACAACAATTGCATGTTGATCATTTTATCCGACAAAATAAACAATAGTTTTGCGCATAGAAACAGATCTACCAAATCAATGTTCCTCATCACAACGAACTGCACCATATTGATAAACAACTAGTCCCAAACTCCACATTATTCAGAGAACAGGTAACATCAACTTTAATAAAACAAAAGAACCAGATCACGGGCGGCAAGAATCACAGGTCAAAAGCAAGAAAAGTTAAAAAAAATCACCAGTCACCATTCTGAGCACCGACGGCTTGATCAGTACGTCGCCGCGTGAAACCGAATTAAGCTTCTTTGATCTTTTGCTCTGCTCCTTCCTTTCAAGGTCGATTCATTTTGCAGACTGAGGATGCGACGTTAAATTGGGGATGGATTTAGGCGCAGGCAGGCGGAACCTGATTCATTGGGACGGCGGCGGCGGACCAAGGCATCTCCATGTAGATGGATTGGAGCCAGAGAAAAGAAGATCGAGACGGGCTCATCCACATGAAAGATCTGCAAGGAGAAGGCCATTCGCGCACGATGGACTGCGGCGGCGAGGACACACCGGATCCAGAGGCAAGGTGAAAACACGTGAGATAGAAACGATGAGACGCCCCAACGGCAGAATCGTCGTTTCTTCGGTCCTCGGCGCATGTGTCGACTTCGTTTCCCAGATGAGAAACGGTTTCTCTATCTCTCCTCAATGACTCTCCTGCCACATAAGACTTTTGCTTACATGGCAGGGCAATAAATTCTATAGAAACTATCCTGGTCACCGGGTTGGGACTGCCCTAAGTTGCAAACTCAGGTAGTTTCGCATGTTAGAAAAATGATATACCCATTTTCGCTTAGGAATGAGTAGCATCACGAACCATGTCGGGAGCTTGTTCGAAGACTTCAGGCAGTCATCAGCCGCTCAAGCAGCGGTTCATACATCATCGGCCAGTGCACAATAGTGCAAGAGGCCTCTAGCTAGTCATCGTTGCTGCGCCGCCAATGAGACAACGCATGTTGTCATGTTCACTCATCCATGGCCGGTTACCTTTGGGTACATAGGGGACCAGGGGGGTGTAGTAGCTAGTCATGTGTATGGTTCAACAAGCAAACCTGAGCACGCCTGTAACACCTCGAAATTTTAAGAAATCTCTAACAATAGCTAACACCAGAAGAGAATGAGACATCCGCGGACGACATAAACAACGGCCATTTTTGGCCCCGGTGCTAATGGAGTATTAGCACCGGGTCCAACGGCTAGCAGCCGCGCGCAGGCGCGCGCGGCGCGCGTTGGTGGGGGGAGGACCTTTAGCACCGGTTGCATCCAGCAACCGGTGCTAAATCCACCCCTTTAGCACCGGTTGCAGGCAGCAACCGGTGCTAATTCTGGAGCAACATTTAGCACCGGTTCTAGCTATGAACCGGTGCTAAATCCCCAATGTTAGCACCGGTTGCAGCCAGCAACCGTTGCTGATTATCTACCTATATATTCCCTCCTTCCTCCCCACGCCCGAGCCAGCATGAACACTCCGAGCTGTGTTCATGGTGTGCTCGGGTTGAGGGGAGATTTTGCCAATTTTTTTTCAAAAATTGTGAAGCTTTCCTTCTTTTGAAGCATTCTACGAGGTACACAATTTCATCTTTTCATGTTCTTGTTTAGTTTCTATTGTTATTATACTTTATAAATATAAAATTTGTAAACGAAAAACGAGAAGAGAGAGAAAGGGTTATATATGTGTGTTCATAGTGTTTTAAATTTAATGTTAGGTATGTATTGGAGAAATTTTGTTAGAAATCTTTTTTGAGTATGCTTTTTAGTATTTTATTTATCAATGAAATATAATGATTTTTAAAAATGTGTTATGTAATTTTTTATATTAATTGGAGATATGGATAGGCTACAGAACGACGTGGTCCAATGTCTTGTCAGCTTTAAGATGATATTTCCACCATCATTCTTCAATATTATGACACATCTATTGGTTCACGTCGTCAAAGAGATTCGTATACTGGGCCCGGTATTTCTTCATAACATGTTTCCTTTTGAGAGATACTTTGCTGTTCTGAAGAAGTATGTACGTAGTCGTGCTCGTCCAGAAGGATGCATTGCTAAGGGATACGAAACAGAGGAGGTGATTGAATTCTGTGTTGACTTTATCGAAGACCTCAAGCCGATTGGGTTGCCTGAATCACATCATGAGGGGAGACTTGGTGGAAAGGGCACACTAGGAAGAAAGACGATGGTAATCAGAGACATGCTGACATTTCGTAAAGCACATCTCACAATTCTGCAGCAGTCAGCCTTAGTTGCTCCATACATCGAGAAGCACATGAAGATTCTGTATGAAGAAAATCCAGGAAAGACTGCGACATTTATTCAACGTCAACACAATAGTAGTTTCGCAGATTGGTTGCAAGAACATCTGATGGCTGTTGTGGGTATTGATGCGCAACTAGCCTTTCTAGCTAGGGGTCCATCGACCACGATCTTAAAATTTCAAGGCTACGACATAAATGGGTATACATTTTATACAAGAGCCCAAGACAAGAAGAGCACCAACCAAAATAGTGGTGTCCGGATCGATGCGACCGACAGCAATGGCAATAAGAACTCATACTATGGTGTCATAGAGGAGATATGGGAACTGGAATATGGTCCTTTAAAGATCCCACTGTTTAAGTGTCAATGGGTGAAACTGACTGCAGGAGGAGTTACAACTGATGAGTATGGGATGACTATAGTGGACCTAAACAAGATTGGGTTTCTAGACGAACCGTTCGTCCTAGCCAAAGATGTGACACAAGTTTTTTATATAAAAGACATGGCTAGCAAGCCAAAGAAAGGGACGAGCAAGCAATCAGACCCATCAAAAGACAAGCCAAAGCGTCATATAGTTCTTCCTGGAAAAAGAAAAATCGTAGGAGTTGAGGATAAGACAGATGAAGATTATGATATGCTCGACGGTCGACCTCCATTCTCGGTGGCTGCTGACCCAACCGTCCTGTTAGCAGCAGAGGAGACACCCTATCTACGTCGCGATCACAATCAAGGGACATTTGTTAGGAGAAAGTTTGTTAGCGTTCAAGTAAACAATGATGCTGTATAAGTTAATTGCACTATGATGAAAACTGTAATATTTTAACTTTTTTTTTCTCTTTCATTTCATATATAACAAATATATTAATTTTTTATATATTAATTGCACTATGACGTGGCTAATAATGTTTTAGTTATAATCTAAATAAATAAGACTAACTACAATCTAAATAAATAAGACCAAGTATAACCTAAATATATAAGACTAAGTATAAATTAAATAAATAAGACTAAACATTTAGATGTAATATTATTTTAACTTTTTTCCTCTTTCATTTCATATATAACAAATATATTAATTTTTTATATATTAATTGCACTATGACGTGGCTAATAATGTTTTAATTATAATCTAAATAAATAAGACTAACTATAATCTAAATAAATAAGACCAAGTATAACCTAAATATATAAGACTAAGTTTAAATTAAATAAATAAGACTAAACATTTAGATGTAATATTATTTTAACTTTTTTTCTCTTTCATTTCATATATAACAAATATATTAAATAAGGTCCCCAATTTCGTTTGGCGCCCCGGCGGCTGACCTTTAGCACCGGGCCTTGGCTGCGCCCGGTGCTAATCTTAAACCTTTAGCACCGGGTCTTGGCTGCGCCCGGTGCTAAAGGTCCGCCCTATATATAGTCAACACTTAGAAAATTTTCGCATCTCGCCGTCTTCGTCTTCTCCACTCCCCAGTTCGTCTCCCCGCCGCCGTCGTCCCCAACCGCCACCGCGCCGCCGCCGTCGTCTCCAAGCGCCGCCGCGCCGTCGTCCCCAAGCGCCACCGCGCCGCCGCGCCGCCGTCGTCCCCCATCGTCGCGGTGTCTCCCCAACCGTCGCGCGCCGTCGTCGCGCCCATCGCCGCCGCCTCTCCCCAAGCGCCGCCGCCGTCTCCACCCCCGGGCCGCCCCTCCACCGTTGCCGCCGCCGTCTCCAACCCCGGCGCCGCCCCTCCACCGACGCCCGCGGCCTCGACCCCGACGACACGCGCGCCCCCGCTCGCGCGCCGTCGCCGGACGTGCCGCCACCCCCGACGCGCCCGGGCCGCCGCCCGCGCGCCGTTTGGCCGCCCCGGACGCGCCGCCGTCCCGCGGCCTCCCGCCGCCCCGCCGTCGCTGGCCACGCCGCCCTGCCCCGCGCCGTACGACATGTTCGGGTGTCGCGTGAAGGATGAGGATTTTTTCAATGGAGAAGAAACGATTTGGTTGGACTTCAAAGATATCTATGAAATCTACCAACGAGACGCCCTGGACATGTCTTTGATTCAAACCTGGGTTTTGTAAGTGATTTCTTCTAACAATTTCTTTATTGTCATTTAAAAAACTCTATGAGTGACAGCGCTACTTTATTGCTTATTCTGTAGAATGGAGATTAAAAGATGTCGGAGGGAGCGTATTTTTGACGTTGGTTTCATGGACCCATCAAAGGTAAACCAAGAAATGATTTATAAAGATCCAGAGGCGACATATCAGAACTTATTCAAGTATGTGGATAAGCAAAATTTTATGGACTCCATACTATTGCCATACCACTTCGGGTGAGTGCTAACACTTATATTATCTCATTTTATTTTCTTAATTTCTTAATTTCTTTAAATTATCTCATTATGCTAAAACACTTATACATATGTATGTAGTTACCACTGGGTGCTCATAGTACTGAATCCTGATAGAGGTGTGGTGAACGTCTTCGATTCGTTGAGGAAACCACAAGAAGAGTATCAGGAAATCATTGACATGTTTACAAGGTCGTATATATAAGTAAATTTCAACAATTCAAATTTTTCTATATACTTAATTACATTATTGACTTATTTTATTTGAACTCAAATTTGAGACTAACAACATGATTATGTAATTGTAGGATGTGGAACGAGATTCGTGAAAAGCACCCCGGTATTGGATATGAAAAGCTCGTATGGAATACTGAATTCCCGGTACGCATGCAATTTGTACATATACTGTCGGTGATATTATCTCCGGCAGTCTTCCACGGGGTAGCCCACGGAAGTGATTTGTAATGCAGGGAAGATCGCAAAGATCGGAAGCAGGATGGTTAGGATGGACAGACACAGGGGTTTATACAGGTTCGGGCCGTCGACTCGACGTAATACCCTACGTCCTGTTTTGGGGTGTTGTATTGCGTGGATTGTGAGTTGAGATGTGTTCAGATGTTTTTGAGGGGGTCCCTGCCCGCCTTATATATCGGGGGGCAGGGTTACAAGTCGGTTTGTATCCGATCCTATCTCTAAGAATCCTTTCCTTCTTTACAATAATTCCTATTCCAACTAGGACTTCTCCTTCCAGATCCTTCCTCCGTGCGTCGACTTGTCCCGCACGTCTTCAGGTCCAGAACGGTGGGCTGGGCCGCCCCCCTTCCGGTGGGCTGCCGGGCTTGCTCGTGAGGTACCCGGGTACTATATCCCCCACAGTAGCCCCCGAGCACTTCTTGAGCAATCGTTGGCTGTAATTGATTCGTCTTTTCTTGCATGATCCGAGTGCTCCCAAGTTGTTTAAGATCTCATCCGAGTGATTTCGAAGAAGATCCGAGTGATTATGAGGAAAATCTGAGTGGTTTCGAGGAAGATCTGAGTGCATGTTCAGACGCTCCTGAAAACAATTCTTCAATTATGGCCATAGTGAGGGGAAGGAGTGCTCTTTTTCACGACGCGACAGCGAAGTGAATACACTTAGCCCCCGGGCTTTGGGCAATTTTAGTATGAAATTGGCCAAAGGTCTTCAACTTTTATCCATCTATATCTTGATCTTCAATGGTGTGCACCTCCAGGTGCACCCATTGGGTGTAGCCCCCGAGCCTTGAGCAGAATAGAATATTCTGGTCGAGGGTCAAAAATAAAATATTATGAATCTCTTTTTAAACTTAATCCATCAATGGTGTGCACCTCTAGGTGCACCCATTGGGTGTAGCCCCCGAGTCTTGATACGACTCGGTACGATCGCGTCAAGACTCTGAAAGCCGTGGATTCTGACTGAATTTTTCAGCCCCCATGCCTCTGGACATGGATTTTAGATAATCTTTTCCTCTGGGGCTTTTTTGTTTCCCCTTTATAAGGGCTCTGTCCTCAAGTTCTTTGAACTCGGCATGACCCCCGAGTCGTGTCCCACGACTCAGCTTGACCATATGGTAAGCCACCTTCTCGCAAGATTTATACTTGTCAGCATTTGACCCAGACCTCTGAGCGAATTTAGCGATAGTATCGCATGCCTTACGTAAAAATCAATTGCAAGGATGCAATATTAATTGCAAAATCAAGTCTGGCCGTCGACTAATTTTAGCCTCACGACCGAGTGGTTTCTGCCCCTGAACACTAGCTCAGGAACCCACAAATTTGTTAGCGTAACAGAACCGAAAGGTCGTGCTACATTTCAGCCCATTTAGGCCCACTACTCCCGCAAAGTCCGTTGTTTCCTAAGAAACCTAACGGTTGCTTTACGGAAGGCGAAATATCGCGAGATTTCGCGACTCCTTACCGCACCTTTGAATTCAAAGCGACGGGACGTGCCTGCGTCGGTTGAGTTCCCGAGACACGCATCGCGCCGCGCGCGGGAGGAACGGTTCATTCCATTATAAGCCATCCCCGCCGCAATCTTCTTCCTTTACTCGCCATTTGCCTTCCCAGCGCTCCAGTTCTCCTCCGCGCGCAAGAGCAAACCCTAGATCCACTCCCGCAGCTTTCCTCCTCGATCTTCAGCCCCCGCTCGTCGCCATGGCGCCAAAGAGGAAGGAAGCCCCGAAGCGGAAGGAGAGGTCGCCGGGAAGGGCCCGGTCGTCCAAGGCCAAGGCCACCGTCGAAGTCGCCGTGGATCGCGCCGCCGAATGGAGGGAGTCCATCACCACCACCAGGCGTCTCGAGCAGCACGTCGTCGACGGCATCCTCCCCGACCAGCAAACCGCCGAGTGGCGCGCAGCCGCCGGTGAGTCTTTCCCCACCCCAAATTCCTCTGATTTGGTGGTGTTTGAGTCTTTCTTTCTGCGTGGTTTCGGCGTGCCCGCGCATTCTTTCCTCCGCGGGCTGCTGCACTTCTATGGGATCAGTCTTTGCGCACTGAATCCCAACTCCATTCTTCACATCGCCATCTTCATCAACCTCTGTGAGGCCTATCTTGGGATAGAGCCTCACTTCAATCTTTTTCTCCATCTTTTTCTTCTGAAACCTTATCCCAGAACCGAGTGCCCGCAAGTAGTCGGGGGCGCCGGATTCCAACTCCGCGAGGGTCGAACTCGGGAGTATTTTGACATTCCTTTTCTTACCTCCAACAAGGGGTGGCAGTCCGAGTGGTTTTACGTAGGAAACCACTCGCCTGCCATCTCTCCTGAAATTGATTCTCGTCCTGTTCCCTCCCAATCCTGGACTGCTCTTCCCAAGGAGAGTGAGATGGATGAGGTTCGGGAACTCCTGGGTCTCATAGCCCAGTTGAAGGACAGAGGGTTGTCTGCCGTCGGAGTGGCAGCCAACTTCGTGCTGCGCCGGATCCAGCCCCTCAAGCAGCGGGCTCATCCGGCGTATGAGTACTACGCCGAGGGGGACAACACGCGTGAAGCCCCCGAGCGTGTCGACAAAGTCCAAGCCGCAGCTCGGCTTGGCAAATTCTTCGCGACAGGAACCTCCCTGAGGACTACTGATTGTCCTCCGGCGTTCAACTTAGGGAATCCACGCCCTGAGGTATTTAATCAATCTGTTGTTGTTTTTATTTCAATTCCACCCATTGGGTGTAATCTCAGAACTGAACCCAACTTTTGCAGGGTCGAGCTGCCTTTGTATCCCTCCCTCCTTTGCCTGAGATGCCGAAGGGAGTGGATCAACCGGCTCGGCGCAGGGCCGTTGGTGCTGAAGAAGCAGTCGGGGGAAGTGAGAGTGACCTGCACGACTCTGATATCACTCTGTCGTCCTCTCCTTCTCCCGACGTGCTGTCTCCGAGTGGTGGGAAGGCTGCCCCTGCCCCGAAGAAGCGGAAGATCTCAACGGGGATCGTGATTGGGGATGCGCCAAGCCGCCGCCAACTCCTCATCTCTGAGTCGTCTGACTCGGAAGAAGACGAAGCTGGCGGTGCCGAGTCGTCAATCCCGCCCCCAATCATCAGCTCGGAGCAGTCTCCCCTTGCAGTAGTACCTCTGAGTGCTGCAAGTCCGAGGGACCTCCCTTCCCCCACTCGGAAAGGAAAGCGCCCGAGAATGCGCATATCTACTCTGTAGTATCCTTATCATCTCTTGATTTTCCTTTATGTTCTTCTGTGAGTAATCCATATGTGCTTTATCCTGTAGCACGCCGTCTGAGATCCCCTTTGCGGGTCCTGCGCCTCAGTCGGCTGTTGAGACAGAGATCCCGTCAATCCAAATGCCAGAGGTGCCGACCCACTCGGCTGATCTTCTCAGCGATCAGCCTGTGGGTCCGCCACCAGAGTCGCTGCGAGCACCAACCCCGCCTCCACCGAGTCCTACACCGGCGTCGCCGACCCCACCGCCAGTTCCTCAAGGCAGCCCCCAGCCTGCTCCTGTGGTTGAACCGACTGCAGCAGTGGAGGAGCCCCAGACTGCGGCGGTCGAAGTTGCTTCTGCGGTGGACGGCGCTTTGGGTGGTGGTGCTCCCATGACTCCTCTGGAGGAGTTCATGTCGCTCCATCTTCGCATGGGCCAGATAGCCAAGGTATTTCCTGAGCCACTTATCTTGTTGATGTCAAGTACCGAGTGGTACATCAATTCATATTGTCATCTGACTTGTCTTTGCAGGACTTAGCTGCTGATGCCGAGGCAAAAGCCTCGGTTATTCAAGAACTTTCTTCTGCAGTCGCTAAGGCCGACTCCTTGGTGGCCCGAGTGACTGAACTCGAAGCTGCTGCGACCCAACGCCAGGCTGAGTTGGAGGAAGCCCAGCGTACCACTCGCGATCTACGCGGAGAGGTAGAGCAGGCTAGGCTCAACGAGGCCCAGGCCGTGCACGAGCTCAGAGGTATGTTATTCCTTGTTTGTTTTTCTGTCAGACGTGAATATATTATCCAGATCTAACTTTCTGTAGATTATCGGTATCGGATTATGTCCCAATTCGCAGAGCTCACTGCCAAGGTGGCTCGGCTGCAAGGCGAGGCTGAGGCGCTGCGCACCGAGAGGATCGCGCTGGAGGACGCTATCCGAGTGGTGGCGGAGGAGATCGAGCCGGAGGCGTCATCGTCTTCGACTTCTGTCCTCGACCGCGTTCGGGCGCTCCCGCGCTTCTTCCGGCGACAGCTCTGCTCCATCAGCCAGGCCAGCTGTGGTCATGTCCTGGCGGTGCTCAAGTCGCTGTTCCCGGCGTCGGACCTGGAGCCACTCAGCCGCGGATACGCTGCCGGCACCTCCGAAGACGACGTGGGCAGACTGCTCCTTGAGGTCGAGCCTATCGCCAATGTCCTGTCCAAGGATGTTGTTGATGACTCTGATGAAGCGGCCCCGTCTGTTGATCCTGCAGTGTAGATAGAATATTTGTAGTATTTGGTGGAACTAGAACTTTTGAACAATGTTTAAGTTGTCGTTATTGTGTATAAGTTTTTATGGGGCTACTACTCCCTTTCTTTCTGCGCTGGCCTTAATTTCTGAGTGGTTGACCTGTTACGGAGTAGATTAGCCTCGTTGGTCTCAGTCTCATGCCGCAGAGTCTTTGTCGTACGTTTAGAGCTTTGACTTGGCGAGTACTTTCCCTCTCGATTTAAGGTTTGTTCCACTCATACTTTATGTGCGTGACGCGAAAGAGGAAATACGAGTAGTAGAAATAGATGAAAGATGAAAGTCAACTTTATTGATAACTCATTATAAATCTGCCGAGTCGTGACTGGGGTGAATACCCTCCAAAATCACTCGGAAAAACAAATCTAAAATAAAAAAGATAAATACATAACTGAATCAGGCGTAGAAACGCTGTAAGTGCTCGATGTTCCATGGATTTGGGATGTCTACGCCGTCTTCCGTCATGAGGCGATATGAGCCTGGGCGACTCACTGACTTGATGATGTATGGCCCTTCCCAAGGGGACGCAAGCTTGTGCGCGCCCTTGGTGTCTTGCTTCCTCCTCAGAACCAAGTCGCCTGCTTCAAAGGACCTCTGCTTAACTGATCGATCGTGATAACGTCGCAGGACCTGAGCGTAACGCGCGGCTTGGATCTGGGCAGCCAATCTCTTTTCCTCGATGCTGTCGAGGTCTTCAATGCGCGCCACTTGCGCGTCGTATTCGTCATAGAACTCCACTCGGGGGGAGCCGTATGCGAGGTCCGTTGGTAGGATAGCTTCCGAGCCGTAAACCAGAAAGAACGGGGTTTGCTTCGTGGCACGACTCGGCTGGGTGCGCAGCCCCCAGACTACAGCTGGTAACTCCTTGATCCATCGTCCATCATGTTGCTTCAGCTGCTTGAATATCCGGGCCCTGAGCGCCTTGATTATTTCGCCATTGGCTCTTTCGACTTGGCCATTGGCCCTTGGGTGCGCCACGGATGCAGGGCATAGCTTGATGCTCCTCTCGCTGCACCAGTCTTTAAACTCCTGCGCCACGAAGTTCGTACCATTATCTGTGATGATACGATTTGGGACTCCGAAGCGGTGGGTGATGTCGGTGAAGAACTCGATGGTCTTGGCTGCCGTGTGCTTTCTGACTGGTTTCACCTCAATCCACTTGGTGAACTTGTCAATAGCTACAAGGACATGGTCAAAACCACCAGGAGCCTTCTTGAATGGACCAATCATATCCAAGCACCAACAAGCGAAGGGCCAGGACGCTGGTATGGTTTGCAGCTGTTGTGCGGGTGCATGTATTTGCCTTGCAAAATACTGACACCCTTTGCAGCGCCGCACGATGTTTTCTGAGTCTGCTACGGCAGTCGGCCAGTAGAAACCAGACCGGAAAGCTTTACCAACTATGGTTCTAGCCCCGGCGTGATTGCCACAGATTCCTTTGTGTATGTCTGTCAAGAGCTCTATACCCTCTGCGCGACTTACGCACTTTTGGAGGATTTGGGAAGCTCCAGATCGACGATACAGCTTGTCTCCGATGATGACGTAGCTTTTGCTGCGCCGCACGATTTGTTCGTGGAGCGAGTTTAGATCTTTGTCTTCCGCGACCTCTGCGGGCAATATGCCGCTGTCAAGATAGTCGATGATCTGGGTCCTCCAGTCCAACGCTTCGTCTACCACTAATGTGGCTGACTCCGGGGATTCTCCGACTTGTTGCTCCGCGACAGTGCCATCCGGGTTTATCTTGATAGATGGTTTGACAAGATCTTGTATGAAAACTCCGGGTGGGACGCCTTCACGGGTGGACCCCATCTTAGCGAGCTCATCTGCTGCCTTGTTATGGTCGCGCACCACGTGATGGAACTCTAAGCCATAGAATTTCCCTTCCAGCTTCCTGATTTCTTCGCAGTAAGCGTCCATCTTCTCGTTGGTCCTGGACCAATCCTTGTTTACCTGGTTGATGACCAGGGCAGAGTCCCCACGTACCATCAGGCGTTTGATGCCCAAAGATACTGCAATGCGGAGACCGTGCAAGGCTGCTTCGTACTCGGCTGCGTTGTTGGATACTGGGAACATGATTTGAAGGACGTATTTTAATTCCTGTCCACTTGGAGAGATCAGGAGTACGCCTGCGCCGCCTCCTTTTATCTGGAGGGAGCCATCAAAGTACATCTCCCAGTACTCAACTACCTCGTCGTCAGCCGGAGCTTGGTTTTCTGTCCAGTCTGCTACGAAGTCGGCCAAGACCTGAGACTTGATAGCAGTACGTGGAACGAAGGTTATGTGGTGGGCAGCCAATTCTATTGACCACTTGACGATTCGGCCGCTGGCGTCTCGGTTATGGAGAATTTCCCCTAAAGGATTTTCGCTCACCACCGAGATTGGATGGGCCTCAAAGTAGTGCTTCAGCTTTCTTGCTGAGATGAGAACTCCGTAGAGTAATTTCTGCACATGGGGGTAGCGTACCTTAGATACGGTCAGGACCTCGCTGACGAAGTAGACTGGTCGCTGCACTCCATATGCGTGTCCTTCTTCAGGACGCTCGACCACTAGTACCGTGCTAACCACTCGGGGAGTAGCAGAGATGTAGAGGTAGAGCTGTTCTCTTGGTTGAGGTGGGACGAGGATGGGAGGGCTCTGCAGGTAATCTTTGAGTTCCTGGAAAGATCGCTTCGCCTCGTCATCCCACACGAACTTGTCCTGCTTCTTGAGCAGTTTGAAAAACGGCAATCCGCGAACGCCGAGTCGTGATATGAAACGACCGAGCGCTGCCATGCATCCAGTAAGCTTCTGCACATCCTTTTGACAGGTTGGTGGTAGCATCTTGGTGATGGCCGTGATCTTTTCGCGATTTGCCTCGATCCCGCGGTTGCTGACCATGAAGCCGAGTAGTTTACCTGAGGGTACTCCGAAGACACATTTTTCCGGGTTGAGCTTCCACCGGAATACGCGCAGGCGTTCGAAGACCTTTGTCAGATTCCCTATCATGTCCTCGGGGTTCATGATCTTGACCACGATGTCGTCGATGTAGGCTTCTACTATGTCTGGGATCAATTGATCCAGACATGCTTGAATCGTCCTCTGATAGGTTGCGCCTGCGTTCTTCAGACCGAAGGCCATTGTGTTATAACAAAAGGCACCAAACGGCGTGATGAACGCGGTCTTTATCTGGTCTTCCAGCTTCAGGCCTATCTGGTGATAGCCTGAGTAGCAATCGAGAAAGCAGAGCAGGGCGGAGCCTGCCGTGGAGTCAACGACTTGATCGATGCGGGGGAGGGGGGGAACGAAGGGGTCTTTAGGGCAAGCTTTGTTGAGATCTGTATAATCAACGCACATTCTCCAATCATTATTATTCTTTTTTCTTACAAGAACTGGATTAGCTAACCAGTCGGGGTGGAACACCTCCTGAATAAACCCGGCCGCTAACAGCTTTGTAATCTCTGCCCTAATCGCCTCCTTGCGGTCCTGCGCGAATCGACGAAGCCTCTGCTTGATCGGTTTGGCAGTCGGATTGACCTTCAAGGAGTGCTCGGCAAGTTCCCTTGGGACACCTGGCATATCGGATGGTTTCCACGCGAATATGTCGGCGTTTTCCCTTAGGAATTTGACTGAGCACTTCTTCCTATTTGGGGTCTAATTCTGCCCCGATGATGTCCGTCTTCTTCGGGTCGTCCAGGTCCAGAGAGATCCTCTTCAGCTCCGTCTCCTTGCTTGGCGCGATGGCTTCTCTTGCTGGCTTCTTGGCGGGGATCTCTAGAGAGTCCTTGTCCACCTCCTGTGATGCAGCCAGTACTTGCTCCATGCGCTTGGACATGTCCAGGGCAGCTGCCGCGTTGAGGGTTTCCTGTTCGCATGTGTATGCGACTCGGATGTCCCCCAAGACGGTAATTACGCCTTTAGGTCCTGGCATCTTGACCTGCAAGTAGACGTAGTGAGGAATCGCCATGAACTTGGCGAGCGCCGGCCTCCCAAGGATGGCGTGGTATGCAGTTTCAAAGTTCGCCACTGTGAACTGCATATGCTCGGTCCGGTAGTTGTTCCGGTCTCCGAAGGTAACGGGCAATGTGATGTGCCCGAGTGGTTCCGCCCCCTCTCCCGGTATCAAACCGTAGAATGCGGATTGGGGGGGACTCAGGTCGAGAGTAGTCAGGCCGAGCTCCTTCAATGTGTTAGCAAAGAGGATGTTCAGGCCACTGCCACCGTCGACTAGTACCTTGGTGAGCCGAACGTTGCGAATCGTCGGGGCTACTACCAAGGCATGGGACCCGGGCTTCGGTATGAAGTTTGGATGGTCCTCCCGGGTGAAGGTGATCGGAACTTCCGACCACTTGAGGTACTCAGGCACCGGTGGTTCCCTCGCGTGCATGACCTGGCGATGGGTGAGCTTCTGCTGGCGCTTCGACTCGAACTCTGGTCCGCCGTAGATCATGCGAACCACTCGGTCGGCTTCCTGGAAGTCGTCGCCGGGCTCGTCGTTCGCCTGTCGTCTCGCGGGGAACCATCGTTCCTTTTCTGTATGGAGGGCCTCTGTTGCCCCCAGTGAAGGCTCGCTTGAGCCCGTAGCACTCTCGTGCCGAGTGCTTGTGCTTGTGGTAAGGACATTGCTCATCGAGCATGCGCTGGAAGTCTTCTGGAGTTACCCGGCCTCTGGACCGGTCCAAGGCGGCGACCATATCTCCCTCGCTCTTCTTCTTGCGAGGGTGGCTGTCGGTGCGTCGATGGTCGTCGTGTCGGTCTTCGTCCTCGCGGCGGTCTCGCTTGCGAGTCGTCTTGTTCTCTTCTTCCCAGCGGCTCCTGATCTCGCTGAGTTGTTCCTTTTCCGCGATCTCTGCGTCCGCCCACGTGCTAGCGACCCGGAACATGTCATTGACAGTCGCGGGTGGCTTCCGAGTCCACTTGTGAATCAGTCTCCCGTCGGAGATGCCGCGCTGGAAAGCTGACATCACCTCCTGATCCGTGACGTCCGTGATGGAGTTGCGCTTCTCTGAGAACCTGCGCACGAAGTCGTGCAGGGTCTCGTTCTTGCGCTGCCTGATCTGACCGAGGAGCCGCTTGCTCCCGGGCCTTTCCCAGGTACCGAGATAGTTACCGATAAAGAGTTCGGTAAGCTGCTCCCAGTTGTCGATGGCGTCCTGCGGGAGTCCTGCCAGCCAGTTGCGGCAGTCCTTGGTGAGCATGATGGGAAGGTAATTTGCCATCACGTCCTCATCGCCGCCGGCCGCTTGTACGGCGGTGTAGTAGATCTGAAGCCATTGAGATGGATCAGATTTCCCGTCGTACTTGTCAATGTCCGACAGCTTGAAGCCTCTGGGCCATGTCACGCTTCTCAAGCGCTCGGTGAACGACTGGAATCCGCTGATCCGACCTCTAGGGCGGGAATCGCTCGGACCCGATCCGTCTGTTGTTCTTGGAGGAGTGCTGTCCCTCCTGCGATCCCGGTCCCTGGGCGGGGAACGGGTCCTCCGATAGTTCCGAGTCGTGGGTGGAGTTCGGTCCCGTCGGTAGGTCCTGCTGCGCGGAGGAGTTCGCTCCCTTGGCGAGTCGGTCGCCTGGGTGGTGGAAGCGCTCGTCCTCGTGGCGGAGTGCGACCGCCGTTGTTGCCGCGCCTTGGGCTACCGAAGGGTCAGAGTAGTCTGACTCCGTCGAGTAGCCGCTCCTGTTGGAGTTACGACGGGGATTTCCATGATCCCGATCGTACTCTTCGCGCCGTTGGATTTCCTCACGATGGCGCTCTTCGGTGCTGTTGCGGATGACGTTCCTCGCATCTTGATCTCTGTTGATCGTGGTGCGGAGGTCTTCATCACGATCCAATCCGCCGCTGGCCCGGTGTCGAGACGGACCGGGCTCAGGGGCGTCCGTGGTCGCTCTGCCCTGCATCTGGTGAACCTGGACGGAGGCGGACTGGACGAGAGCCCTTACCTTTTCCAGGCCTGGAGTGCTGGGTGGCAGCCGACTGATTTCCTCGTTAATAGTAACGAGGTTCTGGACTGGCGTCTCGTAGACGTCGTATCCATTGAACTCGAACATGCCGTCGCGCATCAAGTTCCGGGTGCTCCTCCGGTCGTGCCGATCCCGTTGGCGACGATGATCTTCAGAGTGTGGTTCCTGGAGTCGAGCAGTGCCAGATCCTGACGCGGTGGCTCCGTGCGGTCGTGCGGCTCTGCGAGTCGCCCGACTGGCGTTGCGTCCTCGACGCTGGTCCCTGGCTTCAGTCGTCTCCTCAGCTGGAGTGACCTCGTCTTCTGAGACAGGATTGGTTGGCGTTGCTGGCGCCACCATGTAGCAATATGACCCGACTCCTTCTTGCGCGAGGTAGTCTTCCTCGGACTCGGAGAAGTCGGATGTGGGCGTATAACGCTCCAAACTACTCGGAGTCAGTTCTCCGAGTGATCCTAGCAGTTCCGGCTCTGTAGAGGCATCGGACACTGTGTATCCTTCCGGCAGATCGTCCAGGATTGAAGGTCCCTGTAGATCTAACTCGTAGGAGTCGCTCCCAGAGAAGTAATCATCCGCCTGGACGATGTCCTTCATCTTCTGCTTCTGAGCAAGCGCGCAAAAGCCAGGGGTCTGGACAGTAATGACCTCAGGGCCCTGGACGCGTGCTGGTTGAGCGTTTACGCTCTGCGATGACTCGGCGACGCGACTCTCAGAAGCAGGATCGGAACCGAGTGACTAGTAGATCTGTTCCCGACTGGTCTGGCCTCGCGTTTTGCGATGGATTCAGTGGGGTAGAGTCGGCACGATCAGATGCGATCGGACCGGACTGGGCCGTGATGGCCGAAGTCGGCGCAAGAGAGGAGACCTCCGTGGCGACCGTAGCTCCTGCCGCTTGGGTATCCAAGGCGGCGGTGATGACGTCCCCGAACTGGATCTCGACTTCGTCGACGTCCGGGAGGTTGCAGCTGTCCAAGATCTTGACGCGATCCATCGAGCTTACCAGATTGATCTCGGCGATATCCCCTACCTGGCGCGCCACTGTCGGTGATATTATCTCCGGCAGTCTTCCACGGGGTAGCCCACGGAAGTGATTTGTAATGCAGGGAAGATCGCAAAGATCGGAAGCAGGATGGTTAGGATGGACAGACACAGGGGTTTATACAGGTTCGGGCCGTCGACTCTACGTAATACCCTACGTCCTGTTTTGGGGTGTTGTATTGCGTGGATTGTGAGTTGAGATGTGTTCAGATGTTTTTGAGGGGGTCCCTGCCCGCCTTATATATCGGGGGGCAGGGTTACAAGTCGGTTTGTATCCGATCATATCTCTAAGAATCCTTTCCTTCTTTACAATAATTCCTATTCTAACTAGGACTTCTCCTTCCAGATCCTTCCTCCGTGCGCCGACTTGTCCCGCACGTCTTCAGGTCCCGAACGGTGGGCTGGGCCGCCCCCCTCACGGTGGGCTGCCGGGCTTGCTCGTGAGGTACCCGGGTACTATATCCCCCACATATACGTCTTTGCTAATCAACTTAAAAAATTATCTTTAACTTTGTTTTCGCCAACAGTGTCATCAACAGGGGCCCGACAGTAATTTATGCGGATACTACGTTTGCGAGTACATGCATAGCTGGATTAAAAAAATATATACTAACCATGATATTATGGTACGCAATATCTATTTACAAGTTTCTAATTCAACTTCACCATTATTCTACTTTAATTTTAATTGTTTGCAATTCGTAGATGATGTCCATCTCTAGTAAAAGCCTAGAGCAGCATAAGATCGACGCAGTTGCAGAACAACTCGTTGGATTTATTTGGGACGAGATCATCAATGTGAATGGAGAATTTCATTATGATGATGCATGGGACAATACGGACACCTCAAGTCTTCGTTCCTCCATCGCTGGTCCTAGATCCTCTGCTCGTCCTAGTTCATCATCAGCTCGTCGAAGTGCAGGATTGTAATTTATGGATACTTAGAAAACTTAACTCTTTTAGCACTATGAGATGATGTAACTCTTTTGGCACTAAGATATGTAATATATGTCTTTTTTATGTTTATACGAGCCTTATACAAATACTAGTGCAGTGTAGTACGACATCCGTATTAGAACAAATACGTAGACGAAATACGTTGGCAAAATACGTATACAAACAAATAAATATGAAGGCTGGAAAAGGGAAAATTATATGGTTCCCCTTAGCACCGGTTCTAGCCACAAACCGGTGCTAAAGGGGCTCGCGCAGGGGCCATGTGCGCGGCCCCTTTTAGCACCGGTTGGTTTCGGGACCCGGTGCTAAAGGGGGCCTTTAGCACCGGGTAAATGACCCGGTGCTAAAGGTTTAGCACCGAAAGATCCGCACCGGTTGAGAAACCGCTGCTGAAGGGGGTTTCCCAACCGGTGCGGATGCCTCATTCTCTTCTAGTGTAACCAAACTCGACATGTGTCAATTTTAACCATCAACATTAGCTAAATGCAACAACAACAAAAAAGAACACAAGCATGTACATGGTAATACAAAGGTATTAATTCTGAGTTTTTTTGGGGGAACTTATTAATTTCGGGAGTTGATCGTCTCTTTATCTGAATTCTGAAGCCATGTAGCCTCATAGTCTATACTATAAAGGAAGAGAGAATTGAAATCAATTTTACCCAACTGAAATATACCCACCCCTCACAAAATACCTCTCTAGCCCCACCCGTCGGAATTAAAGTTTAGAACACGGGGGTAATGTCAAACCATGCGGGGGAGTTTTTGCCGTGGTTGTGCTCCCGCAAGTCATATTTTCTCACCTCGTATTGCACCCATACCCGTGGGCCCATGTTCAACCCTTGTGTCGACGCCTGTGTCAAGAATTTCCATGAATGGTGCCCGTGGGTGCATTCCTTCATTGTTGCGAGAGGTTGTTTAATTCCGCAAACACTGCCATATCAATGTTGTTAAATGATCACGCGTTTGTCCCCTACATTCATTGGCGTTACTGTCCAGCAAAATCGACGCCTGTGTCTACGTCTTTTTTACCAGATATATATGCAAAGCCAGGACTACGACGCAGGGAGGTAATTCAGTGTTGCTTCGGGCGTTGTTTGTTCAAGAGAGATGGAGGGACGTCCTCCGCTGGGTGATGTCACGAATACCCCGTCTCAGCCTCGGCGTGGACGGAAGAGGATACAACCGGCCACCCCTTCCAATAGTAATTTACTTGACGCCACAGTTAATGGTGTATGTCTAGGTGATTTTGTCTTTTATCCTTGTCTGATTTTTGCAGATGGCGGTACTGATTCGGTTGATCTAAAACGGAAGAGGAATAGAGAATGGTATGCAACTCTATCGGATGAAAGAAAGGTTGCAATGAGTGCAAAGAGAAGGGATTCAAGACAATCCAAGAAGGCCGACCAGAATAGCCTCTTGCCTGTAGGTGTTCTTACAGCACGTTTCGATGCATCCAGAGGGGGAGGCATGCTGACAGTGTTATCGATTGTTCTTGCATGTATCGATTTCAGATGACGAAGCACCAGATTGGCTCCATCGGAATGACGCGTACGTCCCTCCAAGGCCAAATGTTGAACAACACAGCATTGTTGATGTTGGTTTGTCCATCTCCCTTGTTTACCCATAGCTGCGTATCCTTACTTGTTTGCATTAGATACATTTTTGTTCACTTTAACTGTCAGCATGATAGTGCATGCATTAGAAGAGAAACAATACTTATGCCGCGTCCGTATGGCATCCAGTGGACCCGCGACGCGCGTCTTGGCTGCACGGGTTGCGTGCGACACGTCGCAATGTGGCAGTAGCGCACTGGCGGATCAGAGATTTGATCTGAGCCCAGCGGCATTAAATTCTATGCAGTAGGAGATCTGGTCCACAGGACCGTTTGCAGCTAGAACGTTACCCGTTACGATGTCAATTTGTTCCTCCCACGAAACAGTTTTTTTAATGATTTTGGTCGTGCAATTTCCCAGGTGATACTGTCCCGGATAATCTAAAGCAGAAGGGGAATAGAAATTGGTATTCAAAACTTTCTGATGAGAGGAAGGCTGCAATAATCGCAAAGAGAAGGGATTCAAGACAACGTAATAAGGTCGAGAAGGAAAAAAAATGTGGCACGCATCACATTCCACCCACAATTGTTTTGGGGACATGTGTTTCTGATGTTACACACCTTGGCGATGATGTCACAGCTTCCCTGCGTTCTGGTTCCGTTGCTGTTGGTATAGGCTCATGCATTGAAACTGCATGCCAAACTGAAGTTAATGCTGGGAACGGGCTTCAAGGTGATCAACTTCTTGTAACTGGCCTGTGGCAGCCAGATGATCCATCGCATGGTATTGAAGGTAAATGAAACTCTTTCATCTCTGTTTGAATTATTTGTTTGCAACATTAATCAACTAACGTGAACAAGACTCCTTTATCACTTTTAGAGAATGATCTAGATCGGATGGATCCAAATGTTGTTGATACGCCTGGCGTCTATGAGGATGATGAAGCTAGGGTGTTCAATTCTAAAGGTATATTTCCTGTTACGATGTCAACATTTTCGTCCCACGAAACAGTTTTTTTAATGATTTTGGTCGTGCAATTTCCCAGGTGCTACTGTCCCGGATAATCTAAAGCAGAAGGGGAATAGAAATTGGTATTCAAAACTTTCTGATGAGAGGAAGGCTGCAATAATAGCAAAGAGAAGGGATTCAAGACAACGTAATAAGGCCGAGAAGGAAAAAAAACAGGGCACGCAGCACATTCCACCCCCAATTGTTTTGGGGACATGTGTTTCTGATGTTACACACGTTGGCGATGATGTCACAGCTTCCGTGCGTTCTGGTTCCGTTGCCGTTGGTATAGGCTCATGCCTTGAAACTGCATGCCAAACTGAAGTTAATGCTGGTAGCGGGCTTCAAGGTGATCAGCTTTTTGATTCTGGTCTGTGGCATCCAGATGATCCATCGCATGGTATTGAAGGTAAATGAAATTCTGTCATCTGTGTTTGAATTATTTGTTTGCGAGATTAAACAACTAACGTGAACGAGTCTCTTTTATCTCTTTTAGAGAATGATCTGGATCGGATGGATCCAAATGTTGGTGATACGCCTGCCGTTTATGAGGATGATGAAGCTAGGGTTTTCAATTCTAGAGGTATATTTCTCTCCTTCGTGTACTCCATATGGTAGATTTTGTGATTGCATGAACTTGTTTATAATGATTTGTTTTTTTTTTGAAACAGATTTCCAGTACGCTTATCGTCGAGAACCAGGGTCGTGCTCAAACCAGTCTGATCCATATGATTCGGTTTACAAAAATCTCCCTAAAAAGCATCAGGTCTTGGGCAAGGCTAAGAACTGTGAGTTCTGTTATGCAAAAAGGTTTCCTGGCGAAGGTCCATCGTTCTGCTGTAAAAAGGGGCTTGTTCATATTTTTATTCCAGATCTTCCTGAAGGGCTGAAACGGCTTTTCAAAAGTCAGACAGACAAGGACTCCAAGTATTTTAGAAAGCACATTCGGTACTTCAACTCCCATTTTTCGTTCACCAGTTTCGGCGTTTCTATTGATCAGCAGCTTGCTTCCGCAAAAGGCACGGGTGTGTACACTTTCAAGGCACATGGTCAGATATATCATAAGCTGGACCAATTGGTGCCTGGTCGGAATGGTCCGCGTCACATGCAGCTCTACTTTTATGACACAGATGAAACCATTGATCATCGTTTACAGAGGTCTCCTCGTCTTGATGCAATCATGATCCGCACTGTGTTACGGGATCTTCGTGGCAATCCATATGTTCAAATCTGTAAAAGCCTCGGTTCAATGAAAAACATCAGGGATTACAACATTGCACTTAATACGAGTATTTCTGTCGATCAAAGGAGGTACAACGCCCCCGAGATGGATCAGGTTGCTGCCATTTGGGTCGATGGTAACGACCCAGGACACAGGTTTTCACGATCAATACTCATTTACGGTAAAGATGACAAGCCACGTTATGTCAGGGCGTATCATGGTTGTTATGATCCATTGGCGTATCCATTGTTTTTCCCTCGCGGCGAGACTGGATGGGAAGATAAAAAAATTGAGTTCCGTGTACCGCCGCCTTCTTCGATTCCTAAAAGGAAGTATACCGTGCGCAAAAGAAAAGGTTGGTGCATTTGAGTTCCTTTTTTTTATCCGTGTTTCACTTTATCATACACATATACATGGTGTTTACAGCAATTGATGATTCTGATGAAGACAACGATGGTGCTAAGAACGATGATAAACTACGTTCTAAACGGAGACGGACGGGTAAGCTCAAACAAATATGGATCGATGCATGCATCATGGCTTTTGGCTCAAGGATAATGGTTCTATCATGTGACTCTGCCGGCGTGTCTCTGGTTCTGGGTTCGGTTCTCATTGTTTTATATGTTGGGTTGATGCAGCCAAGCTAAATAGTGCTGAAGGTGGTGCTGGATTTGACCATTTGCCGTCGGCAGAAGGTAGGAGAGACACTGTCATATCAATATTGACTTGTAAGGAGTAGTATCATGAATAAATCTAGATGATACTGAGTTTGTAGGTGGTGATGACGGGTATGGAGAGAGTGATGGGGACGTTGAGATAGCAGGTTTGTGCCAAATGCTCGTTAATAAGCTTATATGTTTCGAGTTAGCAGAGTTTCTCCGTGGATCTAAATTACATGTTTTATATGAAGTTGGGAGCAACGTTGGCCGCATGCATGTCAGCGGGAGGGAATACTATTGCTACAAGTTGCAGATTCGTGACGGCCAGTTTAACGTTCTTTTCCATGGTGGGAGGCTATTTCAGCAATGGTTGGTTGACATGTACATTAAAATTGAATCGATGCGTTTGGATTGGTACTCAAAACCAGAGCATCAGGCATTGATTCGAGCAGACTTATATCAGGTCCTTTGTTGCGACGTCTTCCTTTATAGTATAGATGATGATAATAATAATAATAATAATAATAATAGTATTATTATTATTATTTTGTTATAAATGACATGTTCATACAGTCTGATGACCTTATCGGCCTCCTGATTTCACAGGGTATTCTAGATACATTGGCAACAGGTGAGGCCGATGCTTCGAAAGCAGGACTTCGGATTGTTTTGAGTAAAGATTTTCCTGGGAGCGATCGTGATGTGCAAGCAAGATTTATGGATGCAATGGCTTTGGTTGGGCGGTATGGGAAACCAGATTATTTTGTTACAATGACCTGTAATCCGTACTGGGATGAGATAACAGCGGAATTATTGCCCGGACAAACACCGCAAGACCGTCCAGATGTGGTGGCAAGGGTGTACCATGCTAAGTTACTAGATCTGCATAATTTCTTAATAAAGAAAGGGCATTTGGGCACCGTTGCTGCGTGGGCCCATGTTACCGAATTCCAGAAGCGTGGTCTGCCGCACGAGCACTTTTTGTTAGTCATGGAGCAAGGAAGCAAATTGAGAACGCCTGACGATTATGATCGGTACATATCAGCTGAGATTCCGGATCCAAAAAAATACCCTGTGTTACACGGACTTGTCTGTAGACACATGATGCATGGTCCTTGTGGTGAGCTCAACAAGAAATGCCCGTGCATGGTTGATGGTCAATGCCGTTTCCGCTATCCTAGACAGTTTTCTGATTGCACGCAACAAGGAAAGGACTCATATCCAGTGTATAGAAGACGTGACGATGGGCAGAAGGTGACAATAAGAAAGGAGGAATTGGATAACAGGTGGGTGGTTCCATATAACCCGGTTCTCCTCATGAGGTACAACTGCCATATCAATGTTGAGGTGTGCAGCAGCATCAAATCAGTGAAATATTTATACAAGTATATATACAAAGGTCATGATCGAGCATCATATTCTCTTGAGAAACCTGACAATAATGGGCCTAAGGTCATTAATGAGATCAAACAATACAGGGATGCAAGGATGATCACTGCTATCGAGGCTGTGTATAGGTTATATGCTTTCAAGTTGTACTCGATGTGGCCTCCAGTTTTGCAGATGCAAGTTCATCTGCCTGGTCAGCACATGGTAGCATACAAGTCCACTGCCAACCTCCATGATGTCGCGAATGCGGAGATATCACAAAGATCAATGTTAACTGAGTATTTCAAGATGAACAGGAGGAGTCGTAAGGCACGGAAGTACCTGTACAAGGAGTTTCCCGAGCATTACACCTGGAACAAACGGGGAAAATTCTGGAAAAAAAGAGAGGTACAGGGCAGGCTTCAGATTGGGAGGATGGTGTATGCAAACCCTAATGAGGCGGAGAGGTTCTATCTCCGTGTGGTTTTGATGCATAAAGCCGGTGCCACTTCATATGAGGATCTTCGTACCTTTCGTGGCGTTACATATCCAAGTTTCAGAGATGCATGTGAACAAATGGGATTTGTAGAGAACGATCAGGCGTTAGATGAATGTCTAACCGAGTCAGCCATGTGTAGATCTCCAGCATGCCTCAGGGAACTATTTGCAAAGATCATGGTATATTGTGAATGTGCAAATGTTCGAAAACTGTGGGACAAGCATTTTGAATCAATGGCTGAGGACTATCAGCGTCACGGTAGCAACAGTGTGGTAGTGGAACAATTGGTGCTTCGTGATCTACAAGACCTTTTGTATGCGGTGGACAAAAATATTGATGAATATGGACTACCAAAATTACAAGAATCAGGTAACCTTTTGCGACAAGTTTAGCATGTAACCTTCGCAAGTAACGAGACAAGCATTGTGTTTGTTTGTAATTTCACTCTGTAGTAAGTATATATTTAAATGAGTTCGTAACCTCCATTTTGTTCTTTGCAGGAAATTCATCGAGAGATTATTATAGAGAGCTAACAG
The DNA here is from genome assembly GCA_015476505.1 of Urochloa ruziziensis. Classification (NCBI taxonomy): domain Eukaryota; kingdom Viridiplantae; phylum Streptophyta; class Magnoliopsida; order Poales; family Poaceae; genus Urochloa; species Urochloa ruziziensis. Next base: position 17,626,074 of record CM027124.1, read on the forward strand.
AGGAGCGTAAAATTGGTTATGATGATGAACATCTTAGCATCCCTGACACCTTAAACTCAGAACAAAAGGCTGGTTTTGATGAGATACTTGATCACGTTGTAAACAGAAGAGCTCGGGTTTTCTTTGTAGATGGACCTGGAGGGACTGGTAAAACATACCTTTACAACGGTTTGCTAGCTAAGGTTCGGTCTATGGGACTTATAGCCGTGGCTACAGCAACATCTGGTATTGCTGCCTCGATCATGCCTGGTGGTCGTACCGCACATTCTCGATTTAAGATTCCCATTAAGCTGAGTGACACCACTATGTGCAGTTTTACAAAGCAGAGTGGTACAGCTGAGCTTCTGAGACAGGCTGCATTGATTATATGGGATGAAGTTGCCATGACAAAGCGGCAGGCTGTTGAAGCACTTGACAGGTCATTACGTGATGCCTTGGATTGCGATGAGCCCTTCGGTGGGAAGGTTATGTTGTTTGGTGGCGACTTTCGTCAGGTTCTTCCCGTTGTGGCGCGAGGTACAAGAGCACAGATCACTGATGCAACTTTGTTGAGGTCATACATATGGGATTCAGTTCGTCGGATCAAGCTAACACAAAATATGAGAGCACATTCTGATGCATGGTTTGCTGATTACCTCCTTAGGATTGGGAATGGCACCGAAGAGACATTTGTTGATGATTATGTTCAACTACCAGATGATATACTGGTTAGTACTCCTAAGGAGGATTCTTCTCTTGACATGCTGATCGACCGTATTTTTCCAGAACTAGAAATGAATAGTGCTTCTGCGGATTATATGCGTGACCGTGCGATCCTCTCAACAAGAAATGACCACGTTGATGCAGTCAATGCAGTTATGATTGAACGGTTCCCAGGTGTGGAAAAGGTGTTTTACAGTTTTGACTCGGTTGTTGATGACACGCTTAATAATTATCCACTTGACTTCCTAAACTCAATCACTCCAAATGGTCTTCCACCGCATGAGCTGAGAATCAAGAAGAACTGTCCTGTCATTCTCCTCCGCAACCTGGATCCTCACAACGGACTGTGCAATGGAACTCGATTAGTTGTGAGGGGCTTTATGAAGCACACAATAGATGCAGAGATCGTCAATGGACAACATGCTGGGAAGAGGGTTTTCCTTCCCAGGATACCTATGTCTCCTTCCGAAGACTTGTCACTCCCGTTTAAGTTCAAACGGAAACAATTCCCCATACGGTTAAGTTTTGCAATGACTATCAACAAAGCACAAGGGCAAACAATACCTAATGTAGGTGTATACCTACCAGAACCAGTTTTTGCTCATGGTCAGTTGTATGTAGCTTTGTCAAGAGGAGTTTCTCGGGAGACGACATGGGTTCTCTCCAAAAAAAATAGCAACGTTGACCCGACCGGTAAGGGTACAAAGAATATCGTATACAGGGATGTCTTGGTATTGTGAGGTATGCTCTCTATTGTGTTTGCCTTTTCAGCAAAATTTTATGATACACTATTTTGTCCGGATGGGCGATATTTACGATGTGGGCACAAGCTACCATATATGATGATTGTAGTAAAAAGGCAGCGTATACCACTGTTGTTTCTTGTTCATAGAAATCGAAGCATATTTTTTGAAGTATATGTGTTGTATTTGGTCTTAAACGTATGGGATCCGTCTTTATATCATGCATGTCTATGCACCGACGCGTGACTATGTGGTGAGCCAGGAGCAAATGGGGTCTGTTGATGTATCACAAAGTGCATGCGACACACAAAAAAAATCCCACAAACTTCGGCGTCAAATGACACTCATTTATGCCCTTTGTCTGGTCTGCATGAGGTTCACGTAGCATTTTCGACGGGCGTGTGATCCAAGGCTGATTCGGCGACAGGATCGGGTGGGCGATCCCAGGCTGATTCTGCGCCAGAGCCGGCCAGGATGTGCGAGACGACGACGCGTGTCTGTGTTTAGCCAGGAGCAGCTGGGATCTTCTGCGGTAGTAGCATCAAATCCGATTGTAATTTTTCTGCCTAAAATAAAAGGAACAAATATCAACAAGGCTTTATTGGCCTAAAAGGAATCCACCCCCCTCGTGTGCAAAAAAGGAACTGTCGCACATCGTACCCAGTAATTGTCGTAGTAGTGCTGTATTATGCTAACTGACCATACAGGTTAAAAGAAAAGTTAGGCTGAATTCCTATCTAGGTGCATGTGATCGTGTATTTTGAATGGTAGTTGATCATTGACCAAACGATTTGATTAAATGAAACAAGTTTGTTGTATATGAGGAATATGAGGATATGATGATGCGTATAAAAAATCAAACCAAACATGGAAGATCAACTCACTATAGCGATTTGATTGATGCGATTCCCATACACCTAGATGCCTACCAGGTGTTATATAAACAGACCATTCTATTATAAGATGGTGTGCACACATACTGATTCAAACACCATTTCTTACGCACGGCAGCCTTCTTGATGATATCTCAACGCGCGTCTTTGATTCCCCTTGTCGATGCCATGAGGCGCCCACATGGAACACACGTAGATGTCGCTGGTGTCCTGTGCCACATTGGTCTCTTCTTCCACTGTGCGCTTTACCCGCACGGTTTACGTGAGCTGGCTATCAAGGATGACAGGTTGGTCTTGGTGTCTTTTTATTGCGTTCTGGCCATCGATCACTACCAGTGATTTCGGTATGTTTTTCTGCAGCCGTGTAGCCTTCATTCGAGTGAGCACGGACAAGACGGATAGTAATCTTCAGTTCTTCACAGATGCATGTATGGAAAACCAGTACCTAATGGCAACCAGAGCGGTGGTTGATCGTGTCGCAGGTATTCCTCTCACATACTCATACTCATTAAGATACTACTACTATACGTTGGTAGTGGTGACTTAGTTTTAGTTTCGACTATTTGTTAGGGTGCCTGACAGTGTGCGGCCAGACATGCGTGACTTTTGTTGATAGCCAGAGGTGGTTTTCAAATCTTGAAGGTTAGTTTTTTTGTAATTTTTGGTCAGTTCCGTTCAAGACTGTTTACTGTTTGTTTCTATAGATAAATATAAATAATAAATAAATAAATAAATAATGTTTTTGTTTTGCAGATGTTAAGCTTGGCTTACAAGCCAACACGTTGATGGACAATCGTTTGAGCGTTACCATTGATCGCTTTGGCTCTGAGAGACAGGGTTGGTACATGCATTTGTCCGAAAGTGACGTGATGACTCTAGGTGTTCTGCGTGGCCCACAGGATAGAGTCGTTTGGTGCCAGATGAACTCCATGAACAAGAATACGTTTTCTGTTGTGAAAAGTATGGTTCACCATTACATTGGACATACGAACTTTTCAAGCTTCATGGATACCAACAGACCTATTGCTTTTGTAGTAGTGCCACGTTATGAGGATGTTGAATTGCTCGTAGGAGGCCAATTTTCTGTTGGGTCTGTATCATTCTCATTTCGTCGCGTCTATTACATAGATGTGTATGGATGACTTCGATTACGTGGGACGAATAATAAATGAATAATGATTGGTTAATGGTTCACATTTTAAGGATTTGAGATGTCCAATGCAATGATTATTTTTTGTGTCACGTGTTTACCCTAGCACGTGTAGCGTTGAACCTGAAGAAGCTTGTAAAATTCATCATAAAGCGTCCTTGATTTAATCCTTGTAGGTTGCAGTGTTAGTAAAACGAAAATCAAGGGATAGCTTTACATAGATATTTGATCCCCTTCCAAACAAAGCGACCTGGGTTACTCGTGCATGCCCACTATATATGCATTGTACCCTCGAAACCAGAGTCACATAAGTTTGCCCCTACGCGTATAGGCTAAGAAGCATCCAAATACCAGGACATGATTTCGACAGCTTCATTCGTGTCTCTCGATGCTGCGATGTCGCAAGACCATGGCACGGAGGTCGCTGTTGTCGGGGTGGTGGCGTCAGTCGGACCGTGGGAGTTCCACGAGTACGACCCGTTCGGTATTAGGGAGATTTGCTTGAAGGATTCAAGGTTATCATCCTCACCTCACTTCATCCGATGCTATTGAGATTTTCTGCTGCCATCTAAGGTTTCTCTCGTTGTGTTATTGTAGTCGAACAGCGTTCATCCGACTGCTTACAAACTACGCCGACGGGTTTAGTCCTCAGTTCGTCGAAGCATTCGTTCGAAATGACTACCTACTTGCTACCAGGGTTCTTGTGAACCGAGATAGATGTTTGTATTAATATATAGTTAGTTAATTATCGTATGACATGTGATATTTAGCGTGTGTTCTCAATTTTTCTTTTTGGTTATTGGAAACGCAGCTTGTTTGGATGTTTCAGAACACAGTACTGTAACCTTTGTTCAAGGCGGAGGATACCCATGGGGGGAATCGCTGGACGGTAATATTCCTTTATGTTTAGCGCATATTTTAAATTTTGATTAAAGATTATTATACTTATATATATATACTCACTATAAGTCTTATTTAAGTATGGTCTTTGTTTTCAGATGTTAGAGTTGGCCTCCGCACTTGCACTCATCGTCATGATGGTATAAAGATTGCTGTTGACGCAAGATCGTACCAAAAGAAGGCAATGCGTGAAGGTGTTACACTGCATGCTGAGAGACGTACTATGAAGGACTGCTACGCCCACATGATCAATAGCTTACGTATTGCTAATGACATGGATGAGGAATATGAATGATGTATTCGTATGTAAAAGTAACAAGGTCAACAACTATGTATCGGTTGTTTATCCATTCGAGTGGAGTTCTGGCTCGGCTTTGTTGCTGATATGCCCGATTGATTGGTTTCTTTTTTCATATGTAAAATACTTAATCGATATAAACAGTGTTGTCAATCATCGTTATTTCACCAGCATGTACCGATTGCACATAGCACTAATTGGATTCTCTGACGACAGCTGCAGCATAGCATTTGGATCCACCTCTGCTTTCCTAGCTGGCTGTGATCACCACAGGCTGATCTTTTGCGGATTGGTTTGTATAAAATTTTTTTTGTTATAAAATGAATCAATTGCCGCTATTAGCGTGTTGGCAAAGGCTTATTTTTTTGCCAATAGGATTGGAAAGTTATCTGATTTGTCTATTAGAACGGCCGCAATTTCTCCTATTTCCATGTAGTTGTTTCTTTCTATATAGTCACCTGTTGCGTAGGGCCAATAGCGTAGATCCTTCATTTAAAAAATATCTGATTTGTCTATTAGAACGGCCGCAATTTCTCCTATTTCCATGTAGTTGTTTCTTTCTATATTTTAAGAACGACTAATTCCGGCCGCGATTGGGTGTCGATATTTAATTGATTACTTTATTCCTTGATTACTTGATTATTACGATACAAATTGCCCCGCCTCTATCTTGGCCCCTTTGTACGCTACATTCCATTTTCCCGTCTGGTCCCGTGACTCTAATAAGATGACGAGGTGATCCATGTATATAATACAAATTAAACAGATTTGCCTATCAGTTATACATGCCTATTACAGCGCCCGCAATTTCTTCTATTTCCATCTATTCTGTTTATTTCTATATATTAAGAAAGAATAAATCCGGTCGCGATTGGGTATCTATATTTACTTGATTATTGATTATACGATACACAATAATGCCGCCTCTATCTTGGCCCCTTTGTACGCTACATTCCATTTTGACGTATTGTCCCGGTACTATAAGAAGTAGAGGAGGTGATCCATACATGCTATACATGTGTTTGTGCTTGTGAGGTGGCAACTCCACGATCTACGATGGTTGTGAACTTATATATTAATTAATATATATTTCCGCATCGGCTCCCATTATATTTTAGCTTGTTTATAGTATAGAGTTTATAGTATAGATATAGATAAATAGATAATAAATAATAATATATAATTATGTAAGTATGTTTTTATGTATAGTTGCTATTGTATAGATAGATATACTCTATATATAATATCCGTTCAATACAGGAATTGTCTGCAGATGCTGCTGCTGCTGTACCAAATGAGTATCCCATTTGTGTGGATAATAAAATTGAATCGGGAGTCGACGCTGTCTCCATCGAAGAGGTAAATGAGTTATTACCCGAATCACTTACTTCTTTATACAATTATTATATTTGTTGTTTCAATGGGTGATATATATGATATATGAATATATGATTATCGTGCTAACAAACACGCCGCGGATGTTTTTCGATGAGTCGACGCTGATACAAATCTTTTTTTGTAGGGTCATGAAGCATCACTAGAAGACGATCTTTCAACGGGTGACTGTCACCTTTCACTAGAAGACGATCTTTCAACGGGTGACTATCACGTTTCTGCTGACGTGCAAGCAGAGCAGTCAGTCGGTGAGGTCGTCTCCAGCGAGGAGGTGAAGCTGCTTTGCGAATATATACTTAATTTGAAAATCTATGTGAAAATTCTATTTCGTAATAAAGGAACTTTAATGACTTGTAGGCTCATGAAACGTGTGTGGATAAGACTGTTTTGAGGAGTCACCGCAACGATAATCCTCCAGTTGATCAGTTGGACGCCCAGGAAGGCATGGACGCCATTGGAGCTCTGGTGCAATCAGCTGAAAATTCCATTATAGCTGATGGTAGTGATGTGATAGTTTCACCGGTGCGCACGGAACTAACAGAGGATCACAAAGATGTACCATGTCAACTCTCTCCCGTTTATATCAATGGCTCTGATGGAGACATTCTGCCTTTTGAGGACGGTGAACAATTGACTGTGACCACAAACGATGTATACCAATCCGTTCATTGCCCTGTGTTGGGAAGTGATCACACGCGTCACAGGCATAACAAGCCCAAGAAATCTCATGTGTCTGCCGTTACTCAACAAGGTATATATAACAACACCATTCTACCGTATTATCTGATTGTTCATAATTAATAATATTATCATTATCATAACGCAATTAGATTACGAGTGTGATGACGAAGATCGAGCACTAATCCAGTCCATTGAGCATTGTCACGACAAAAAGGTAGTAGTCAAGATTGGTGATTCGTTCGTGGACATGCAGCATTTTCAATGCCTTCTTGAACCTGATGCTTTCCTCTGGGGCGACGTAAGTGTGTAATAAATATTTTTTCCATTAACTCATTAATCGTTGCATGTACGTGTATAGCTATACATTTAAGGCTAAGCACTCTTCCAGAGTTGCATAGGGTCATCTTATTATACATTTGGACCTTAGTCTTATGCCAACATGTCATTTGTTCGGTGCAGGTTATAAACCCTTACATCAATTGTATGAGGGCCGAGGGCCATCTTATGATCAGGAATGGTCGAACTGTCTACTTGGAAGATACTTTAATATCTGAGCTTCATATGCGTTATGGTAGGTACCGACAAAATTATAAACCAGATAGAAGGACGGACAGCTTCATCCAGAGGATGGCTACATACATCGGTCATGACATGGTAGTCCTTGTGCACACCATTAACACTATTTAGGTGGTTTTGGTTAAAGTTCTTTTAATTTAATTTTACGTCCATCTTAATCGGCATTTCAGGTTTTTATTCCTATTAATGTTAGCGAACGTCACTGGTACCTTGCGGTTATAAACGCACCAAGACGACAAATACAAATTCTTGATTCGCTGGGAGGCTGTTATTGGAGACCTGATGTTGAATTTGTTGTGAGTAATTATTTGTATAGTCTATATCGTCGTAATTACTTAGAAATCAATAGTTACTGAACAATAATAAATCTGTTGCATTACAAATTTACAAAGATGTCTGGTCTGAGGATAGAGATTGATGTTGCCGCACCATATCTGGATTTTTCGAAAATGAAGTGGCCAGATCTTGATATCCTTTCATGGCCTGTGGTAGAAGTTTTCCAAGAACCAATGCAAACAGATGGGTAGCACTCTTTATCCTACTAATTGCTAGCATCAATCCACAAGCATTGATTTCTCATGTATATTTTCTTTGAATTTTGGGTCATTTAATGCAGCGTGTCATGTGGTTTGTTTTTGTTAAACTTCATGGAGTATTGGACGGGAGATGTTTTGAGTGATGCCATATCACAGGTGAACTCCATATATATATTTATACATATATATGATATATGATATGTTATATATATACAAAAATCATATGTGCATGCGTTTTCAATTACTGATCAACTGATTAGTTGTGTCTTATATTATATATTCAGCGAGACATGACACAGTTCAGGCTTAAATTAGCTGCCATTCTCTTGGATTCTACATTGAACACTGCTAGAACAAGTGAATCTTCGCATGAAAATAGTTCTGATGATGATTCTGACATTGTTGAGCCGATGGTTGTAAGCCAATCACAGCAGATTGTCATTGATTTGGTGTCACAGCCAAAGTTATACTCTAAGATAGAGACGGTTGAAGGGATCTGCAAGGCTATCTTATTGACTGATGATGAGGTTGCTTTAGGGTAATTGACTAATTATATTATTGTCATTATGTTATCATAATTTGTCAATCAAGACTGTAGATCTATATTTTTATGTTTCTCTGTAGCTCACGATTTTTTTTTTTTTTTGCAGGAAAGAATGGATAGTTAGCTCATGTCCCTACCCTATAAGCATCACGCTTAAACAACTTAAAGATGTTCTAGATCCGAATAAGCCTATGGACAGTGATTGTTTCAATTTGGGTGTCCGTATGCTCGCATGTGATCCTGGTGTAGAGATGCGAGAGCCTCTGCCGCACTACATGGACCTGATGTTTTGTGTACGTTTTGTGTGTGCTAATTAGTTTATTCACTAATTAGTTTATTTATCATTCTCTACTACTGCAACATTATTTTATATTAGGTAAACTATTGTTAGTTGAATTCTTATATTTTCAGTGTTTATTAACAGGCTCAATGTGACCCCGTGCGTCATTACAAGTATCGCGTGAGAATGGACCGTCAGAAGCTAGCAGACTGTTTTGATGCATGGCCAGGTGTGGGAATTCCAGTATCTAAATGCGATATGGTATGTTATTTGATTGATGATCCGATTGGCTCGGAAAATATGTTAATTGTTTAATTGCTGTGATATGAATGATGTTACCATTTGTTAGTCTTATTTGTTTTTTATTTATTAGATTGATTAGATTAGATTATAATATGACACTGATACATGCTCCTTTGTTGCAGATTGTACTGCCATTCTACGTCGCTGGTTCATACATTATGTTCTCAATTGATCCGGCTCGTAGGAGCATAACTATAGTTGACCCAAAGTTGTGGGCTCCAGTAGATAATCCAACCAAGTTTTATCTTAGGATGATACATAAGATAAGCAAAGCATTTGATCTTGCCATGGAAGTGGTTGATACTTCATGGAGTGATGATCTCTATGACTGGTTTCCTGTTATACCGAATAATATTCAGAGAACTACAGATAGGTGTGTTCATTTCCATAAAAAAATTTTTTTTTGAATATTTGTTTCGCATAACAAATGCTTCTTTTATACATCCTGCAGAAATCTAACCGGATATTTGGTGATCAACTACATGAACTTGTGGGGCGGGAATGAAATATGTGCATGCATCCGAATGGTTTGTATAACTATACTACTATACTATTATGTATACTATCATTATCATCTTATATAATTATATAATATGTAATATGTAATTAGATATTAAAAATTATATATACGTATTATTACTACTTTTTACTTATTATTATTCTTATTTAAACAAAACCCTCCCCATGCGTTTTACTCTGATTCTGCTGTATTTTATATGTTTTTATTTTTATACAGGACTCCGCGATCCTTAGAAGGTGGTTCCTTGTTGACTTGTTGAAAACAAGGCTGAATGAAGCGATTGGAAGTATTCCTGGAGACATGAGACAAGTTCTTAACCGTGTATGCTCTTTGCCTGGTGATAGATATTACGAATAGACACCCAATATGCAACAAGGCAGTTAGTGGAGATGCTTGTTACCTACTGTATAATAAGCAGTACGCTGCTTGGAATGTCTTTTTTACTGTTTTAGATTTAGATGTCAAGAATTTCAGTAGCATCTACCTGCAGTGGCTATAATAATTTTTTGATAAGCCTATAATAGTCTTCTACTTCTTTGTATGCCCTAATAAGGACTACGCATTGTTGCTTGGACGCATTTGTTCAGTTTTGGAACGTTATATGCCCTTCTTAAAACAATGTGCTGAATGTAAGCGCAAAAAAAAAAATGACTTGAACAACGGTCAATATACAAAACGAGCAAAGTTGAAAGGCATAACAAGAAGCATAAAAAACAGCACGCGTTCATGATGAACATACATGGACTCTAGGCTATGGCTGAACAATGTTACTATACCGGTAACACAATTGTCGTCTCGCGCTTTGTGGAACCTGGATTAACTTAATGTTCTTTGTCGTCATCAAAGCTATTTGACACTGCAGTTTCTTCCCCTCCGGCTATCTCAACCCATTTGTATTGTAGTCGCTTTCCGCGTCCATATGCCTTCGTCTTCGCGACCACCAAACGGAGCATCCTCTCCGTCTTCATCACCGTTGTTGCGAACCAGAGCTTTTCATCTTAAGCTGGATATATTTATGTGATGTGATGTAATAGATCGATTTCCGGAGAGCATCAAGGTATTTGCGGCGATGCAATAGTTGGAGGATATAATTGCGAGTCATGTTTTTTTAACGAGTACCGGTAAATAAGGCATAAGCCAAACAGGAAAAAAGCATAGCAATATCTACCCAACAGAAATGGTGCGCCAAAATATAATAGTTTGTTTTATGATGACATTGCATTCCAGTTGCACCCAAAGCAATCAACAAAGCTTACATACTCAAAAGTATGTAAGCTAAAATTTTTAATTAAGGCACATGTGCTCTAACTATTAGCTTGTGGTTTAAACAGCACATCTAATCTTACTATTATAGATGACTAATGTTCCATGTGATCCCGCTGTAACTTATGAGGATAATAATCCAAATTAAGATAATTTTGTACGTCATTTTATACATGAGTATGCAGGAACAGATGCAGGAGGATCAGGCGCGGATATCGAAGGCGATCAGCCTGCCACCGGTACAGGCCGATCTGGTCGATCCGCCTCGGAACGGGCGACCACGGATGCGCAGGTTCCTCCCACCGAGCCGACCGCGCATATTATTATGCAGACCTGCGCCCCGTGCTCCGACCCGCCTGGCGCCAGCGGTTGGACGAATGCTTCGACGATCGACACGTTGCTCACGTCGCCATGTGCTCCACGCGCTTCTGCGCGTGCACCGGGTCAGCCTGGATCCTCTGCGCTGAATGATTCTACACCACTAGGGCCACCATTTTCTGCGCAACCGTGGCGCGATCAAATTTCCTGCTGATGGTTCTTCTACTCCCCAAGATAAAGGTAGACGAGCTACACGATTGTCTCAGTTATGGAACTGAAATAATTTATTTGCCCAACATAGATATGAACAAGTCGAAAAAACACATAGTGCGTAATGGTGCGCTAAAATATAATTTTTTAGTTTATTACATTCCAGTTGCACACAAAGCAAGGCACACAGCTTACACAACTAAAATTTAGAATTAACGTGCAGGTGCTCTAACAATTATCTTGTGGCTTTTTGCCTGTCAGATATGGAACTGTTGGGCGAAACCACATAGGAGTCCTAATTGAGAGGCCGTCAGGCCAACGAGACTCCTTCTTTATTGGATAATTCTGCTTGTCGAGTGGTTGGTCTGCTTCACTATCCATGCTAAATATTATAGAGTCATTGTCACACATACTGGCAATGTACACCCTGTCTTCTTTTATGTTGCTCCATCTGCCATAGAACGGGTAGTTCAGACCAAGGAATAGCGATTGTCCATCACCAACGGACCGTGTACGTTGCCACGCATCGCCTGTGTCATCATAGATGTAAATGGATAAGGCAGTAGGTTGCTCAATCCTATCTTGTTCGCTGACCACCATCCTAAGGCCTGGTTCGATGTACCTTCTCTCCTCACCATGCACAGATATCAACAGCAAGCGACCAGTATGTGAAGTTGCAAGGTAGTAGACCATACTATCACCAGTTGTACTGAACTCTGGAGTTGTTAGCTTAATCGGGTAAGCTTCAGGATCATTCATCGACCATGCATAGATGTAGCCCCCTTCGTTCACAGCGACCACTCGCCCCTGATGGACAATGGCGTCTAGCCACACTTCTGGGTAATGTGTATAGCACCCTGAGAACAACTGTGTTGGATGAGTGAACAGTTTCCAATCAGATTGCCCACGTGCGGTACAAGCCATTAACCCATCATTGAATAGAGCAATGGCAAAGTGTCCATTGGGGCTTGATGGCGTCTGGCATAGGACTACACGTCGGATGCTATGTGTATGCTCGAATACAACTTGCACCTCTTGGTCCGTGTGCATTTCGAACTTGTCAATTGTGTTAAGTCTCGGTAAAGGGACAACATCTGCGGTTATGGGGTTGGTGATCTGCAGATCTATACAGTCGTTTGTGCTGACAAGCCAGTCATCCTTGCCGCCGATCCAGCTTTTGTTCCTTAATAACCGGTGCTTGCAGTCAAATGATTTGCCTACCCCAACTTCGTGCACACCGAAAATACCATCCTCCAGCCCATCTTGGGTCAGACATCCATCTTGTGACGATTTAGATGTGATCATCATTAGTGTACCTGCGTTGGTCGATAGGAATGCAAAAATGTCTATATTAGTTCTCAGTGCATGATTGCAGTAAAACAAAAAAGAAGAGTACCGACAGATATTTAAGGAAGAGTTATGAAAGATTGCATGAACAATGATTTGCTAGAACTCGGTTAGGGGTTACCTGACTTGAAGATACTAGCATTCAGATGTCTGCAAATGTTCCCCCACGATTTGCACGTCCAAGCAAAGTTGAGCACGTCACTAACGTCGAGACGAGTGAGGATGACACTAATTGGGTCCTGGGGAAGTTCAGACCATGGCACCCTTGGTCTTGCCATGGTCATAGCTAGCTCGCGGAGTCTGTGGAATTGCGTTGTTCCCACGCTGGGGCTTTTGCGTAGCAGTGACAGGTCTGCATTTTAATAAGGTTGGATGCCCATTGACACGCCTTGATCAACGCTGATATGTATCCATTCTCACGCCTTGATCCATGCTGGTGTATATGCATGCATTGTCACTCCTTGATCAACGCTGATGTGTATCCATTCTCACGCCTTGATCCATGCTGCTGTATATGCATGCATTGACTTGCCTTGATCTATGCTGATCATGCGATTCCTCTTGTATTACTGTCGACGATATTTTCCTTTTGCATTCACCAATTTGTCCGGCGGGAAAGCATTTCCTTCTATAACCTGGTACGCCAATTTACTTTCCATTTCCTGAGTATCATGCCTGGGCTATATATAGATCAGGTGCGGTGACATTGGGACAGTGTAGCAGTACGATATATTCGTTAGAACACACGCCCTCAAATCACATAATTCAGGTATTTGTAGTTCCGTGCCTCTTGCTGCGATTACTTGCGCCTAAGGTCTGTACTACACCTCGCTGTGTCAATGTCGATCACGGTAACAATGACAATTCTTCTATAACCTCCATTGCATTTTGAACCTTTATTGGGTTTTAATTTTAATTAATCTAATTTATCAAAACAAGTTATGTTTAACTTTATTCGCTAAAATTTACAGAATATGGCACAACTTGGTCTCCACGTTCGGATGTCTCGAGTCTGCCTCAACCAGCTTGGTCTGCATATTGGAGATCAACATGGAGTCGTCATCGCAGAAGTGGATTCGATACAGTATGACCAGTGTTATACTGTCTCTATTGTGCTCCAGAATGTGCTGGGGCATGAAGATTTCAGATTTGCTGTTAGCAGGAGTGGTAGACATATCTACATTGTCGTTTCTACACCCGCCGATGTAGAAGCTTTGCACGCTAAGCGTTTTAGGTGGCATAGAGAGGAGGTTAGTTTCCGTCGCGTGGATTATGCAACCGTTCCGGAGTCTAGACGCGATTGTATTGGAGGGGTTTATAGAATTTAAAGCATCGCACGCCGAACATGAATAAGTTGCACACGCACCTGGCAGAATAACAGGATGCCCATGTCTTGCTACCGACATTATCAGATATACTTGTACTCGTGGTTTGTCATTCATTTTATCTATTGTCACTATTGACTATAATGGCAATTGAATATATAATCTATACTATAAAGGAATTTTATTTGCATTCCTACGTTTCGCACAGCGCAATTGATTAACTTTCTTGTTCTACTATACTAAAATTATAAGCGTATCATCTGTACCTCATCGTTTTGCTCAAAAAAAATTGTACCTCAACGTATGCGCGCAGGCGGATCTGGATGGGATCCGTTGCGCAAACGGCGTGACAGTAGCGCCGAATTTCATGTGGTTTCCGCCTTAATTTGTTCTGATTTTCATGTTGTTATTGTATTGAAGGTTTGGCATATACATATGCTGAATTAACCATGCATGTATCGCACTTTTAATTAAAAAGGATTCAGATCGCTAATAGGATGCTTATATTAGTTTTATTTTCAATACAATAACAATGCTGACAGACCGTAACAGCTAAATGGCACCGGAATTTTCTTATGCTGGAGAGTAAAAATACGCATTACTCGCGAAAACTCGGAGACCACATTCTTCTTCATAGGTCAGTTTTATCGGTGGACGAGATGCCCTAGGCGATGCGAAACATGCAACGGACTCGAGTCCAAGACGTAGGGAGTTGTAATGTATGGTAGCCAGACAATCATCATGCGCATGCACGAATGGTTTCTTGCACGCACTTGCACGATAAATGATGCTGATCACTGTGTGGCCCATTTGATCGCTGGGCGCGTGGCATGGCATGAAAACAATCGAACCAAATATCAAGCAATTTCCCGTAGCAGGGTTGATGGCACATGATTATTTAATCTGTATATATCATAATAATATCTATGTATTTATTTAAAAATAATTAAAGAAAATGTCAAGGTCTCTGACCAAGGGAGAAAGTTTACTTTATTCTTCCTGCATATTACAGTGTCGACTTAAATAATATAGATATAATCGAGTCTAGAGTACATAAGCTTTGAAAATATATAATGGAGGACAGATCACTAAGTATGAAAGTGCTTCCATTTCATTCATCGTCAGATTCAAGGAGGATGACTGGATCATCTGCGGTTTTGCCGGTTCCACGACCGCTTTGCTCCACGGTTTGGTGCTTAGTTTCGCTGCTTGACATCCCCGTAGGTGTGTCACGCAGTCTATTTGTAATGGTCGAAGTGCTAGCGACCTGAGGAGAAGTCTTCATTTTCTTGGTCACTCGATGAACGTCGATGTCGACTTCATTAGCTGAATAAAATTCATCGTCCTCGCGGCCCCGAACGAGGACGTCGCTGGTATCCAAACCCAGTAATTCACATATATCATGCCACGACTTCTCGTCGGACCACATACCTGATCCAGGTGTAGAGGGCTTGGACGGGGCGTCTTTGTTCTTGTCCTGTTCGCCAGTTGGCAAGTTGTCTTGTTCCTCCTCGGTAGATGATTCTGAGGGTGGGCGTATAGGAGTCGCCATTTTAATTATGGTTGGAGCTTGGGGTTGGAATGATGCTAAGGCTATGCTGTACTCTGTATGTATGAATCCGGTCTATATATATGGAGATAGCAATAAACTTAATTTGGAATCAGCATCTACGTGATAGTACGTGATGAGTTGTAATTCTCGTGTGGCGTACGTTTAGCTGTGCAGGACGATTTGCTTGCTTATATACCGTAAACATACCATAAATCTTGGATGCTTTCCTTTCCGATCTATATATATCATACTATCTCCCATATCATTAAACTTTGAAATTTGATTTGCAATCCCAATAATGGCGCAGACACGTGTTTGGTATTGTATACCATGAATCAAATTGTCGAGATTGTTTCTTGATTTGCAATTATCCATGAATTTCTCATGTTTCCCCGGTTCCTGGCCTTTCAAAATGTTTCCTTCTAATAGTGCCACCATAGGTTGCCTATATATAGATTCCTGGTTTGCCTATATTTATCTGTTGACTAGATAAATATAAACCAAACGAAGACGAAACAAAGGAGCGGTGGCATACAAGACCAGGAGAGGCAACCCTCTCTACAGTCTCTCAAATCAAATGTCGTCTTGCAGTATGCTGGGAGAGGCGTCCAGGGTTTGTACATACACATCAAAGCTACTGCAAAAAAGCATAACTTTATCTATATGTGTATGTGTGTATGGATGCATAATGTTGCGTTGTGTCTGCAGGCTCAGAAATCTCGTGATGTGCACGTTCAATCGACTAGGATTTTGAAGGCGGTTGTTGAAGAGTTAGGTGGATCTCAACCAATTTATGAAAACATATCGTTCTACGCTGAGCCCTTGGAATATCAAGTTGGTTTCGATATTCCATCGAATGGTGGGGTGGATGGTATGGTTCGAGTTGCTATATGTGGCTTGATGCCAGAGGAAACTAGCGAGCAGGATGCCTGTGAAGAAGTTGCACGTTATGCTTTGCAGTTGCTCCAACATGAACATGGCATTAATGTTCTGGATTACAATTGGATTGTAGCTGCAGAAATTCGAGGTATTTGTGCAACCCTGGTGGAGAAGGTCAAAGAGAACAAATATATCTATGACTTTGTACGTTCCAAGATTATTATGGTGGCTGATGGCATAGAGTTTGCATCTGATGTTTTCGAGAACAAAGCTTACGAATTGGACAATGCACTTGAAAAAAATCCTTCGCAGGTTGATATGACCATTGTTTTTAGAGATTGTGCCAGAGAACTTAGAACAATATCTCAAAAATTAGTCGGGTGGTTGGAGAATCTTGATGGACTTACTAAAATGTTACAGAAGATGGCAAGATATCAACTACCGAGACTGTACGTTGATTATACTACATTGTTCATCAAGGTTAGAATGTATTTTTGCATATCGTGAACATTTTTCAATACTATCTTATTTAGATTTAGAATTTAGACTCTTATCTACATTGTCTACACTAACAATAAAAATTGGAATTTGTGTTGTTAGGTTGGTGCATTTAAAGTTATCGATGGGCTCACAATTGTTCTGGAGGAAACGGCGTCAAATGCTGGTTTCCGGATGCCTGTCATCACCACTGAGGAATGTGTTGAAGGTCGTTATATATGTAAAGTTCAGCTTCATCACTTGGCATCTGGTTCCATAACAAATTTCGAGAGCAGTATTGTTTCGGACAAGCTTGAAGCCATCTCTATAGCGATACAACGTTCTATTGGATTCCTGTCTGATACATATGGTTTGAACATCGTTGATGCAAACAGCTATGCGTGTAGTGACCTTAAAAAATTAGAGAAGGCTATAAGAGCAGAGCTTGTTCATTTGGCTAACGGTGTCGGTGCAGCTGAAGATTGGGCATGTGAAGCTATAAATGATATCCACAAGTTGGCTGACAAATATGCTGGATCCATCTTGTGTCACAAAGACGGCGGTGATATTAAGAGCATTTTGATCGATATTTGTGTTGATGTTGCCCGTCACCTTGACCCGGTCCGCGTTCTTATCGAGGATGCAAAACAAAACTGCAAGTTTTGAAAGCACTTTGGTTGTGGCGATCTTTTATTTACAATTTTGGTCCAGTTTATGTACTATATTTATATATATACAATATATAATGAGCGAGGACACTTGATCTTACCATCGGCACACTGATTGAAATTCAAATTTGCTTTGATCCTGCTGAAATTCCAATTGAACAGGGGTGCTCGTTCGTCGATGTGTGGTTCAATTAATGATAAATGATTTATGTAATTTTCTACTGTAATTGCAGTTCAATTAAGAAATTTGCACACTGTATTCGAAAATTATTGTTTAGAATGGAATTGAAAATTTTTGTTACTTTAGCTCGTCGGAAAATACACTTGGACCTTTTTCCTATGAAAATTAAAATCATCATACATCTGCCCGTTAAGACTGAATTTTGCTTGTGAATAAGAAAGATAAATTTTTGTCGTACAACTAATTCACTCCACCGACCCATATATTTTCGTGCTCTATCAACAGCTAAAGACTATTTGCTCAGTTGAGAGAAGTAGTGACGGAAGCATAATGTTGCTACGTACTTTCTGCTAAAAAAACGTTACACGCACTGTAGCCTATCCGACAATAGACTTGTACTGTCATTGTACACGCGTTGTTTTAGCAGCAGCTCAATTTGTGGAGCAGTCGACAAGCAATAAACCACGCTTCGTGATGATAATGCTGTTTATGTACCGTATTGATTGGATGGCTGAATTCACTCGGTGAAAATCTCGGGGTAGTTTCTAATTTGAGATGCCTCTAGGCTGCTGGTTGCTAGGAGCAAATTCATCGGGCTGTATTGCTTATACCACGTCCTTCCTAAACGATCCTCTCTGCTCAACTATATATATACTCCGTGTGCACACGTTGATCCAAGACACATATATATACCAAAACAATAATACTGAGAACTGTGTTAGAGCAGCCATGTCCCTCCCATATATTGCACCGTCCTCAGTACAGTGGTCCGAACTCCAACAGGATGCGTGTAGCAATATTATTGACCGCCTCGACGTGCTTGATTTGCAAAATTTCTCAGCAGTATGCAAAGCATGGTATGCTATTTGCTTCAATCTCCATGCCGCGCCACTGAAATCAGGTACGATTTATTTTAATCCCTCATCTATACTATAAGGATCCACATAAAACCATATGCGTATTCGTGCATTTTGTCTCGAGGGCAGGTACCCCTACATTGCTGACGTCCAGACTGGACCTTGAAGGCCGTGAGACCAACGAAACGATGGCGGAAGGCACATTCGGCCTGCACGATGTATCTCAAGGCAAATCGTTCTGTGTGTACAACAAATTTCGGATGCACAGCACCTGGGTTGGTGGGAAGGATGATTGGCTCGTAAGCTCAGATAATAGGTGCTCGCTACAGCTCCTTAACCCCATGTCTGGAGAAACGGTATCTCTTCCATTATTCTCCACTGTAGCTGGGATTGAAATCGACCAGTACAACGATATGTCGATTGCATGTAAACCTTACAGCAGAACTCTTCGTCGTGTTGTGCTATGCGAAACTCCTTCTAGCAGCAGCGGGCACATAGCAATTGCTCTATTCGACGATGGGATCTTAGCGTATACGTCCAATGGTGACAACACATGGACTTTTGTCAATCATCCTTCGTCTTACTTTGGTAGCCGCAGCTATTTCCCAGAAAGTTACATGGACGCTCTTATACACAAGGGTAGAGTTGTCGCTGTGGACAGTGAAGGTTTGGTTTTCGCATGGCACGTGGGCGTCCAGGACGCGAGCCCGGTGAAAGTTTATTCAGCAGACATTCCTTTTTTCCTGGATTCACCTGAACGGGTTTTCTACCTGGCCAAGTCTCCTGGTGATGAGTTAATATTAATCTGTGTATGTGGACACGGACCAGTGTCTATGGGTCCATGTTGCAGGGTGCTCAAGAGTGAACATGATAAATTCGAGCGTGCTGACTTTATGTTACTGTACAAGTTTGATGATCCAACTGAGACATGGCAACGTATCTGTACCGCTGAGCTTGGCGCATCGCTGTTTGTAGGTCTAAACTATCCTTTCTATGTTACATTGGATGGTATCAGGCCTAACAGTGTTTACGTGGCTAATATGGTTTACAACGACGTCACTATATTTGGTATGAAGGGTGAATCAGACGTGCCAATTGACAAGCTTAACTATCCTATCAAGGAGGATGCACGATCGCGTGTTCGGCAGGCTATGCGCACGCCTATGTGGTTTCGCCCAACAGTCCCTGAAAACAAAGCTCGCACATATGTATGAGTCTTCGTTTTTGTTGCTCTTAAAACGTATCGTGGTATAAATAATGTCGAGAGGGGATTTGCATGGTTGCTACTAGCACCATATTTTATTCAACTTAACTGTAATTTCCCCTTTTTGTGTCATCATAGATTATAAATTATTATTAGGCGAGATTGTTCCATTATTTCGGCATTAACACGCATTCAAACTTCCATCCCATCTACGGTCTTTTGTATGGCAACAAACCGCCGAGATTATTTCATGATACTACCGCAATTATCATCCACGAATCGCGCTTGCCCTATGACCAGCGCATCAAAAAGTTTCGTTGTGGTGATGACACTATTTTGCGCCTATATATACAGCCTGGAGTTACATACCCTACGGACTACGGATCTGTCTCTATCTAATCTAATCTAGAAATCACAAGAAGCCCTGCCATCGAAAAAGTTGTCTTTGTCTGGACTCATCTGGAGCGCTACGTTTTTTCTGAGGGTGAGACGCGCGTTCACAGTGTGATGGTTCTTTTTCCCTCCATGTATCTACTATCTTCGTTTATAGTATAGAATGTATATAGATTTATATAGCTAGATTATAATATAGAACTATAGAAGTATAGATACATGGATCCATTTCTAAATTTATTAGCAGGGCTGTTCTATATATAAAAAAGTGAGTTTTTTTATAGAGCTATTTTACAATGCTTGAAAAGTACCAAGAGGTACCGGGAAGTACCTTTCCTATTTTGGTAAAGGTATCAAGAAGTACCGAGAGGTACTGGGAGGTACCTTTGCTATTTTGGTATGAATTTGGTACTTTTTGGTACCTCTTGGTACCTCAGTTTAGGTACCTCTAGGTACTCCCTTTGTTTCCACCATCCGATTTCTCGGAATGGACGGCTCTCATTATTCAAAAGCATTCTAAAATTTCTCTTTTTTATAACAATAATACTTGTATGTGATTAAACTACATGTGCTGATTGTTTTCTCTGGTCTCAAGGCAACAGCCGTTACTTTGTCAATGGCGTATTGTACCAGGGACACTGAAGAAACTACGGTTTGTCACAGTAAGATATACCGTTATCTTCTATTGAATGTAGTAATGGTTGCATTATTTGTAATTTCAGGCCCAAACAGCAGTTGACGTGCACATTCAGTCTACTAAGATTTTGAATGCGGTTGTTGAAGAAATAGGTGGAACTCAACCAATTTATGAAAACGTATCTTGGTATGTTTCCCAAGTGGAATATGAGGTTTCATTCAAGATTCCATCAAAAGCTGCAGTGGGTGGAATGGATCGTGTTGCTATATGTGGCTTGATGCCAGAAGGAACTAGCAAGGAGGATGCGTGCGAAGAAGTTGCACGTGATGCTTTGGAGTTGCTCCAAGAGGAACATGGCGTTAACGTTCAAGATTACAACTGCATTGTAGCTACAGAAATTCGAGACAGATGTGTCGCTCTTGTGGACAAGTTCAAAGAGAATAAACATATCTATGACACTGTACGTTCCAAGAGTATCCTTGTCTCTGATGGCATAGAGTTTGCATCTGATGTTTTCGTGAACAAAGCATACGAAGTCGACAATGCATCTGAGAAAACTTCTTCTCAGTTTGATATGGCCTATGTGTATAGAGATTGTGCCAGAGAACTTAGAGCAATAAGTCAAAGAGCAGTGTTGGAATTTGGATACCATGATGGACTTACTAAAATGTTACAGAAGATGGCAAAATCTCTACTGCGTATGCCATACATTGATTATACTGAATTATTCCTCAAGGCGAGCAACGCATACTGTAAAAATTTACATAAATATGTGTAATATGTATATAAAACATTTTGTTGCATTTTTTACGATTTATGAAAACTATATTACTACTATATTATTGACAATTTTTTGACACTCTTTTGGCAGGTGGGCGACTTTAAAGTTATCAGTGGGCTCACTGTTGTTCTGCAAGAAATGGCATCAAAGGCTGGTTTTGAGACCCCCGTCATCATGATTGAGGAGCATGGTCGAGGCTGTTATATGTGTAAAGTTCAGCTACATCACTCGGTGTCTCGTTCGAAACAAGAATTTGAGAGCAGTATTGTGTCTGACAAGCGTGAAGCAATCTCTACATCGATACGACGTGCTATTGGATTTCTGTCTGATACGTATGGTTTAAACATCCATGATCCAAACTACTATGCATGTAGAGACCTTAGAGGAATAGAAAAGGCTATCAAAGCAGAGCTTTTTCATTTGGCTAACGGTGCTGCGGCAATTGAAGATCGAGCATGTGAAGCTATAAATGGTATCCACATCTTGGGTGACAAATATAATGGTTCTATCAGTGATAAAGATGCCGAGATTAAGGATTTGTTAATTGCTATTTGTGTTGATCTTAGCCGTCACCTAGACCCAGTCTCCAAATTTCGGAAGGATGCAATTGAAAACTCTAAGTTTTGAACACACTTGACACTGCAATTTTAATTTGATTACCAGTAACCATTGGTCTTAGATTCATGGAAAAATCGAGGTAGCCACTTGGCTTTACATCGACGTTTGATTGCCAATATATAAAGAGTGTGATTTTTCATTTTGTACACGATACGTCTTTCTGATGCATGATGTACTGGCCATCGTTTACTTGTGTTTCATCTGAACTGATGCACAAAACGTGCGCGGGTACACGCGAGCACACGCGACCCCCGACGCAGTTAATCTTGGGGCCCAGCGGATGCTCTGCCGACGTGTCGTTGTCGGGGTCGTGGCTGGTCCACTGCAGAACACGTGTGCGTACTATACGGGTCCCCCAGAGAATCTGCACGGTCACCTGGCCGGCGGTTCTCTTCCCGTACACGATGCTGATGCTGACCAAATGTGCGAGGTGTATCAGGATCGAATTCCGTGCCGGCACATGCTTTTCGAGGAATTGATTTGTCATTTTATGTAGTTCCCGCTCGATCTTTTCTCCTGAAATTCGTTCGTAAGATAAGATATGGTGCAGGAGTCCTGCAAATCCCGCATCGTGCAGGACGATGCCCCTGGCTGACGTGTGGCGCTTCTGAAGATCGAGCGGAAGAACGTGCGAGGAGGCACCGCTCGGCTCAGGACGACAAATTTCTCCGCTCGGCTCCACGCGGCGCTCGTTTGGCTCAGCCGCGCCCTTCTCCTCCTCGTTCCCCTTCCCTCGCCTGCTTGCACAAATTCCCGACCACCGCCACCGCCAGAATTTGCCGGGCCTGCGCACCTCGTCAAGCGCTCCTCTACTGCGAATATGCGATGGGGAGGCCGTTGAGCAACCTCTGCGCCGGGGACGACCCTCCGACACCGATGTCATCACCAGTTGCAAGATGCGAACCATCAGTTTGCAAAGACCCACCTTACAGACAGTAAACAAGGAATTTCATGGTGATCACCGTGATCAATTCCATTTGCTATTGTTCAATCCAAATGATCAGTGAATGATGAATGAAGCTATCAAGAAGATGCAGGAGTGGATGGGCAATCTTCCTTCAAGCACCATCTCAGTTTCAGAATTAGACATCAATGAACTCCGGCTCCTCCTTCGATGATGGCTTCTTCGTCGTCCTCTGCCATGGCGGTTGTCTCAATCTCAACTCCCTGGCTTCCGCCTCCTCCTGCCATGATGGCTGCCTCGATTGCATGGTGCCAGGGCGAAGAAGATAGTCCAAGATAGATCCCACACGCCAAGAGACGTGAGAGTTAAGAGAGCTCCTACGAGCCAAGCCGATCATCGTTTCAGTCAAGCCAAGGCCAAGCGCTGGCTCGTGCGTACCTCTTCCTCTGATACAAGGTGCAAGCGCTGGATTCTCAAAAGCGCCACGCGTCAGCGTGGGGCATCGTGCAGCGCGATGCGAGATTTGCAGGACTCCTGCACCAAATTTTTTTCCCAATTCGTGGAGCACTCACCGTCTACAGCTGATAATAGTACTGCTTATGGAGAGTATTGATTGGTTGGCTAAATTATCTCGATCGGGTAGTATTTAATTTGGAATGGCGCTATGATGGTTGGGTCCAGGCGCAAATTCATCGGTGTGCGGATATAGCTCCGCCTTCCCAAACTGTCCGTTTCCTAAACTATATATATTTATATTATAGTACGTATAAGTACACACACATCGTTATACGCCCAATAAAGTGCTGAAAACCTTGGTACCAGTCATGTTTTGCCCATCTATTGCACCGTCGTCCGTCCAGTGGTGCAATCTTCAACAGGATGCATGTGCCAACATCATCGATCGGCTTGACGTTCTTGACGTGCAAAACTTATTTGCAGTATGCAGATCATGGTCTACCATTTGCTTCAATCTTGACGCCCCTCGACTGAAGTCAGGTATAATTTCTATTGTCGCTTAGTATAGAGAAGAAAAATAGATATAGAATATATATAGACCCTTTGTATAGATAATATAAATTCCGGATGCATGTTTTATCGCGTGCAGGAAACCCTACACTGGTGACTTCCATAATGGAACATGACGGTAGGACCAAAGAACCTTTGAGTCAAGGCACGTTCAGCCTACACGATGTATCTGAGGGTACAACGTTCTGTGTATACAATAAATCTCAGAAGCACGGAGCATGGGTAGGTGGGAAGGACGATTGGCTCGTAATCTCGGATAACAGGTGCTCCCTACAAATTTTTAACCCCATAACTGGAGAAACGGTACCACTTCCATCGTTCTCCACAGTAGCTGGTGTTGAAATCGACCAGTACAACGACCTGTCCATTACATGTCATTCTTACAGTAGAACTCTCCGTCGTGTTGTGCTATGCCATACCCCTTCTAGCAGCAGTGGGTACTTAGCAATCGCTCTATTCGATGATGGGATCTTAGCATACACGACGAACGGTGATAGTACATGGACTTTTGTTAATCATCCAACGTCCTATTTTGGGAGCCGCAGCTATTTTCCAGAAATTTACATGGACGCCCTTATCCACAAGGGTAGAGTTGTTGCCGTGGATAGTGAAGGTTTTGTGTTTGCACGCTACATGGGCGATTCGGATGCTAACCCCGTGAAAGTTTATTCAGCAGAAATTCCTTTCGATTTTGACTCACCTGAACGCGTTTTCTACTTGGCCAAGTCTCCTGGTGATGAGCTAATACTAATATGTGTACAGGGGCATGGTTCAGCATCCATGGGTCCATGCTACAGGGTGCTCAAGAGTGAACATGATAGATTCGAGAGTGCTGACTCCATGTTATTGTTCAAATTTGATGATGCAGGGGAGACTTGGCGACGTATTCGCACCACTGAACTTGGTGCATCGCTGTTCATAGGGCTAAACTACCCTTTCTATGTCACATGCACTGGTATCAAACCTAACAGTGTATATGTGGCTAATATGGTCGACAACGACGTCACTATATTTGGCATGGGGGGTGAATTAGACGTGCCAATTGAGAAACACAACTACCCTATAAAGGATGAAGAAGCACGATCGCGTGTGCGTCAGGCTATGCAGACGCCGATGTGGTTTCGCCCAACAGTCCCTCAGAATAAAGCTCGCAGATCTGTATGAGATTATTGATTTGTTGTCGATCTATGTAAATAGGGGCATAAATAAAATAATGCCGAGAGGATATTTTCACGGTTGCTAGCACCATTTTCTTTACAAATCATTTGTAATTTTCCTTTCCTATTTCGTTGTAGCTTATTATGGATATGGAATATGGAATATATACTTGCGTGCATAGACAATACAATTTACAGAGTATACACGACGCATTAATCCTATCTTGGGACAAATATTTACCCCATCAATCCAAAAATGCCCTATACTGATTGCATGTACTGCGTATATTACCTAGCTTAAGTCAATAAACCTTCCGTGTGCGGATGACAACAAATTTGTAACTGCAATTGGTATGCTAGCTTTATGGATCAATCATGCGTGTCATGCCATGTATGCTTTTATTTTTGTCATGGAAATAGTTAATCACGCAGATTCTTTCCTTTTCCGGCTTCTATCTATATATTAATATATTATATATATAGTAGGGCCATCCCATCGCAAGGAGCACACATACGTGGTTTAATGGATCCAGTATCGCCTCCTTCGTTCGTGACCCTTAAGGATGCAATGGCGATGCCTCATGGAACTCTTGTGGACGTAGCGGCCGTGGTAGGTTTTGTTGGAGTGGCAAGCTACATTTCGCCTTCAGGATACCGTATAAGGGAACTATGTTTGTGTGATGCGAGGTTAGCATTTTTATTCCATGATCCGTGGTAGGTTTCTTATTATATTCTATAACAATATATGAATAATAGTGTTGTATTCAATAGCATATTGTTGCCCGTATTGTGTAGTTCTCTGGCATTCATCCGTATTGTCACCGACGATTTCGATGTGCGCCGGAAGTTACTTCTCGAGGCTGATGTTCATAACTATGTCGTTACTGTCGCCGATGCTGTGGTCGACCAAAGCATGAGTTGGTTTCTTTTTCCAGGCATGTAAATGTGAACTATGTCCATGTCTGTTGTTTTTCTGACCAACAGTTCGTATCAGGGTGCTTGGCGTCAACCGGCCGTACTTCGTTCACTTTCTTTGACAGTGGAATGTATCCGGATATTTTTGCATCGCTCGGAGGTTTATTTTTCATCTTTTAGTTCGCAAAATTGTTCACTTCCTGGCCGCCAGCGCTAACTCTTGCATTTCAATGTATTTCAGATATTAGAAATTTCATACGCACAGACTATGGTGCGCATGAGAGCATTAAGATTGCCATTTCTGCACGTGCGGATGAGATTAAAGAGTTTTGTGCAGTCACGCAGTCGGTCCGTCAACTCAGTCCATCAGTTTCCTCCGTCAAATACATGTACAACTACATCTACAGGCCGCATGGATTGGTACAAAGTGTCGAAGATATATACAGCAATGAATCGTCATACGAGTCTGTTGATTAGAGGAGAACATTTTCCAAAGATCAAATAATAATAGTGTTGGATTTTTTCTGATCGTGTACTTAAAGGTTTCTGTAGCCCATCCGACAATAGGCACCTAAAGCTTTGTTGAACCAACGAAGTATTATCCATATGGGGCTACAGTACATGGATGAATGGATTAATTTATCGGTTGGCGCGCATCAATATATGATTTTGTTATTTTTAATTTTTTTATGTGATCCCCTGCAGTTTATCGATCTCGAATCCTATCGGATGTATTCGTGTACAATCAGCAGCCAAAGTTTATTATTGGGATGCATCCAGAATGCTTCAGTGATCCACTTGTATTGAAATCTCTACCGTTTGGAAAAAAAAAATTGTATTCAGATAAAGTGAGGCTGTAATTCCTCTCCATAACTATTAAGGTAGTTTTTTATTAATAATATAATTTAATTTAAAATTTAAAATCGGCCTCGCTTCATTATGGTCCGAACGTGCCGAGCAGCGGCCTCGTTTCATTTTTAGTGAGCCCACACAACAGAAGGCGACCCAACTGGGATCTTATGTCATGTTTTGTGACTATATCATGTTTTGTGATATCTGGTTTCGTGCCTTTATTGGTTTAAATTTAAATTTAAACTAGAAATCTCAAAGAATCTCAAAGAAGTATAAAAAGGCCCATCAAATTAAAGCTTTCACCACTCGAAGGTTGACTGTTAGGATTATTATAGTCACGTTAAAGGTTTCAATCTCAAATAATGCGGACAGCCCATACAATCAAATCTCGTATGATGGATTGTTAAAATTTTAATCTATACTATAATATAATAATATTAGATATTAATAATATTATTAATAGGAATACTAATTTAGAGGATTGCATATTTAATATTAATAATTATAACTTAGTATAAAATAAAATGATAATGAAAATCTGTTTCTCGTTATCACTTATGAATTTAGAAATTAGAAATTAGAATAGAGATATTTGATATTAAACAAAATGGAACGAATAAAATGAATTGGAATTTAGATATTAGATATTATTATTATCATGTGTTTCTATGTTGCTGACTGATCGCGGGTTGTTGCAAGGTGCAAGCCGCATACGATCCTTTGGATCGGCTCCACAAATGTGGAGGCGTTAATGCCGCCTGGCTCGGATCGTATAATTGGTGTGAAAAATTATATAATGTTTATTTTCTTTATAGAAAGAGCCTGCCTGATGCCAACCGGCAATTTCAATCAAGGAATCCTCCTTTTCATGCGGTCACGATAAAGATTGATTTGAACCGGAAATTTCTCTAACGATGTTGAACAAATCAATGTACTACAATACTACATTGTTAAAGAATCTATTAAAGAAATCAATCATTTTCTCC
Source organism: Urochloa ruziziensis (assembly GCA_015476505.1). Lineage (NCBI taxonomy): Eukaryota > Viridiplantae > Streptophyta > Magnoliopsida > Poales > Poaceae > Urochloa > Urochloa ruziziensis. The sequence goes on from CM027124.1 coordinate 17,654,145, forward strand.
TTTCCATTCCGGTGGCGGCGTTGCTCAACCCGCGATCAATTTTGCATTATGAGGCTGTCTCTAAATATGATTATCTGGGCGGCGTTTTATTGTGGAATGGACTGATTGCGTTGTCGAAACTGCCGCATTTCACTCTAATTTTGAGGGATTTGATATCTTCACCTTCAATAAAATGACAGTATTATTACCTTCGAAATCATGTCGATCCTTACCCCCATATATATCTATCTATCTATAACTATATATTGAATACTACTACTACTATCAATCATTCATCCGAACAGTGTGCAGGTGCAAAGCGACCCATCACGTTGCTGCTCGATTAGCCATTCAGAAAGAGACATGTCTTCCAAATCTACATCAAAGACGACGAGGGTCGATTGGTGTCGTCTCCATGACGATATATGGGGCAAGATTATAGACAGCATTGATGCACTCGACGTGCTCAATTTCGCGGCCACATGCGGTTCCTGGTCATCCGTATGCCGTCGTCTCCAAACCAGACTTTTAACTTCAGGTATAGTGGTGTCCATTGGTGCATGTTTTCCGAGCCATTGGTGGATCTAAATTATGTCTTGCTTCTATCGTCACCTTTGCAGGTCAACCAACTCTGCTGACGTCTAGGCCCGACCATGACGGCTCGCGGGTTGAAAATACTATTGAAGAGGGCACTTTCGGTCTACATGATGTTGTCCGAAGGGGGTCATTTTGTGTCCACAGCAGGTTTCTGTATAATAAGATATGGGTGGGCGGCAAGGATGACTGGCTTGTCGTTACAGACATTAACAGGTGCTTCCTGAATCTCGTAAACCTCATAACTGGAGCTACAGTCCCCCTGCCATCATGTGATACGATCAATGTTGATGAAATAAACGAGAACTACGATCTAGAGAATACTGTTGGTTGCCGTCTTCAGTGTAAACGTAGAGTCCGTCGTGTTGTTCTCTGTCAAACACCGTCAAGTAGTTCCGGCTATGTAGCTATTGCCCAAATTAGTGTTGGATGGATAGCTTACACCACTAGGATGGACAGTAATTGGAAACTGCTTGCGCACCCGTCAAACTGGGCTTATTTCAGGTTTCATCCGTTTTACATGGACGCCATTCTTCACAAGGGTAAGATTTTTGCTGTGGATGGAGATGGAGATGTCTTTGCATGGGACTTGGATAGACATCGTCAGCACCCCGTGATTATCTCAGCACCGGATGTCAGTGGGTTTGATACATGCAATGATCAGTTGTATTACCTTGCCAAATCTCCTTCAGATGAGCTGATACTGATAAGTTTGCATGGCAAAGTTCCTACGGATTACAAGCCGTCGTCTAGGATCTTGCAGAGCGAGAATGATTGGTTTGAGGAAATCGGTGGAATGACACTACATAGGTTTGATGACCGTGACGGCACATGGGGACAAATTCATAATTTTGGACTTGGCAATTCTGTGTTCGTTGGATTAAACTACCCATTCTTTGGCACATGGAATGGCATTAATCCTAATATGGTGTATGTGGCGAATTTGTCTGAATGGGACGTCATTGGCTTTGATATGGACGGTGGTGAGAATGCTGTGCTCGACATGCGTGACTATCCAGCAGAAGATGAAGCTCGGTTGCCTGATGGACAGTCAATGAGGACGCCAATGTGGTTTCGTCCAACCTGTCCATCAAAAGGACAAATAGATGGTGTGCATTTTCCCTCCATTGGTGCACCACCATAGATCCAACTTATTTGGAATATTCATATTTCACTATTTCAGTTTACCATATATTGTACTCGATATTATGTTATATATAAATTACATGCTAATGGATATTGCTCTACGTTATGGAGCTTGGCGACTCCTGGTGTCGTTCCATGCATTACAAGCGTGCCTCAATTTTATGTATCAAACATGTGGTTGCCTCAGTTGTTTGTACATTTGTTTCTCACGCCGAGAAAGAGGTCGTTATGGTTTCATTGGCGATATTTTAAATAGTAGTTGTAATTCGTTCCATGTATGGATGTGCTTTGTTGATGTAAATATTTAATCACTTAGATTCTTTCCTTGCCGGTCTCAATCTCCTGATTAGTGCCCATCTCGTGCAGGCCGAAAGTGGACGAAGGAATCGAAAAGGCCCAGAGCGAACGTCCCCCAAGCGTCGAGTTCAGCCCAGTCCACTAATTCTTATGAGTTTTGATGACGGATTTTGCCATTTTAGATTAAATTTGTTTTTAATTCATAATTGTATAGGAAGGTGCTCTAACTGCGCCATCGGTCGTGGTGTCCTTTTGGTTTATGGAATTCGACAGGCGCCCCATCGCATACTATCTATAAGTTTACACAGGCCTGATACTCCCTTCTTCTGGCCTGATCACTGAGACACCAACAGTTACATCTTTCACGCAATGTCGAGCCCCTTTCGCCTACCATCGCAGTCAGATTCCGATGAGGAGGAGGTTGAGCGTGTAAGTGATGACAGTGGAGTTAGCATCCCCACCACACCCAGTTCACCGTCATGGGGATTTTACGGCCATCATGATCAGGATGAGGAGCCTCCTGCATCAGATAGCATAATCGGCACCGACGAGATCGAAGCTCTCCGAGCATCGGATGCTGGTTTCCCCTATGCTACTGAAGACGAGGATTCAGTAGGATTTGGTGGTTTGGAAGACGAAGGACATGGCCTGGCTGCGGGAGAGGAAGAAGTTGTCGCGGTCGCTGAGGGGCAAGAAGTTGCACCGGTTGCAGGAGACGGCGACATTGTGCCTGTTGAGGTAGACGATGACCATGCCCCTGGTGCAGACGACGCTGATGGCCCACCGGCTTTGGCCGGCGATCACATCGCTCCAGTTGAAGGATACGACGATCATGACCCGGTTGCTGAACAGGAAGCAGTTGCACAGGCGGCTGCTGCCGACGGCCACTTTATCGCGGCTGCAGATGATGGTGGAGGCTACGAAGCAGAGGATGAATACAGTGTGGAGCGTCCAGCCAAGAGGTTAAAAATTGGTTCAAGTTGTTCTACATCTGTTGCTGCATCATCAGGTATCGCCGGTGACCAAGTGCCTGATGCCGCTCCTAAGGTTGATGGCCCCTCCTTTCATGGCAAGCAGGGCATGCCGGACACTGATGATGAATCTGACGATGATTGAAAGCACCGCAGGCATGCAGTCGTTGATTTATCTTATGCTTCTTATAATTTGTTATTAAATAAATATCCTCAATCGAGGCTTCCCAGTACTCTATAGTAGAACCAGACATGCAATCGTTGATTTATCTTGTGTGCTTATATATATTGAATTGATGATCCAACCATCTTGCAACCATTATCTATTATAATTTAATATTTATAGAATTTATGATCTGGATGATCTGTAGACAATGACTGAAAAGGATATTGTGGGCTTCCGTAGTTATTGGAAGTCACGGCCTGTATTTGATGTGTGTGTATATGTATGTAGTTATATTTAGACGGGTTAAATCTGTAGGCCCAGTTTGGCAGTAACTTTCAATTTCGAGACCCATAAACAAAAGCCGTGATGGAAAAACACTTACGGTTGGTGGTCGGTACTTCTCTACTCCTTTTGTTTCTTCGAATTCCATTCCTTTGGGCACCTGTGTAAACACAAAAGGCAAACTCGCAAATTAAGGACGCATTAAATCACGGAGCTGAGGCACTCGATCTGTCATAAGACTAACCGCCGCCTCGCTTCGAGTTCACGGGACAGCAAGGAGACTATATATATGAACTAACTTGCAACCCCTAATGCGTCCTTAGATCACGTGGAATTTTATCGAGTTAGCGTGCACATCCTGGCTCGGTTTGTGTGGCTGCAAGTTTCCCTCCGCATAAGATCCTCTGGACCGGATCCCCTCATGCAGATGCTTGAATTTCGCTGCGGTTGGATCCTATGGCCCGCCAGTCCGCTACTGCCGCGTTGCACCGTGTCGTGCGCACCCCGGGCAGCCAACACACGCGGCGCGAGTCGACTGGTTCCCATACGCGCGAGGCATCCTGACGGTCGTGTGCGTATGCCAGGCGTATCCGCCTTGGTGTCAGCGACATTCAGACTGCTGTCCGACGGCGTATCATCCTCACTTTCTGTGCTCGCTGTGTCCTCTTCCTTGTGGGTCGTTTCCCCTTCTAAATTACCCCAGTTTTCTTGTATATTCCTGTTGCGTGAAAACTTTCATATATTCGTGTTTTGCTTACTAACAGCAAGTATATTAATAGAGAGAGCCCCTGCGATGCCAAAATTAAGTATATATTAATATTAATTGAAAAAGCAATCAATCAATCATCCTTGCTGGGAATAGACATGATAAAAAAATGATTTCAACCGCGGAAATTTCTCTAACGATGTTCAACAAAACAATGTACAGTCTGGAAGAAAAAATTAAATAAATCAATCAATCAATGTTGCAGAAGTCATGGTACAGTCTGGAAGGCTTTTTTTTTCATTATACCGTGGATACTTTCCTTTCCTTTTCCATCCTCGCGTGTATAAAATAAGATGCCTCAGCAGGACCTAAGTGCCATCCCCGGACCATGTCGAACACGGAGAGTGACGCCTTATCGATTGCCCGTGGTTCCACGGTATAAATTAATATCGATATGCATATGATATAGAAATATAGATATATATAAATGTCTAATGATATGTTTCAGGACATGGACCAGCGTGCCATCCATGCTACGATACCTCGAGTTACACTTAGGAGTCTTGGTCTTCAAAGAGGCGAGCAAGACAGGCTTGTACTCGCTGAAGTGAATCGATATGTGTTTAGCAGCTGTTTCACCGTCCTTGCTGTGCTCCACAATGTTCTTGGGTACCAAAAATTTGATTTGGGATTCAGTAAAAGAGGTAGACATGTATGTTGTACTCCCTAGCCCTGACGACGTGGCCGTCGTGCATGCCCAACGCTTTAGATGGCATAGGGAAGAGGTCACATTCCGTCGTATTGCTGTCCTTTGCACTCGTAACTGTTCGCGTCGTTTTGCTAGAACAGTTCATAGGATTTCTTAATCCCAACAAGTGTTGTAGCAACCCTATGGTGTTGTAGCAACCCTATGGAATAAAATATATTGAATATATTTTCTAAGTGCAACGATTGCTTTTTATTCCAGTTGAATATTGTACACGCTTACATTCAAATTATTATATCTGGATCAAATACGAATGAGCAAAAACTTGTTGGAGCTTTCCTTCTATTTTGCAAACACGAATAATTCCCCCGTGATTGACTATATTTGTATACACAATTAGCGTGTCCACCTCAGCCCCTTTCTACGCCCTTGATTGACAATTCATATACACGATTCCCCTTGATATACTACCTAGAATTGGAGGGGGCTTTGACGACGAACAAATATGACGAGGTATTTGGCAGAGTTTTCGGCACGGTTGGAGGCAACCAATATATATGGCTATTATTGTGCGTCCATTCAATTCCTTTTATCAACGCACCATTTTTCCTTCTTTGTCTAGATTAAACTATCCACAAAATTAGCGGGTCCATCTCGCCCCTTTTCCACGCAACTTTCCATGTGGCGATCCTATGCTCTGATTCACGCGTTCATTGCTATAGGTCGACCTTATATAATCCGACAAAAATCATTTGCCCAACACGCAGACCTCCAGTATCGCGCATCCACGTATACTGGCTGTGTTTTCAACATGTCGTCTCAGCCAACTTCAAAGTGTGGTGTCCAGTGGTGTGAGCTCCAAGGGGATCTGTGCTCCAACATCATCGATCGCATGGACGCAATTGACGTTCTAAACTTTCAAGCCACATGCAGCTCCTGGTCCGCCGTATGTTCTCAGCTGGAAACCACGCTCCTAAAGTCAGGTAACGACATGCCGTACATGGAGTTGTTTGCTCGTCTCTACATGTGGCGCCATCGTTCTTATCGTTACTAAAGTAGTTTGTTATCTACACTACATAAATATAAAAATTAATATAGAAATATGTGTGTGTTTGCGTGCGTGCGTGTGTGTGTGTGTGTGTGTGTGTGTGTGTGTGTGTGTGTGTGTGTGTGTGTGTGTGTTTGTATGTGGTCTTTATGCATTTTATTTTACAGGTACACCTACGCTGCTGACGTCGAGGCAAGATATGGATGGGACCAAGGTCGAAGAAAGTATTGGGGAAGGCTATTTCGGTCTACATGATATTTCTCAATGTTCGTCCTTATGTGTCTACCACGAGTCGTTGAAGCACGGACCATGGATAGGCGGAAAAGATGACTGGATCGTTATCACAAACAACAGGTGCTCGATGAATATCGTGAACCTTATAACTGGCGAAAAAATTCCTCTTCCGTCACTATCCACGATTGATGGTGTCCAAATTAGCCAATATGAAGATCTAGAGGTCCATTCAATAGGTTGTTGTTCCCGCGCTCTCCGTCGTGTTGTGCTTTGTCAGACACCGTCGAGCAGAACCGGCTACTTAGCTCTTGTTTTATTTGACGACGGCATGATAGCATACACGTCGGAGGGGGACAAAATTTGGAAACTGTTTAAGCATCCAACAGCATATCTAGGTTGCTACCATCGTGAACCACTAATTGTCATGGATGCACTTTTGCATAAGGGAAGAGTTATTGCTGTGGACTCAAACGGGTTTTTATACTCATGGGATATTCGCTGTCCTGCAGAGTACCCCATGCGATTAGCCACACCAGAAAGGGTTCACATTGAAGGGTCAGTTGGCTGCATCTTCTTCCTTGCCAAGTCACCTGCGGATGAACTACTAATAATAGGTGTACATGGAAATTGTCCCAGGGCATCTTCTTCTTGCAGACTGGTGGTCAATTCACATGATGTGATTAAACACATTGTCGGCGTTCAGCTTCACAAGTTTGACGAATCACACGGCACATGGGAGTGTATCCGTAACATTGGACTAGGTCATTCATTGTTTCTGGGGTTGAACTATCCATTTTACGGATCTTGGAATGGTATTAGACCTAATTGTGTGTACGTGGCGGATATGGGTGGCAACGATGTGTTGATGTTTGCCTTGCAAGATGAAGGAGAAGCTCTAATCGAGAAGCATGATTTCCCATCTGAACAGGGGGCTCGTCTGCTAGATGGTCACTCGATTAGGACGCCGATGTGGTTTCGCCCTACACTACCATCTAAGGACAAATAAATAAATGGTTCTTTTGTCATTTTGCTTGCTGACTGTGCACGTGCCTGTGCGCCTTAATGCGGAATTCACTATAATTTTAATGCATGGAGATGTTTTCTTTGTGATTTTGCGATGATGATATATTAAAGGTGAGCTCTTGGGTTGCATCCAGCATGCTTTGGTGATGCACTTGTACTTTTACGCTGCCTTACTTCAGATGGTAGTTTTGTGGTTTCATAAATGAATAAATGATAATATCACGTGTTATTTAAATTTTTTAAATTTTTGTATTGTATTATTATCATGTCCTCCTATTGCAGTTTAAGGTGCACATGTGTGAACTGAAACAAATATGTTTATTTATATGTTGTGTATATGTGGATGCAAGATTCTATACTTACAAATGTATAGAATTGGAAAGGGCGTATTAAATCGCGGCCATTCGTCGTCTGTCTAAAAAATAGAAACCGACGCATCCCTTCGTCTTCCTGGCACATCAATGAGATTATATAACTGACTTGCAAACCATAAGGATTGAACACATTGTGCGCTAGGCCTCGATCCGTCGCATCTGAACAACTCAAAGTACCTTCTCTTGTTTTGAAGAGTACTACCATTGCGCATTGCTTAGAGGTACGTCAATCGATTTTCGGTATGGTAATGCCTACCTTCTACCTCATGGTTATACCTTCTGCATCGTGGTGCTTCCTCACCAACATATAGATCTGTACTAAGGTCCAAACAATTTGCCTTGACAGGCTCCATGGAGATTGCAGGAGCCATGCCTAATGTCTTCGAGGTCGCGTCACAAACGACGGGTGTTGAATTGATCGACGGACCAGTCGGTGGATTTCCAAGCCATCTACTAATCCAGTTCGAATTTGTGAGGAGGCACAGGTGGATCGGCATTGGTGGCCACGGAAAGGAGAAGCAGCCCCCCAGCCACGATTTCAGGGCAATAACAGTTCAGTTGGATTATCCAGGCATCAATGTGCTGCAAGATGGCGAGTTATGCCGTACCCTAATCCGCGAAACAGTCATGAACAATATCGTCGGTCTTGGTCAAAGCATGGGAATGCCTGTGTGTCATTGGGACAAGGCCATTCCAGAGGACCTCGATGCTCGTATCGTAGAGCTTGCCCATGACAGGCTCCTTGATTGTGCTTACAGGTGCGAGGTTAATTTTACACTCGATATCGAGTTTGGGTATTGCGAGGCGGCTGCGTTGCTTCAAGGCTGCATTATGGCACCCAGAGAATGTTACATTTGTCATGACGCATTGACTCCAGGTTCTAACGTGATGTATCTGCCGGATTGCACTCATGCCTATCACGTTGATTGCATCAAGCAGTGGTTCAAGAAGAGCCCGACGTGCCCAGTCTGCCGGGAAGACTACTCTCGTCTTATTCCGGATGAATACAGACTTCTCGGGGAGAACATGCGCGCTAATGATGGTCTTTGATGAGCGTGCTGCGCTGAATTAGCTTATTCCAAGCAAGTTGTAATAGTATTATATTATAATTATAGTACTATATCTATACTGCTATTTTTTTTATACTGATATCTATACTGCTATTAAGGTCAGCTCGTGCAATTGTTATATCCAAATGTTAATTTTCCTGGTGCTGTTACATGTTACTGTATTGGATTTTTATCTTTCAACTTTTTGCTTGGTGATTTGTGATGAAGCTTGTGTGTTGTCTTATCTGGTTTTGCATCCGTGATCGTCGTTCCTATATCTAAACTATAAAATAAGAAATCCTCTAAAGTTTATTCTTTGTAGTATAGGCAGATCCTGCTCAATGCAAACGAAAATTCAGATAAATCATTTACTTAATTTCTCATTTGCATTCGCAAACGACCAAAGGAATTTCGATCGGGAATTTCTCTAACAATGATTACGCGGGCCTTTCTCAATGAAATAAATTTCAATCTGCTTTCCAAGTTGGTATGAGAAATTCATGGAAAGGTCGATCGTCGTGGCTACATGTGCTAGACATGATTCTCGCTTGGAACAGTCAACGAAAATATGTATAGATCGGATCTCACAGGTATATGGCGTCCCGTGGCCACAGACGATCCCGGTGTAGGTCATCCCAATGCAGATCCGGCGTTCGCAGGCGTAGTAACCGCATGATTGTGTAGTGGACACGCGGACCGTTGTTGTTGGGATCGATGGGTACTGTATGACGCGTGTCCGCTCAGGATTGGCGTGCCGAACGTGTCGGGTGGCTGGCCCACAGAATCACGCGCTGACGTGAATGTTGCGCCGTAATATCCTTCTGGACAACCTCGTACGAGCGCAGGCGTATCTTCCTAGGTCCCCGTGCCCGGCGAATGCTCCCTGTGCGCTGTTATTTTATGGAGTTTGGATGCAAAATTTTTTAGGGTTTCCCTTTCAACAATTATCCAAATGCACGGTTGGTTGAAACAAGATACAGACACCTGACCTTGCATATTAGTGTGGGTTTAAATATACTCTTATAGCCTTTTATTATATACATATTGGAGTTTGAAATCTGAATTTGAATATATCGTATGATATAGTGCAGCTATTATATCGAAACGTTAATTTCTTGGGGCTATTACATGTTCATTTTCCAAGGGTTGCCTTCAAACAATTATCCAACGGCACGTTTGCAGAGCTTCACGTTACATTCATTTACTTATATATATATTTAATATATAACTTTTGATATTTTGGGCCCAAATAGACGATCTGTAAGTTCCACGTCGCCCAAATGGATGCAACGTCGTGGGCTTTCTTATTGAATATTATTACGGGGTTTAGGTGTGCAAACGCAGGTTAATCATGTTCCATTTTTATAGCATAGATTAAGTGCGTGGGTTGTTTGGAGGCCCGTAAACTGCTCCTGTGCTGTAAAAGAACAGCCCATTCATTTATTTATATATATATTATAGAAAAAAATCGCGAAACCTCGTATTGTCTCTCGGTTCGAATGTTCCGATCTGGCATTAATACTTCACACCGTGGTGGATTGTTCTCGTCATGGTTACCTTGTGGATTATTCATCGGATGTGCATTATTCCGGTCTAAATAAATGTAATTCATTGCCAATTATAAGATCGCAGTAATGGATTTTTTCCGTGCGTTTATTTTGCCACCCGATGGCAAAATTAAGTATATTATTTAAAAAACCAATCAATCAATCCTCCTTTCCATGTAGACACGATAAAAAATGATTTCAACCGGAAATTTCTTGAACGATGATGAACAAATCAATGTACAGTCTGGAGGAAATCATGGTACAGTCTGAATACTTTTTTGCCATCGGGTATAAATAATTTCATCCAGCAGCGTACCTGCATCCTTCCATAAATGGAGTTGCCATGCACGCCTTCCCCTATAATGGCACACGATTTGATTGAATATCGGTAGCCCCATCATCGGCATTTCTTGCGTATCAAACCTTCAGTCTATACTGGTTGAATTGTGCATCTAATGTTTATCCCTATTATTGGGCGACCATTTCCTTTTAACGACGCATGAGATTCTCTATTTCCTTGTAGACATCTTCCTTCTATATTGCTACTACGAGTATTTAAAATAGATTACGCCCTTGATTGACAATTTTTATACAGGATTAGCAGGTTCTTATAGCTTTCCATTTGAGATATCTTATAGCATCTGTTGCTTGTAGTAGTAGGCCTTATATAATCCTACCACAAACATCCCATCCTGCGCATCACATGCCCTCCTCTCCATCTCCACGTTGGAAAATCGACAAATACTGCCTGTGTGTTTCACCCATGTCTTCTCACGCTCCTTCAAAACGTCGTGTCCAGTGGTGTGAGCTCCAAGCCGATCTGTGTGGCAACATCATCGACCGCATGGACGCATTTGACGTGCTAAATTTTGAAGCGACATGCCGCTCTTGGTCCTTCGTTTGTTCTCATCATCTGCAAAGCACGCTGCTAAAATCAGGTAACGACATATCGTTATTGTCAAGTTGTTTGTTCATCTCTACATCTACATGTGCTGCTTGCATCCCTATAATATCACAAAATTGGTATGGTCTTCGTTGACATTTTATTTTATAATAATAGGTGCACCTACACTGCTGACGTCGAGACCAGATCTTGATGGTACAAGGGTTGAAGAAACACTTGGGGAAGGCGCTTTCGGTCTACACGATATTTCTCAAGGTCCGTCATTTTGTGTCTACAACGAGTCGTTGAAGCACGGATCATGGGTCGGTGGGAAGGATGATTGGGTCGTAATCACAGACAATAGGTGCTCGATGAATCTCGTCAACCCTATAACTGGCTACAAAATTCCCCTCCCGTCGCTATCCACTATTGATGGTTTGCAAATTAACGAGTATGAAGATCTAGAGATCGATTCATTAGTTTGTTCCCGTACTCTTCGTCGTGTTGCACTTTGCCATACACCTTCGAGCATCACTGGTTACTTTGCCCTTGTTCTATTTGACGATGGCATGCTAGCTTACACGTCGAAGGGGGACAAAATATGGAAATTGTTTAAGCACCCAAGGGCATATCAAATGTGTCACCATTATGACCCACAAATATACATGGATGCACTGTTGTACAAGGGAAGTGTTGTTGCTGTGGACGATGGAGGGCATATGTTCTCATGGGATATTACCTCTCCTGAAAAGGATCCCATTGGAATGCCATCACCAGAAAATGTTCGCATTGAAGGTTGCACTGGCTCTGTCTTTTACCTTGCGAAATCCCCTACGGATGAACTACTACTAATAGGTGTGCAAGGCCACTGTCATAGGGCACCTTCTTCAGGCAGAGTGCTGGTCAGTGAACATGATGTGTTTAAACACATTGATGGCGTGACGCTCCACAAGTTTCACTATACACACGGCACATGGGAGCGTAGCCATACCATTGGGCTTGGCCAATCACTGTTTTTGGGGTTGAACTACCCGTTTTACGGGTCATGGAGTGGTATTAAACCTAACAGTTTGTACGTGGCGGATATGGGTGGCAACGATGTTCTGTCGTTTGAGTTGAAAGATGAAGGTGAGGCTATAATTGAGAAACATGATTTTCCACGTGAAGAGGCTGTTCGTTTGCTAGATGGACATTCCATGAGGACGCCCATGTGGTTTCGTCCTACACTTCCATCCAAGTCTAAGGACAAATAAATGTTGTACTATCATGTTTTTTATTTTATCATTTATCATTTATTTTAATATTATCATGTACTCCTATTGCAGTTTGATTTTATCATTATCAGTCCTACCTTTTAATGTTTTTAATGATTAATGATATGATGATACATTATCCTTGTGCCACACGTTTCGTTGTTAAAATAAAGAATATGGGACGTATATCCTTTCATATCCGCACATGAAGAGAAACATTTTATCTGTACTTAAGTCCTTCCTAATCTATGAAATGGACAAAGGGATACAGTGACCAATATTGATACTTTGCCGAATCCTCTACACGATAGCTGATACTAATCTGTGTTCATGATAAAGGTCCACCGACGCAAATATTTTTGCATTGCCGAGTTCCATTGTAGTGTTTATGTGTCAATTCTTTATGTAAGTGACCTCGTGGTATTTAGTAGGGGTATTGTTGATGTATATGCACGTGCCTCACTTGGTCACAAGTTATTTATTGTGCTTACAATCTTGATTACAGCCTATATGTTGCACATTCCCCCTCCGGATATTTTTTTCCCATAAGTGTATAAACGTGAATAAACGAGATTTTGGATCCTACTTCGTCTGCAATATTGTGGCACTTATCTTCACGCGAAATGTTGATGCTAGAAAAAAAAATAAAAATAGGAGGGTTCAATGCATCAACTCAGTGGGCTCTTGTGTCCATGCAACCAGTATGGGCTGTACCTTTTGCTAATACACGTGCTAAACATGGCCCAGTTTTTCACTACTCCATGATGAAAAAAGCCCAGTTGGACGGCCTGATTAGGATATTCGGTACTTATACAGGCGGCGGCGCGTCTAGGGTTCGTCGACTCTTTCTCATTCCCCATCCTTGTGCATCTACATCGTCAGATCTCAAATCCGGCTGGAACCAAGTAAGCCGATGTTACTATATCCATGACGCGATTTTTCCTATTTTTGGTTGATCTCTGAGTTTCTAACATTCTTAGCTAAATCGAGTTAGGATGGCGAGGGGCTCTCGTCGCATTCATGATGACCGGTCAGTCCTTTCTGGTCAGGCCCGTCGCGCCATCCAGGGAGGTTCGAGGGTGCTAGCTCCACAGGCTTTCCACAATCCTGGAGGAGAGCAACAGCAGGAGAATGTTCGGGTGATCGACCAGAACTCATGGCATCAACGGATGATGTATGATCCAAATTATGGAGGTATGTTATTGTGACCAAGTTTGTTGATTCGTGCACAGGGATTTTTGCCAAGTAAATCATACCATTATTTGATCTTTTAAGCGATGGATCTATGGCCACACCATTAATATAACTGTTTATTGTGAATCTGACATAGATTCCAGTGTACTTTCAATAGTTAACTTTGACAGGAATGTTAATTAGTAACTCATCCCCATGTGTTGTATATTCAGAGAACTGCGTTGATATATGCAGTGGTCTTATTTTAATAGATGTTTCCCCATATATATAATCTTCAATGCTTGTGGCCATTGTTTCAACTCACATATTGCTTACAGTATAGCTTACATTATAGCGTAGCATGTTCATTGATACTTGGTTTAAAACTTTTTTCCCATTGTGTACACCTCCAGCATGCATGCTTGATTTGATCTATGAGTTCAAGATATATGTCATGCATGCTAGCACATATGGACCCATCTTTTTTTATTTCAGTCCTTGCATTATATTTGCTTTTAGAGATAAGCTGAAATTTTCAACTTTCTAACAGGATCCTGGCATTTGTGGATGATGACTTATGGAGGCTCTGGAAAAGATCAGAGCGTGGATGCTCAGGTGATCAATCAGAATTCATGGCATGAGCGCTTGATGTATGACCCAAATTATGGAGGTACGCTATTATTACCATGTTGGTTGATTAAGTCCAGTTATTTTTGACAAGTAATCATACTACTATTACACACATTAATATAACTGATGAATGTGAACCTGATAATGATTACAATGTATTTTCAGTAAATTATTGCCGAAATTGCTATTAATTGCACATATTGCCCCCTGCGTAATGTTATATGTAAGGTGCACAAATATATCCAGTGATCTCTTTATTAATTAAGCTAATCAATAAGGACAATAATTGTTTTGTTTATTTATGACAAAAACACCAGCAGAATTCAATGTATGTCATCCTACCATATTGTACACCACTTCTTAATTTAGTGCATGCAGTATGTTTTATTTTTACATCTGTCAGATATGATAAGATATTAAATTCGAAAAATAAGATATGATAAGATATCATTTTCATATTGTATCAGGATCATGGCATGCATGGATGATGAGAGGCGCTGGAGGAAATTGAAACTGGATCGTCGTAGCAGATGGCGCCTGTGACTCCACTTAGGCAGTGTAGGGGTACATCTTACATGCATGAACCTTGAATCTGCAATGTGGTGTATTTTGCTTATGGTTTTCAGGACTTAGTGATGGCTACATTATTATAACTACTATGTCTATGTATCCTGCTCTGGTGTGTGACGATATGTGTTGGTGCTGTTTGCTGTATCTGAACCAAGACTTTGTGCTATGATGTGATAATTCTGCCATCTACTATTTTTATTATCGTTCTTTATGTGCTGGTATTCTTGTGGCATTTCTGCTGTTTTTCGAACGATCTGTATGAATGTGTATGTGCTCGGGGAATTGTTCATTCCTCGATGTTGCATCTGCTCGATGAATGTCTTTCAGCATTACAAGACTTAATTTGGGAGTTGACGCCTCATTTTTAAAACACGTGCCTGTGGCACGTGCATACCTACTAGTTATAGTTAAAAGTCTTACAAATAAAACCAGCAAGTTCATGAACCAGTTAACACTAAGCTGCACATGGGCAGTTCAAGAACCAGACAAGCTGGTATATGTTGGACAATCAAGATCTAGTACAAACCTTCAATGGCTTCGTTTTGGTTGATGTAGTGTATGGCAGGAGCAGCCTACAACCTTCCTTGCCTTGCTTTCAGAGTCAACCTTTCAAAGCTGCAAAGGATCAAGCATTTTTCACAAGGTGTCCATTTGTGATGTTCATGGTCATTTTGAAATCACATCAGTGCATGCGCATGCAAGTGCTCTGTACAACTTGAATTCAAATCAAAGATCTGGCGCATGCATGCGATCCCGCAAAGGGGATCCTGATTGCAGAGAATAGCATGAGCAACTCATGCAAGCGTGTGTTCAGGCTTCCTTACCTAAGAAGAGGTCGATCCGGGTCCAGGTGGAGCTGGATGGACCAATCTCTGCTCCGGTGCAATTCAGGGGGTCGACAACGACGACGGCGGTGGTGGCGGGAGAGCGGAAGGGAGGACAGAGATGAAGCTGCGCGGCTAGGACGAAGATGGAGTGGCGGTGGGAGAGCGGGAGGTACGACGGAGATGGAGCTACGCGGCCGGGACGGAGGCAGAGTGGAGCGGATTGGCAGAGGCGAAGCGGCATGGACAGGAAAGAGCTCGGGGGAGCCGCTCTAGGCGTCTTGAGGTGGGGAACACTGCCCCTCGAAAAACAAGAGGATTGGATTGTCCCACCCTGCAAATTGGGCTTCCAAAACGCTTCGCAATTGGGTTGGGGTCCATTTTTCACACGGGCATGGAAAAATGCCGGAATCCCTGTGGGAAATTGGGCTCCCAAAGGGCCCCTAGAATCATCGTAGCTTCCTCCCAAATCACTGGGCCTTGTGGCACCATCGTCATTGCCCATCCTTCGCCGTGCCACCGGCCCACCGCAGGCAGGTTTCACACGTCGTTGCCTCCCGCCGCTTCTTCGCGACCACGGCCATCAAATCTCCATTGACAAAGTCGCGTAGCCTTTCACTCCTGAAATTTAGCCGCGCTCATGGACTTTTCGACGGAGTGCCCAGTGCCCGTCCACCGCCCCTTGCGGGTTGTGTGGTGCAGAAAAAGAATGTGTTTATATACAGATTGAGATGTTGACCCAATTTGCACATGAACTTCACAATATTCCAGAGTCCACATAAATACTATTATTTATGGTTTATTACATGTTACAGCATGATCAAACAAGACTTGTCTTTATTACTTTGGATGGACTGAAGGAGGCATACGACTTACATATATATAATCAGGTTCTGGTCTATCTCATATTCTCATTGGCGTTGGCAGTATCTGCTATTCCCCAATTGTATTTCTAGTCAAGCTAAGCTTGCCAACCTTACAACGACAAACACGTATACGGTGCCATAGAGCTTGTCAAACAGCAGGAAATAAGCAGTTCTCTATGACTTCATGAACAGTAGGGCGTAAAAGACCATCACAAACCCACCAGGAATCCTAATATAAGGCCGAGGTAAAAGGACAGCGGATCATGTTTTTGCATGCTGCTTCTATGATTGCCACGGATGAATGTGTCATTTCCTGAACAATTCTTTTGAACAGGTGGACCACAGAGCTCAATGTTGCCCATGTACATAAGTGATGGGTTGTCCACATTCAAGGTGTCAAGTTGCCGATCTGAGGGTATCCTTCCAGACAAATTGTTGTAGGACAAGTTCAGGAAGCTTAGAGATGCCAAATTTGATATGCCTGATGGGATTTCACCAAAGAGCATGTTCTTAGAGGGGTCGAGTGATTCTAGTCAGGTGGTTTGTCCAGTCAGGTGGTTTGATGATAGATTCAAAAATTCATTAGAGCATCAAGGACAGTGATATCTGATGGAACCTCACCGGTTAAGGAGTTGTCTGATAAATCAATGCTTATGAAATATGCAAGTGTGCTACCATATCATCGAAGCTGTTGTCCTTTTGTAATTACTGATACTATTTCTCCAAACTGTCCAGATATGTAGATTACATCCCCTGACATACGATTTGGCTTTTGACCAATTAAACCATAGGTAGGCTGGGATGCTTTCATGGTCATTGCTGTGAGGTTCGATATATGCCAAGGTATAATTCCTGATAAATTGTTTCCTGACAGATCCAAGTACTGAAGGTAGGTAAGATTTACAATTTCTACTGGAATATTCCCAGAGAATGTATTGTGGCCTAGTCGTAAAAACTGTAAACGTGTCAGCATCCCAACAAAAGCTGGTAATGGGCCAGAGAAGTCGTTCCATGCTAGATCCTGTAGATTAATGCACTTCTGCAAAATTGCCGGAAATTCTCCTGACAAACTATTATTGCTTAGTAGAAGGAATTGTAGGAGACAAATATCAAACATTGAGGAATTTCTCCCTCCAAGAGATTATTAGACCACTGAATGGTATACCAGAGAGATTGAGGTATCTCAGATTCTTAATTGATGCAAAAAACAACGGTGCACGGCTACTTGGCCTTATGAAGCAGTTCATGCTCAGGTCGATGTGATTTAGATGCTTCAAGGAAATCAAAGAAGGACTTATCTCACCGGATAAGACATTGATATCTTCACATGTATCTAAGTTGTAGGGGTCGATGGCTGGATTTTGATTGCGAAGGTGAAGCTTGGTGACATGAGCCGTCTTGTTGCTGCATTTGACACCTCTCCAACGACAACAGTCTTGACCCTTCCAAGAGGCAAGGTGATCGACAGGGTCACTTGTGATACCCTTCCTGAAGGAGAGCAAGGCGCTCCTCTCGGCAGGGATGCAGCCGCTGCCATTGGAGAGCTGGTGTTGTAGTGCATCCCCGGGGAGAAGTAAATAAGTTGTGCTTACGATTGTGAGGAAGAGAAGCAATGGATTGTCTCTGCTATGTATGATTGATGAGGAAGAGAGATATGGTTACCTGAACTAAACATAGTATAGCATACCGGTTCATTGTAGTTATAGCTTCCAGGGCAGCGCCACAGGGTTGGCCATTGGGGTCGAACCTGAGGTCAAGCTAGTCTTGATCCTCTTTTTGTTTGGCTATTCACTTGACTGGACTGGCGATCATCAACTGTAATGACACGGTATCGTCTGATTCAATCCACAAATGTTGCATGACGTGCACGCTGGAGGTGGAATAATGGCACTACAGGATCACAAGTCACTAAGGTCAAGTTTTACGTAACATCGTATTTGCACACGAACGAGTCATTCCGTCATCTGCAAGGTGAAACACCGAGTTCAGCTTCCAAGTGATGCTTTCGTAACAACTAAACCAAGGGTAAACATGTCAAAAGCAACTTAACTCAACTGGACACGTTGCTTGGCTGTCTTGACTTATGAGTCTACACTACGGTCAATGGAGAAAGGATGCCCACCCAATTTAACCACCAGCTAGCCACTCAAACCTGTGACCGTAAGCACACGGTGCTTTCAAATTCACTCCATAAATACGTTTTGCATCAAGTGCACGATGGAGGAAAATCAAAGGATGTAGAAAACGCCTACATTTAAATTTGTCTGCCCTGAGGTAATCCATTTAACATCTTATTTACGGTGGTGTAGGGTTTCCATGAACTCTTGTAATCCTTCTAATGCATCCCATCCATGTATATACCTACGTGTTCGGTCATTCCGCTCATGGCCTCCTCTGCCCTTGAGGCCTCACCTGCGGAGTGGCGGGCAAAATAAATAATTTTCAAGTTCGCCAATTTTATCAAACTAGTACTACCTCCATTCAAATTATAGCTCGTTTTGTTCTTTTAGGATCATGTCTAGATTCATAGCAAAATCTATGAATCTATAAAAGACAAAACGACCTATAATTTAATTTGGGACAGAGAAAGTAACATCATATAAATCGATATGGAGAGAGTGATTAAGTAGGAATAAGCTTGCAAAAAAAATAGAAAAATATGCAAAGTCGTGTGGCTGCAGCTGGGGCAGGCGATGCGCACTACCTGTGCACTGTGGACTGTGGTGCTGGTGCACGTACGGCATGACATAGCGCAACGAGGAGTGCGGAACGGAACGCATACTGAGAGCTTAGGCAGCAGCGCACCTTTTTAATAGTAGCTGGGGTACGGTTTGGTTTGCTATTATGTACGTTGTTAAACTTGTCATGAAAAGCCCAGTTCTGTCACGCACAGATCAGCCCTAAGGCTGTCCGAACTGGGTACTTCATCCCGGTCGGTAAACAGCTCCTCCCGTTTCAGCCTCGACGCGGTAAATCAAGCGGCTGCGAGTGGGGAGAGAGAGGGGTCCACCGGTGGAGGCGGGGAGGATGCAGAGGCGGAGGCGTGGGCATCGGAGGACACTACCATGGACGCCACCTCCCTCCACGAGATGGCGCACAGGACGGACCTCATCTTCCAGATCGGCCGCCGCGAAGAACGAGCCGGCCGCCGCTCCATGCCCCCACAATCTTTGGACTCGTCGGCCATGGCCACGCCCACGGTGGAGTTCTAGTTGAGTTGAGAAGCATCTCCTTCTGCGTCCAGGCGCCATGGCCGCCAGGGAGGACGCGCTTGGCCGTTGCGCGGCATCTCCACGGAGGCCCACTGTAGGCCCTGACGCCATGGCCGCCACACCCGAGTCGCTTGATGTCAGAACAGAGGAGGGCTCGTGCCCCTGCTCCTGCTGCCGCGACGAGAGTGCAGGAGAGGGCAGGCAAGCTCATGGAGGCGGCGAGAGAGCTGGGTCGGGCAGGCCAATGGGGCAGCATGGCTTCGTGGATCGCCGACGACGTGGATGAGGGAGGGTCGGGTGGCAAAGATCGACATAGAGAGGGAAGGGATGGGGGGGGGGGGGAGGGAAGGGAGGCGGGTGGACAACGGAGGGGAGGGGGAGAAAAAAATGATAAAAGTTGTGGGCCTCACGGCTGGTGGTTGAGATAGAGTGTGAATATAGAGGTCGACGGGTGCGGGAGAAATGGATATAAAGGTTGGAATCTCAATGATCAGGACAAAATATTTCTTTTAAACGTTTGGTATAGAGGTTGATGATTGCATACAACCTAATGTAGGAGGCCGCGCGGGCGTTGTGGCGCTGAGGTCATCAATTCTGGCATTAAAGGCGATAGAGTAAATTTCACTGAGGGTCCATTAACATTAGCCCACGTCTCATCTAGATTCGTTAACTAAAAACCCGGTCATCTGGTGTCACACCCTGAAATTCTCCAATTTCAGGATGTAAATTTAGAGAATAATTAAACAATGATTTTCTCTCATTTGAAAATTTTACCAACATTTATTTATTTTATAGAGAATTTAGCGTAGAAAGAAAAACAATTGTGTGATTTCTATAATTAAATAAATTGTTCTTGGAGTGTTGCATTCATGCCGCTGCATCCTCGTGTTTCATGAGTGCAAAGTTTTGAAAAACACGTTTATCCAACGTTTAGGTTCTTCCGATAATTTTCGGACTTTTCTGAAATTTATTCTCCTCTTTGTAGAGCTAAATCTATTTATTAGAAGGCTCTAAATTCCTTTTCACGAGCTCTAAATATTTTATTTGGACTCCTCGTGTCCTAATCTATCTCGGGGATTTTTCCTAAGATTTTTGGAAATTTTTGGGCATTTTTCGTTGTTTAAATGAATTATCTGGACTTATCTAGAATTTTCTTTAAATGCGAAATGTTAAAAAAAAGGGAAACCATACTGGGTCGAGCCGTCCCGGCCCGACCCGCCAGGGCCCATCGTGGCCCGGTGTGGCCCAACGCGCCGCCGCCGCCTTAGGCCGCCGCCGACGGTTCTTGGCGTGCGCGCCAAGGCCTCGGCCTCCGAAGTCCGCGCCTCTATAAAGGGTCGGCCGCCTTGCCCACGCCCTCCTACTGCCGCCGCCGCCTTCGCCTTCCCTCGTGCAGCGCCGCCGCCGGGCGTTACCGCTCGGGCCGCCGCGACCGTCGTCCCAGGGAGCAAGGCGACTGCCGCGAGGAGTTTCGCCGAGCCGAGCCGCACCCAACCCCCATCTCCTCGTCGTCCAATCGTCACCGGAGCGCCGCCGCCGCTTGAAGGTCGAGCCGCCGGCCGCCGTCCCGCCGCCAGCCAAATTCCGGCTGAACCCGAGCACCTCCGCCGCTAGCGAGCACTCCCCTGCGACGCCCTCGACCTCCTCTCCATTTTCCCCACACCGCCGGAGCCCCAGCGCCGCCAGACCGCTGGCAATTTTGGCCGGCAGAGCCGCCGTCGGCCATGAGGAAGAAGACCCCGGAGCTTTTACAGTTGGGCCCTCGAAGGAATCTGTAATTTTGGTCAATTCTTTTGTGTCTTGCAACACTTGCAGAAAACCCCCTAAATCTATTCAGATCCTTTCAATTTACCCCGGACCTGATCCTTTGCAGATCTAACCCCGGCTTTTCATCTATTTCGGCGACTGTTCACTAAGTCCTGGAAATCTTCTCAGTTAGCCCCTGAAGTCTGCGGTTAATTGCGTCAAGGTCCCTGCAGCCTTGTTTTAGGTATAACTTCCACGTTTTAAATCCGTTTTCGTTTCGTAAGACTTGTAATCACTTAAATTACGTGCTAGTGGTGTTATTCATGTTAATGGTGTTTTTTATAAATTAATTTTTAAATATTAATTTGGTTAATTATTTATAGACATGTTTTGCAGTTAAAATCTATATAGCTTTATACCACGTGCTTTCTTAATAAAATTTAATTTGGTTAATGCTTATTTAATTACATTTTCTGAATAAAATTTAATTAGGCTATATCACAGCTTTACAAATTAAATATTAATTTGGTTAATGCTTACTTTACATGCCTTTTCTAAATAAAATATGATTAGGCTTATACTTCGTTTTCTTAAATAAGGTTAATATGGTTAATATCTACATTAATGCGTTTCTAATGTAATTGCTTAATTGAACACGCAATGTAAAGTTATACGCTTAGATCTTCTCATATGCTTCTTTTCAAATTAAATTATTTAATTGGTATAATTTGTACATAAACCATTGTAAATAAAATATGGCTAGGTGTACTACAATCTTTTCAATTGCAAATATAAATTGAGTTAATTATAATTAAAGACATGTTTTGGTAATTAAAATAAATGAAGCACTTAGCTCTTGTTTTGATAATTAAATCTTTTGATAGTTTGTTAATAATTGCAGTTCCGTTTTCAGCGTTCCCTGCGTCTTTGCATTTGTAGCAGCGAGCCTATCGTTTAGTACGCTCTTTAAAAGCTTTTATTTTGATTGGTGTATTGTTCTTAGTTGTCTTTGCTTGATTGCTAGATAATGTTTGCTTTGCTTGGATGATTGCTGCGAGTAGAAGGAACGTGGTTCGAGAGCTTGAAGAACTGAAGATATTCTGAGCAGCTATTCTCTGGATTTAATGCAAGTGTGTCCTTATGCTTTTATCCCAATAACTACATTTAATCACCTTTGCATGTGCTCGCATTTAATTTTGATGGGTCATATTAAGGTTTGCCTAGTCTTTCATGATTATTTCTTGTCTGCCTGGGTTTATCTTTATGTTGGGTAGCTATGCTAGTTGCTATACTTGGGTTATGGTGGTTCTAAATGAACAACAATGATAAACATGCTCTACTTTATGCTATACCTCTGGTTAATTACAAGATCATATGACTTAATCGGAACATGGAGCGACCACCTAGGAAAACAGTACAACCATGAGACTAATGGGCTCTGGTCTTGGCTAAGTAATTAGAGACTCTGGCTTGGAATAGCTTTACCTGATAAGGGCAAGGGGGGACTGAGTCGCGGTCTAGCCCGGTCCTCTTGGGAAGTAGCCTTTTCTAAGGTACATGCCTATTAGGGAGGGTTAGGAGCGCCAGACACCGGAACCATGCGAGCTAAATCTTGTTGGAGAATCTTTGTAAAGGCCTCGTAGCGTCCCTATGCAGTCACACCTCGGTAGTGTGATATGCGCCTGTGTGGTGCCGCATGGTTGGGTTTAAAGTTCTATTGAAATTTTACGCGACTATGGTGAAAGTGTACAACCTCTGCAGAGTGTAAAACTGTTATAACAGCCGTGCTCACGGTCAAGAGCGGCCTGAAGCCTCACATGATAATTGAACTTGAAAATGGACTTAAATCGTGGTTATGGTTGTGCCATATCTTGTGGCGCTATGTTATTAATGTGGGTTTTGGTATATACTTATATCTTAGTAAATATGTGCTAATAAAAGTTTGACCAACTAAAATTGCTTATCGCTTTAAACCCTCAGCCTTTTCTTGATTCAGCCTTGCATTCATATTTCCCCACACTTGCGGAGTACGA
Organism: Urochloa ruziziensis; assembly: GCA_015476505.1. Lineage (NCBI taxonomy): Eukaryota > Viridiplantae > Streptophyta > Magnoliopsida > Poales > Poaceae > Urochloa > Urochloa ruziziensis. Next base: position 17,677,457 of record CM027124.1, read on the forward strand.
CATGTGCTCACCCTTGCTATAAACAATGTTACTCAGAAGAAGGAAGGTATTGTGGAGTCATTTGAAGATGTTGCTGAGTGCTAGGCGTACGCAACCCCCGGTCATCTGCTTGTGGAGTTGGAGCCTCCGTTTTCAGGATTAAGCTGTGTAATACTCTGATAGTTCTCTTTGTTTATTTTATTTTACGTGATGCTGTCTCTATTATTCACTTTTTGTTCGTCGTATGTGTGAAACTTGATCCTGGCACACATACGGTGTGCACTCGGTTTTGTTTTTCAGAACCGGGTGTGACATCTGGGTCCGCAAACTATTAAATTGTCCCATCTAGGTCCAAAGTCGTCCACTAAGTAATCTATTTTACAAAAAAAATCCCTCATGTCTCGGTTCTTCTCCACTCGATGCCCTCATTGTTCTCTCTCTCCTCACTCCCTCCCCTGTCAGCGTTCTACCGTCGATCCTACCGAGGGGTATTCTGAGGTAGTAGATTTCAGGTGGGGTTTCGCTGAGATCAGGAATGCAATGGCTACACAAGACAAGGTTTAGACAGGTTCGGGCCGCCGAGATAGCGTAATACCCTACGTCCTGTTTGGTGGTTTGTATTGCGTAATGTCGTAATCTTTTGATGAGGTCCCTGCTCAACCTTATTACAACTCGTTTGAGTGCTTTACAAGTCAAATCGAGTGCTTTCCATGTAATACGACTAGTTTCCTAAACAAATACAACTCGCAGTCTCCAGTCTTGGTACAATCCCTCTCTAGGATATCACCATGCGTCCTCGTGGGCCCATGGTTGTATCACCAACATCCCCCTCCCTCTTTCTCTCTCCTGAGTCCATATCTAGCTCGCCGCCCCCTCCTTCTCTCTTCTCCCTCCGGCTCCTCCCTCTCGGACTCTTCATCTCCTCGGTGCCATCTCCGGCGAGGAACGGAGCGCTCCCCATGGTCCGCTCCCTCACCCTTCCCTCTCCTGCCGCCATGCCTTGCTGGCCCCGCCCCGTCCGCACAGGCAAAGAGCTCCTTCGGCGGCCGGCGCGCCCCTTTGGCCTCCGCGGGCTAGGAGGTTCTCCAGCGATCGCCTTGCCGGCCTCGCCCCAGCCGCGCAGGTGAGGGGCTCCCCCTCGGGCCAAATCTAGTGCTGGGCGCCCTCAGCCGGCCTCAAGAAGGACGTGCGTGCAGGGGAATGGTGGTGGAGGAGAGAGAAAGAGGGAGGGGGAGGAAGGGAGGAGAGAGAGACCGGGAAGGGCGTCGAGTGGAGAAGAACCGAGAGATGAGGGTTTTTTTAAAAATATACTGGGACAGGTCTGGACCTGATGAGACGGTTTAATAGTTTACGTACCCAGATGACAGGTTTTTTAGTTAACAGACCTAGATGGGACGCGTTGTAAAGTTAATGGACCCCAATAAAATTTACTCGAGGCAATAATTGCCTGCGGAGGTTGCGTGCCCCGACGGGCATTTCAGGAGCCGCTGATTTTTCATCACTCGGCAACAGGTAACACAATCATTTTGAATAAAAGGAGAGATCAACAGGAAGGGGAGGCCTTCCACCTCCTCACGTGCTCCCGTACTCCTACTTTCCAAAATATCCAAATGTATATGAAGAAATAAACTAAAAATATAAATGGGTAAGTGATACAAAGATACATGCTCGTGCAAAATTTGAGTAGCAACAAAATTTTGTGCAATGAGAAAAAAAGGAAAACAAAATAGCATGTTTATTGGGTCAGGTGCACTGTTTAGAGAGATCCACGACCCGTATCTATTCACATCCCGATTTGACTTTTTTGTTTCTCTTCGTACAATTTTTTTTTTGGAAAAGCTAAAGGTTGCCTAGGCAATTCTCCAGCCTCCATCACCCACCTTTGCTACCGTCCGATCTGTATCTGATCTTCCCATCTGCGCCGTCAGATCCTTCCGCCGACTGTTCATCTAATCTTTTCTGTTCCTTCGATCTGTCTGTGTGTTATTTGTGGACCCCATCTGTCATCGGGTCATTTATCCCTCTCGTCTATCATGTTCTTCCCCACGTTTCCCCACTCTCTAGTCTACTCCCCGTGCACATCAAACCCTTGCGCCGGCAGGCACGATGATGGCGTCCTCCGCCGCAGTGGTGTGGCCGCGGGAGCTGGCGCCAGGGGCGGAGCTCGACGCCCCCGGTGCGGCGGCGCTCGCCGAGTGCTGCACGGGCATCCTCCGGCGGCGGCGGCAGTGACGCCGAGGCCGTGCGCAAGGCGCTCGAGGCGCTTTGGGCCGCTGGTCGTCACACGACTTGGGGACGGCGACGCGGCCGTGCGGGAGGCGACTAGGAGGTTCCTTGTGCTGCTCCTGTCTTCTGGCGACAGGCTTCCTGGTGAGGTGATTTCCTCGCTGTTTCCATTTCCGCCCCTCGATTTGCTTGCTTCATTTGGTTTAATTGTTGTGAGATGATGTTGCTTCATTGCTTTGATCGTTGGTCTTTGAAATTTTAGATCCTGCAGTGATTTTCCTCGCTATGTTTTTTTTTTTGATCCAATAGGAATTCTGTTAGGCTATTTGAGCATTGTAATCAGATCTGGTTATATGAGGTTTCAGTGTTCCTTATTTGCATTGCTTAGGGATTTGATTTTTGGGCCCTTTGGTAGCTGATTGGGTGCAAAAAAGAGGAATGAGTTGAGATTTTCAGATAAAATGGTGGTTCCCATCCTGGATACCAGTGAGCCATTTTCATCTGACCGTGATGTCTTTTTCCTGTTATGACAAGCTCTGTAGCCTAAATGTAGCTAGTTTCTGAATTTGGCCTGGAAAAAATTAAAAAAAGAAGGCATGTCAATTGATAGTATGCTTGATTTCTGAAAATGTGCTCACATATATTGCTGACCTTCAAAATATGCTCCATTTCTGAAAACATGCATATCCAAACTGTCTGCATATCTGGGACTGAAAAGGCCATTTCTGAAAACCAGTGAATAGATGTCCCTGTTCAGTCCAACTTTTCTACAATTTTCGTCTATGTAGTATATAGCTATAAGATTTAAAATGGAATATTTGATACTTGAGCTATCATCATGCCAAATCTTGATGGAAACAAACATCGTTTGCTATTTATTTGAAGCGTGAAAAGATTGATCAATGACACTGTTTTTAGACTTGTTGAGTCCGACGAAACTGTTCAAAGGAACAGGTTTTTGACCCAATCTTCAGAGCTCGATTTTGATCACTGTGTTGATCTTTTGGCCATACAAATTATACTTGACCCAATATTTCCAGTTATATTTAATTTTTTGTTGCTAACTGAAATTCTTGCATTTTGTTGGTGCTGCAGATGATGTCGAGGTCCGAGAGGCTTCGGCGGTGGCGGGAGGAAGAGGAGGAATCTGATGAAGATGATGTCGTCTTCGTTGGTGCTATGGTTGCGGCATTGAAGACGAAGAAGAGCAACAAAAAATTCAGAAACTAGCAGTTGTGTAATTTATTTCTGGATTACAGTTTTGGCACTGTCACATTTGTCTTGAACTTGTGTAATTTTCAGAAATGTAAAGCTGTTATAAATTTTCTGAATGGTATTCTGAATGCTATGTTCAAATTACTTTCTGCCTGTAACCTGTAGTTTCTGATTTCATTGATTGATCAGCCTGTGAGACCATAACAAACCATAACCTGCATTTTCTGGTGACCTCAATGTAACCTGCATTTTCTGGTGACCTGTTTATTTAATGAAAATAAAATGTTGCAGTAGCCATATCTGGGACACTTGTGCCAGTGTCTCTGTATAAAAAACGAAGGCATGTAGAGAAACATGCATATCCAGGTCCATTTCTAAAAATATGTTCTGCAAAAGTGATGATGCAGAAGTGAAATGGCTCACAGGCATGGCTCTGAAATGGATCAGAAACTACAATATCAGAGAGAGTGAATTTGCAGAACTAAATTAGCTCTGAAATAGTGAAGTGCCAAAATTTCACAGGAATGATGTATCACTGCAGAAATTCCAGAAATCTCTTCATATCTGGCATCTGAATATTTCCCAGGTTTTTGCTGATAATGAATATTTTCTGTAATGTTCCCAGGTTCTGCAATGTTGAAAAGACTCTAAAATCAGCATACATACATTCTGGAGAAGCCATCATTCAGAAAATGTTACTAGGTTACCTACCATCATTCAGAAAATGCTCCCAGGTTCCCAGGTTTTGCTGCAGGTTCCCAGCATACATACATACTTTTGGTCGAGCCATGTTCCCAGGTTGTACAAGAAGAGGCACAAGTCTGTAGTTTCAGATTTCTTCCAAGAGACACTCTCAAAAACAGTTTTACATGTTCCCACTCTCAAACACAGCTTCACTGTCACTGTCAAAGGTAACAGCCTGAAAATAGAAGGAACACAGTTCCACAAAAGGATATATACTGCCACTTAAAAAATAATCTAGCAGAAGGTTTATATGCCAAACCATAGTTTATATGTGAAACCTGCAGAAGGTTTATATTGTAAGCATATTGTAATTCTTACAGAGCTTGTAACTTGTGCAATGGTAAAGCAACTCTGAAAAATAAAACTGTAAAGGTAAAACATAGTTCTGCAGGCATCATTTTCAGGCAATATAGCATGGCAATCAGGCAAATATAACTTCTTACAAATAACATTGATCAAAAGAGCATACTTCCAAACAACATTCAGTTCACCATAATTTTCAGATGAGGAAGGCTTGCTAAAATCTTTAGCATTTCATACAGAAGCTAAAATATTGACATAACCAGAAGCTGAACACAGTTCAACACAGCCAGTATACATAACCAGAAGCTGAAAGCATGCTTCTATTTTCCAGACCTGTGAAACTGCAAGTAAAATCATCGCAGGATATTCAGCAGATGCTCACAGCCAACACAGTTCCACACAAAACAGTTCCAAATTATTCATTGCATTGTATAATCAAAACCTGGAAGCTGTGCAAAGAACAATAGACGAATCAATTCAGTCTTCACATTATGAATCAAGCAACACAACAATAGTACAGCAGAAGATTTCCAGAACAACAACTCTCATCTAGATGAATCAAGCTACACAATTTTATTTTTCAGAGTTGCCATTGTCCTGGATTGACGTAGTTGAGGCTGTTCGAGTTTCAGGTCCTCCAGAGACCTACTAGCACAAGTAACAGAAAAGAGCTCTTCCATGCTGCCACACTCATCACCCTGAACATGTTCCAGGTATAACACAGTCCCAGGTTCCCAGGTTAGTTTCAGATTTCAGGTTAGTTCCAGGTCATTTCCCAGGTTTCAGCCATCTGAAATGTAGCAGCATCATAGACAACATCATATTTTGCAACTCAGGGAACAATAATTCTCAAATGACAGCAAAAACTGCTGGATTCAGATGAGCAAAAACTTACACAGGTTGGATACACATTAGATCCATAAACTTTAGAGATTCTGATAATTATTCCAGCATACATTACAGAGAATTATTGACAGCATACATTAGAGATACAGATCCATAAACTTTAGGTAATTATTGATAGGTACATTCCAACAGATAATTATTCCAGCCTTCACACGAGAGACAAACACAACTGGATGTCCTCGTTGTGAGTGCAGTTTCCTCCCCGCCCTCTGCTGCTGCCACTATCTGGGATTGGTGCTTGTGTGAGAACCTCCAAATCGGCTTCAGAGTCTTGTGTCAACAAGTGCACATATGACTCAGAACTGCCCATCAGGTACTAAAAAAACAAAGGATTTCATCAGTTCAAGATAGGAAGGTTTCTGAGTCAAAAAAAAACTAAAGCAAGCAGCTTAACTGAGAGCAAGTATAAAAAATAACAACACCCACTGGGTACTAGCAGTTAAAAAAATAACAACACCTACTGGGTACTAGCAGTTAAAAAATAACAACAATGCAACAAAGAAGCATGCACCAGGAAGCATTTCTGAAAATAAGCTAACATATGCTTGCAGGCTAGGAGTCTCCCTGGACAGGTTTATCTAATCCTTTGGATTTATGTCCTACATTTGTACTCAGTAGCTCTCACTGGACAGGTTTGCATATGGATATACCTTGGAATAATTCTAACTTTCAGAAAATAATACTAACTTTCAGAAAATAATGCTAACTTCTAACTTTCTGAAAATAATCTGAGACATCAACTTTCAGAAAATAATGCTAACTTCTAACCTGAGACATCAACTTTCTGAAAATATTGCTAAGTGAGACATCAACTTTCAGAAATAATGCTCTAATCATGTTCTAGATTTCTAGAATGAGTCAATCAACCTGAACATTATATTGTTCTTGCAAATACAGCAAGTCAAGGCTCTCAGCAAGTAACTGAGGTCTGCAACACACATATATGGGATTTGCCATCACAATTCAATGTCAACATATATGCCATGTTAAACTAATTTAATTGCACATTCACAACTAACAGTATGTCTGAACATTGTTCAGCTGCAAGGTGGAGTTGCTTGTACCTGCAAGATGTTCTCGACAGTCGGGGTAGGGTTGAAGTCATACAATGGCATGGAGGAGGAGCTGAAGTAGCCGGCGCCGTCCTGCATTGACGTCATTGACGCAGTTCTTCGGTGCGACAGTAGTTGTGCCGGCTCGGAGAAGCTCGGCGTTTGGGCCTTCCTGCCAGCGCTGGGTGCTTGATGGTTCAGGGGAGCAGGCAGGCAGGGGGGGGGGGGGCAGGTGGAGACGCCTAGAAGAGCTGCCGAGGAAGGAAGGTGCCGGGCGCGAGCGCAGCGTCGGGGACCTGGCGGGGACGAACGGCGGCGGGATCGACCCAGGCGTTCAAGTCTTGGCGAGGTAGGACGATGCCGGGACGAGGAGCAGCCGGTCGGGTGGGAGCCACGAACGTCGAGCGGCGTTTCTTGGATGCCGTGGTAGCCGCGGCCGGCCGGGGAGGGCGCCCGTCGCCGGAGATGCCGCGAGGCGCCCCGGCCAGGAGCGGCATGGTCCGGCTCGGCCCGTCGCGGCCAGGCGCGGCGGCGGCATGGTCCAGCTCAGATCCGGCCATGGCGAGCGAGGATCTACCGGCCGCGGCGTCCTCCGGCGGTAGGATGGCGGCGACGGCTGGGGAGGCACGGGAGCGACAGCGCAAGGGAGGCGGCGCGGGGGAGGCAGCACAGGCGCGAGAGTCAAGGGGAAGAGGAGAGCGGGTGCGACGGCGCGGGGGAGAGGAGGGCGTGGCGGCGCGGCGTCGGCGCGGCAGGGACGGCGGCGACGCGGCGTCGCAAGGGGGCGGTGCATGCGCGACCTAGCGCGACAGGGGCTGGGGGAAATGAAGTGGGGCCCAAGTTTCGGGTGGGATGGTGGGCCTCCATTCCTAGGGGCCAGATCAAAATTTGGAGGCCTCCACAAAATAGTAGCCCATTTAGGGGCTGGGCTGGAGTTGTTTTTTCCCATTTGGAAGACTAAAATAGGTATAGAGGCCCATTTGAGGGCTGGGCTGGAGTTGCTCTAAGGAAATGATTATTTTTTACAGGCACTAGCAGAGGTGCACGTGCCACAGGCACGTGTTTTTTTAAAATATATAATAACAAATGTGTGTGTAAAAGAAAGAATTATATACCAAAAGATGTTATAAGTTACTTTATACGAGTACTCAAACAATCTGCACCAAACCTCGATTTAAGTGGTAATTTCAAATCTTTGAGTACTTATTTGAATGTACTACATAGTCTACTCGGCAAGAAGAGTAGTGATTTCAAATCTTTGAGTACTTATTTGAAAGTACTACAGAGTCTACTCCATAATAAGAGTAGTGTTTTCAAAATCTCTGAGTACTTATTTGAAAGTACTACAGAGTCTACTCCATAATAAGAGTACTGATTTCAAAATCTCTGAGTACTTATTTGAATGTACTACAGAGTCTACTCCACAAGGCGAGTAGTAACTTCAAACCTCTGAGTACTCATTTGAAAGTACTACAGAGTCTACTCCACAAGGCGAGTAGTAACTTCAAATCTCTGAGTACTCATTTGAAAGTACTACAGAGTCTACTCCACAAGGCGAGTAGTAACTTCAAATTTCCGAGTACTTATTTGAAAGTACTACAGAGTCTACTCCACAAGGCGAGTAGTGATTTCAAATCTCTGAGTACTTATTTAAAAGTACTCTAGAGTCTACTCCACAGTATGAGTAGTGATCTTCAAGTACCAGTTATCAAGTGCTTTGAGTATAACTCGCCAAATGAGTACAACTTGCCGGGGGCTTCCTGAATACACTGCAAGAGTGGTTTGGATGACCTTTCGGGCGCCTACTCGTGGGCTGGGTACAAGAAAACCACTCGGATGAAGATCTCCAAGATGATTCGATGTGACTACTAATTCTGGGTGCAAGTTACCACTCGGATGATGATCTCCAAGATGATTTGAAGAACCCTAAAGCTCGCTGGACTGTCAACGGGGGTTAAGCACCTCATGGCCTTGTGAGAACTAAGACCTGTCCAAGACTGATCAAGAACTCGAAAAAGCACTCGATTGGCTTGGCAAGCACCCGGTTGATGATACTCGACGATGAAGCGCTTGGGGGCTTGTTGGAGGTACGACCATGGGCCCACAGGGACACATGGATTCTCTCCAGATAGAGTCGTACCAGGCATGAAGAACAAGAGTAGAGTACTGCAAGGACTCTTCTTGATATGGAAATTAGTCGTATGACTTGTAAAGTACTCGGATTGCCTTGAAAAGCACTCTCCAAGTAGTAATTGGTTAGGATTCTACTCGAAACCAACCTTGTAACCCTGCCACGACCTCCTCTGTTTCGCTACTCTATTGATGGTGGCTATTTTGACTACATACTACTCGATGCATCCCCGCTGGCTCCTATGCTCGGGGGCTGGGTACAAGAAAACCACTTGGATGAAGATCTCCAAGATGATTCGATGTGACTACTAATTCTGGGTGCAAATTACCACTCGGATGATGATCTTCAAGATGATTTGAAGAACCCTAAAGCTCGCTGGACTGTCAACTGGGCTTAAGCACCTCACGGCCTCGTGACAACCAAGGCCTGTCCAAGACTGATCAAGAACTCGAAAAAGCACTCGATTGGCTTGGGAAGCACTCAGAGTCGTACCAGGCGTGAAGAACAAGAGTAGAGTACTGCAAGGACTCTTCTCGATATGGAAATTAGTCGTATGACTTGTAAACTACTCGGATTGCCTTGAAAAGCACTCTCCGAGTAATAATTGGTTAGGATTCTACTCGTAACCAACCTTGTAACCCTGCCACGACCTCCTCTGTTTCGCTACTTTATTGATGGTGGCTATTTTGACTACATACAACTCGATGCATCCCCGCTGGCTCCTATGCTCGGGGGCTGGGTACAAGAAAACCACTCGGATGAAGATCTCCAAGATGATTCGATGTGACTACTAATTTTGGGTGCAAATTACAACTCGGATGATGATCTCCAAGATGATTTGAAGAACCCTAAAGCTCGCTGGACTGTCAACGGGGCTTAAGCACCTCATGGCCTCGTGACAACCAAGACCTGTCCAAGACTGATCAAGAATTCGAAAAAGCACTCGATTGGCTTGGCAAGCACTCGAGGTACGACCATGGGCCCACAGGGACACATGGATTCTCTCCAGACAGAGTCGTACCAGATGTGAAGAACAAGAGTAGAGTACTGCAAGGACTCTTCTCGATATGGAAATTAGTCGTATGACTTGTAAACTGCTCGGATTGCCTTGAAAAGCACTCTCCGAGTAGTAATTGGTTAGGATTCTACTCGAAACCAACCTTGTAACCCTGCCCGCCGTGAATATAAGGGACACATGGATTCTCTCCAGACAGAGTCGTACCAGGCATGAAGAACAAGAGTAGAGTAATGCAAGGACTCTTCTCGATATGGAAATTAGTCGTATGACTTGTAAACTACTCGGATTGCCTTGAAAAGCACTCGGATTGCCTTTAGATCGCATATTAAAATTATTCAATAGCATCTGATATTAAAAATTATATATTCATACATCAAAAGCTTGGGCCTCCGGCGGAAACAGAAGGAAATTCACGATACATGTATCCATGAGCAACTCGGCCTCCTCGTCGCCGGTGTCGTGGAGCAACGACGCCACGCACTCGACGGCACCGGACACCGTCACAACGCGGAGCACATTCCGCTTCTACCTGGCGAGCTTGGACACGACGAGCGTCGTGGCCACCCTTGCGCCGCGCTCGACCCCTTGCGCCGCGCTCGACGCCGACGCCCTTGCAAAGAAATCAGTAGTATTGAATAGATGATGAGAATGAAGGGAGAGATTGTGTGCTTTGAGAATAAGGAGGGGCGCCTTATATAGGGGCAGGAGGGCGAAGGAGATGAACCTGGACGCCCACGACTATGGTAAGTAATCGATATGATGTATTGTGGCTGTTATGGAAATAAAGTTTATGGAAAGAACGATTTCGTTTCGAAATAACCTAACAATTGCATCTATGGCGTGGTAAATCACCTAACAATTCCATCTATGGCGCGGTGGGTGCAGGGGGCGGGTAGATTGGGTGGTGGTGAGTAAAATTTTTCGGTTTTCCTGAAAGAATGCCGCCTAAACTATCCCTCATGCGTTGGATCGGCCACGGATGCGCAGATGGCCTTCATTTGAATTGGTTGATGCCCAAACATTTTAGGTGGGTTTAGGCGGGTTCTTTACAAGTGGGGACGCTGTGAGGGGTACGGGAGGTTTTAAAAAAGCAGTTTTTTACCAATTGTTTTGGATCCTTATAGTATAGATAAGAGCCAATACCGGTGTGGATCTCTTTATTTTACAGCCCATCCGAACAGACTTTTGAGATTTAACATATGAAAGGTTGAAGCGAAGGCGCAGCTTCTAGGCCCTCCGAGGACGACTCGCGCGTGCCTGCCGTCTGATCGCCACCGGGGATGCATGGACGGTCATCCACGCTGCGCACGTCGTTGTCTGTGCAGACCTCACCTCCCTCGCATGATGCCTGCCTGCGCTGCCCAGGCCAGCAGCATTTCGGCGCGCAGGGCGCGCCACAGCTTCTAGTAAGTTATATTTGTCAATGACACACCGGGCATGACAGAAAACCGGGTGACACGAAAAAAACAAGGGTTAATTGGTTACACGCCACCGTTATTTTCAAATTTTTTACGGACGCCACTACTGTTACGTTTATAGCACTGACACCATTACAATTCAGCAGTTATTTGATCCATACCATTCTATACGTCCTTTTGGCTATTGGGCCCACGTGCATGCCACCGTATTTACGTATGGACTAAAATGCCCTCCTGTACTCTCTCTCCAACTCACTTACATGTGGGTCCCGCGCGTGATATCCTTCTCCTTCCTTCTTTCCTCTTCTTTCCGACCTCTCTATCGTCCCGATCTACAGCAGGGGCGGCACTGGCAGCCCGGCCAGCGGGCGACGCTCGCTAGGGCCGCGCGCGTGGTTGTGCAGCATGTCCGGCGAATCTCGAGCATGTGGTGGAGGGGAGGCGGCATCGAGCCGGGGCATGTCATCGGCGGCGGCGAATCTCGAGATGGGGCCGGTGGATCCATGGATCCCGGCGCCGGCGCTGCTCCTCTTCTTCCCGTCCTCGGTCGCCGCCTTCTCTCTCCGGGCCAAGAGCATGACGGCGCCACTCTCGCGCGTGTCCCGCAGCGCTGCGCCAGCCTCGCCGCAGATCCGGCTCCGGCCCCTCCCTTTCCCCGTGCTGCCGCCTCCCTCATGCTCCCCTGACCCGCGACTACGACCAGTGGGGGTGCCTTCTGGCCACCGCGGTGCATCGCCGGTGCTAGGGCAGTGCGGCGTCCTGGCAGGGCAGGAGATGGTCAGGGAGAAGATGAAAGGAGGGAGGAGGGTGGGAGGAAGGAGAAGGATATGACGCGTGGGACCCACATGTAAGTGAGTTAGAGAGAGAGTACATGAGGGCATTTTAGTCCATACGTAAATACGGCGCCCTGCATGTGGACCCAATAGCCAAAAGGACGTATAGAATGGCGTGGATCAAATAACAGCCGAATTGTAATGGTGTCGATGCTATAAACGTAACAGTAGTGACGTCCGTCAAAAATTTGGAAATAACGGTGGCGTGTAACCAATTAAAAAAAAAACAATCGCCGACGTCCTGTTGAATTGGGCGGCGATGCCGACGGATTGGGCCGGAAAAACAGGGCACGACGACGTCCATCCACAGCGATCGTCCATTTGCCAGACAAACAAGCACGAGTTCTGATATTGGGCCGTGGCGATTGAAGTCCACCTGTGTTCGATTTTTTTTATATATTTTTTATTTTATGATTTTTCAAAAATAAATTCTTGGCTAAAAAAATTGCAGTTTTGGTCTTATGTCGCCGGATGAAACGGCTATCGCCGGATGAAACGGCGACAGGGTGAAAAATCATCGTCTAAGACGCCTATCGCCGTGTGGGACGGCGATAAGGATAGTCGGTGCGGTCAAAGCGCTGTTACCGCAGTAAACAAAAACCGCCGGCCCATCCGGCGATAAGCTGTCGGCGCCGGGGGCCCACACAGCTTTCGCCGCCCCATCCGGCGAAAGGGGCTATCGCCGCAACGTTCGGCGAGAAGCTCGAGGCGTCGCTGTTTGGTTCGGCGAAAGCGCCCCCGCCCATAAATCGACGCGTACGCGCCCTGGCTGCGCTCAATGGCGCGCGTGGCTCCAGAAGGAGCTCTCTTTTGGCCGTGAGGAAGAGAGGAGGAGGGGGAGAGGGGTGGGGTGGAGGGAAAGAGATTGAAGCGAAGCTCCGTCAGATCTGCACTTCATTTCAGGTACATTTTTAAACTTGACTTTTTAGTTGAGGCTAAACTTTGTAGTTCATTTATTTACAGATTTTTCGTAGTTACATGTTTATAGTTTAGTTTTTTTAGATATGAACTAGGTCATAGAAAAGTTTAGTACCAGATCTAGACTGCTTAGTTTAGTTTTTTAGATATGAACTAGGTCATAGAAAAGTTTAGTTACAAGACTGTTTAGTTTATTTTTATTAGATATGAACTTGGTCATAGAAAAGTTTAGTTACTAGATCTAGACTGCTTAGTAAATTTAATTTTTTATACCTATATGTAGACGCTAGTTAGTAACTAGTGGTATTATATTTTTAGTTTGCATGGTAGGTAGTAATATTGTTAGTTTGGATGTGTACTCTAGAAAAATTAGTAGTATAGTTTTTTTATATCAACTATGTGATTCGAAAAAATGTGAACGGTTTTTTTAGTTATTAGATGTGCCGCTACTAGCTATCTCAGTAATTTTTAGATATAACTATTTCATAGAAAAACTAATTATTAATTTTATTTTTTATAGAAATGCTAGTTATATGTCATAGAAAAATAGTTAGCCCTGACTTTTACATTACATTTGTACTTTAGTTCTTAACATATGAGGTATATAAAATCTTTTCGTAGTCAGTGGTCACTCAATTTTTTTAGTGACATTTATAGTTGAAATGAAAAACTAGTTACTCACAATTATTAGTGCTCTTATGTATCATGGCAGGCATGTCAGAGAGCTTATTTTTCCAAGTGTTTTATGGGCCTGGGGAGGTTAGGTATGGTCCTAAAGGGGTAGACTTGTCCAAATTTAAGTCATTCACCAAACAAGTAGTTCGAGCAAGAGAGAGGAACTGGACCTCAGTTTGCAACTGGCTATTCAAGGCATTTGGACTTGACAGGGAGCAATTTGAGCTGTCAGTCATGACTGTAGTAAGGTTTCGAATGGACACACCCCTGTTTTGGGAGTTGATGCCCCTTGTTGGAACCCTAAACTGGAGAGACTATGTCCATATAGCTACCGAGCGTGGCTTACCACTAGTCTTATTTGTTCAAGTTTATAAGAAGATTGGGTCTAGCAGTCAGCATCACGGTGAAGACAATGCAATCACAGACGATCCTGCCGAAGAAGATACTAAACAAGAGGTGGTAGGTGGAGAACACAAGGTGCTAGATGGTGAAGACGCACCCCGTGAGCCAACCAGCGAGGCTGATGAGTGGGAACACATCCCTGAGTTAGTCGAGCAGGTTGAGAGGGAGGGGCAAGAGCAGTTCGATGCCATGGAGGGAGACACTTCAGATGAGGAGGATTGTTATCCCGTGCCACGCAATTGGTCAAGCTATGACTATTCAGCTCTAACTGTTAATGAAGGTGAATCGGTGGATTGGGAGTACAGAGAGAATGAGGTTTCTGTCGGTGCAATGTATGCAAGTGGGGATGAAATTAAGGAAGCCATAAAGCTGTGGTCTACACTATCTTTGCAAAGGCAGTTCCGAGTGGTGAAGAGCAGCCCAAAAGTATATGATGTGTGTTGCGTGCAAAGCAACTGTCCTTTTAAAGTGCATGGCAAGTGGACTGATTACTGGACGGTGTCGAAATTGGTGGAGCATGAATGCCAACTTGAGGAGTTAAACCCACAGCACCGCAACCTCACAACTGATTTTGTGGCTCAATTCATGTATCCTCAGATCGTCGACAATCCCAGCTTCGAGCCAAAATCAATTATTTGTGCCATTGAAGAAAAATTTCATTATAAAATCAGCTACAACAAAGCATAGAGAGCAAAGCAGAAGGCACTGGAGATGAAATGGGGGACGTATGAAGCGTCGTATAACAATCTTCCAGCCTTGTTGCACAACATATGTTTGAGAAATGAAGGCAGTTATTATGACTTGAAAACATATCCCTGTGCTGAGAAACCAGGAAAGCAGGTGTTGCAGCGTTTATTCCTAGCCTTGGGTGCTTGCATTGAGGCTTTTCAGCATTGCCGACCAGTCATTTGTATTGATGGCACATTTTTTACTGGTAGGTACAAAGGAACCATCCTGACTGCAATTGGGTCCGATGGTAACAATCAGGTGCTGCCGCTGGCGATCGCCTTTGTAGAGAAAGAGTCAGGAGATAGATGGTATTGGTTTCTTGAGAGAGTGAAGCAGATGATTGTTAAGGATGTACCGAATGTGTGTGTTATTCATGACCGGCACAAAGGCATTCTACAAGTAGTCGAGGACATGCAGAATGGGAACATTGAACGTCCGCGGGCCGCGCAGTGGCCTGACTTGAAGAGTAGGTGGTGTATGAGGCATATGGGTGCCAACTTTCATAGCCAATTCAAAAACAAGACCCTGATGAAACTATTTAAGCGCCTATGCATCCAGAATCAAGAGAGAAAATTCAACCTTATTTGGAAGAAACTTGATGAACTTACAAAGAAATAAGCAGAAGAGCTTGCAAAGAGGCCGGTAAATAGTGAGGACCAACATCCTGTTTCGCTTGATGACGTTGGCCTTGATGGTCCACACGTCGTGCGCAAACCCAGTCGGGCCATTAAGACATTCTCTCAGTGGATTGAGCATGAGCCCAAAGAAAAGTGGGCTTTATTGTTTGACGAGGTTGGTGCTAGGTACGGCATAATGACTACAAACCTAGCTGAGGTGTATAATTGGATGCTCCATGGTGTAAGGGGACTCCCCCTAGTTGGGATCGTGGAGTTCTTCTTATATCGGACAATCAAGTATTTCAGAGACCGTTTTGCAGTGGCAAACAAATCAATGTCTGAAAACCAAAAGGTATATGGATACAAGATGACTGAGTACATGGAAAAGGCAATGAAAAAAGCTCGTACACACCGTGTGAGTGCCAACTGTGCTGCTGAACAACGGTTTGAGGTTCTCTGCAGGGACAAAGGTCGTTTGGGAGGGCGGCGGGAGAGACACACACAAGAATGCATTATTACCAATCAAGGATGTGTTTGTTCCTGCCACAAGCCAATGCTGCATCACCGTCCCTGCACCCATGTCATTGCTGCATGTCTTGAGGCGGGAGGGCTTCAACCTCGTATGTTTGTGTCCAACTATTATTTCAAAGAAACAATTTGGGCTACTTGGAAGAATGAGGTTTATTGGTATCGTATGCTAGGAAACTTCATTACTAATCCTGGAGAGCACGCACTTTATATTCCTGATCCTAATCCAGAAATGTTCCAAGGAGTTGGCCGACGGAAGAACAGACGGATTCGGAACAACATGGATCAATCTGAAGCTGGTGCAGAAGTGCGCCTCTGCTCCAAGTGCCATGAAACTGGTCACAGCTACAAGAATTGTCCAGCAATGACGTATGGCAGGGGAACAAGCCAAGCGGGGCCATCAACCGTCGCTCCAGTTTCCACTTCATGTGCCCCGAAGCCGCCGTGGTCTTGTGCTAACAATGATGGTCTCCTGTGACCACAGAATAATGTAGTATTTATTTATGAACTATGTAATTAGTGTACTTTGAACTAGGTCATTTGTCTATTTCGGACTATGTAATTTGTGCACTTTGGACAACGTAATTCATGTAGTATGTATTATGTAATTCATCTAGTTTGGAATATGTAATTCGTGTGCATTGAACATCATATGGTTAGTTTGGACTATTAAATTGTTGTTGTATTTATAATTGTTTCATTTACCTTTTTGTTTAATTTAATTTATCAACCTGCGACTACTTTCGTATTAACAAAGATTTAAATTCTTTCAGCTATGGCCGAAGGGCCTCCGCAGCCCTACGAGACTCCGGAGTTGCTGGACAGGGTGATTGACGCGAAGCACCGATCGTTCATGTCTGCCGTGCGTGGTTTGCCCCAGCACACGTTTCGCGCACGAGTGCCGTTGTCGACGATGCCCCTTGACGACCATTGGCTTCAGAGGTACGTATGTATGGTTAACGTTGTAATGATATAATCTTATTTAGAATTAATATCGATTTAGTATCTCCTTTTGTAGCACTAATCTAAATTTGTATCTATTTTTGCATCTTCATTTGCAGGTTAAGAGCTGCCGGCCTTTTACCCATCACGAGGTTGGTCGAGGGTGACATGATGGATGCAGAGGTCAGGGGAGCAGACAAGGCGACACGTTTCCACTTCGACATGTCCCTCCTAGCAGCTTTGCTGGACCGGTGGTGCCCAGAGACTCACACGTTCCACCTACCAGTCGGTGAGATGGCACCTACACTACAGGACGTTTCCCTCCTTTTGGGTCTGCCTTATGCTGGCGACCCCGTCGCCGCCCTAGACGTGGGATCAGGGTGGCGGGACGAGTTGTTGGGCCGCTTTGCCGACGTTCACCGGATCGATCACGCGCCTCCGTACCGCACCTTCAGCAACATACATGGGCCCACAAAGAAGTGGCTCATGCAGTTTAGTGTGAGTGTTGCCTTTTCTATGTTTCATTTGCATTGACAGAATAATTGATGCATATCCATAATAACTATTTTCATTGTGCAGGCGGATTACTTGAGAGCTGATGCAGACGAGGCTACAGTTGCTAGGCACTTGGAGGCCTACCTGCTGTGGTTATTCGGCTGGGTCTTGTTCTGCTCGTCCCACGGGACCTCGGCGCCGAAGACACTCATACCCTACGCCAGAGCGATCGCGGAGGCTCCACTGGAGGACGTACCCCAGTTTAGCTGGGGTAGTGCTGTGCTGGCGGCCACGTACAGGGGTCTTTGCGCGGGTTGCTATAAGGTGGCCTCCTTGGAGCCCATCTTTCTTGGCTGCCCGTTGCTTGTTCAGCTTTGGTCGTACGAGCACTTCTCGATCGGTTGTCCACGCATTGACGTGGGCCCCTACGAGCCCCTTCCTCCGGAGCACGACCACAGAGACAGGCCGACCATGGGGTCCATGTGGTGCCTCAGAAAGGTAAGACAACACACGAATATGTTGCAGCATTAATTTGGTTTCAATTGTTTACGAATTTGAATATTATTTTCAGCCTTCGTGGGTGGGAGTTCCGACGAAGAAGTCGTACCCAGACTTTGTCAGCATGTTTGACGCTCTTGTTGACGCTGACGTGAGGTGGACCCCTTACAGCGCTGCAGACATTAATGCTTTTGGATGACGTCTTTGTGCCTACGCGACCAGGCCTTTTGGATGACGAGGAAGCCACTGGTGTACGACATCCACGTCGAGAAGTACGCGGTCCACAGAGTACTTCGACAGTTTAACAGGTACCAGGAGTCCCCGCTGCCGGTTACACACACCGTGCCCCAGAGCGTGCATAGGTACTTGACATCTACCGATGCGTTAATTTTTTTCCATAACCAACTTCCAAATTCTAATGCAATTTGATTTCTTCAGCTGGACCCGTCACGGTCAATCTGCAGCCATGTTGTGGGCTCCAAGGGTACTACCCTTTGCTCAGCAGTGGGCCCAGGCCCTTGACGACGTGGTGGTCGAGGAGCGGCCACACTCGGATGAGGCTTTCGCGGCCTATCTGGCGTGGTACTTACCCAGGACTCGGTCACGGGTGGTCGTTGTTCCACAGGACCCTCACAGAGCGCCAGCCCAAGTTACTGACACGTACCCTGTTTCGAGGGACCAGAACTTCGCCATCGCGGTATGTTTGTCAAATTTAATCATGCTATAATTCATTTGATATGATTTTATCTTAATTTTGAACCTTGATAACTATGTTTTTGGTAGACCGAGGCTCTAGCGTTGGTCGAGGCCGAGGTGGACCAGGACTTGCAGAGGTACATGTACATGGCGCCGCAGGACCACGGGGCTGCATATAAGAAGATCAAGGAGTACTGTGTCAGGTTCAGACGGGCCATCACTTGCATACAACTAATTGTCTATTACCTTATTATTGTGTAGGATACACAGGGTACGGAGGGATCGAGGAAGACGTACAGACTGGGGACGATGGCAGTCAGCCAGATGGACCGTGGGTAGGATCCCTTTTCAGCACAAACCCTTACCCGGACGAGATCGGCACTTCACAGTTTGGTGGTGCGCCGCTGTTTCCCACACAGGGCTCACAGGAGGACGTCCAGACACCGGTTGCAGACGAGGTGCGACGTCCCACACGCCAGGTTGCAGCACTAGACCCGCTCACGTATTCACAGCACCACACCCGAGCGGCGCAGGCGGCTGAGTGTCGTGCGAGGGGTGCAAAGCGTCACAAGCGAGGGCGCATTTAGTACCTTCTTATCTATGTATGTGTTTTATGTTGTGCTCAGACTATGTGTTTTATGTCTTGCTCGTACTATGTGATGCATGTAGTAGACTATTAACTATGTGATTTATAACGTGACCAGACTATGTCATTTATGTCCTGCTCACACTATGTCATGTAGTAGATGCTGAAATGATGGATCACTGAAAAGCATTGACATCATAGCCTTTGATATGACATTTCACTGAAAAGCGTACACACTTTCTGAAAAGGCTACACAAAATCAACTAGCCTTGGCAGTATGCATGCGACTAGCCTTTTCAGGCATCTATCTAGGCTTTTCAGATCATCAATCCTGACTTCCATTAGAATTGTAAAGGTATAATTAGGGTTAGTTCAAGACCTAGTTACCATAGTTTGGCAAAGGTTTTCACATGCCACTTTGTCTTTGTTCTCGATTTCAATTATGACGTGCTCAGACTATGTGATTTATGACGTGCTCAGACTATGCCATTTATTTCCTGCTCAGACCGTGTCATGCATGTTCCGCAACATGCATTTCACTTTTCTCAGTCTTAGGCTTTTCAGTGCTCTTCGTAATAGGCTTTTGAGTCCTATGGACGTAGGCTTTTCAGGTGCATTTGTGACACCACAGGACGGGCAAAGACCAACTTTCCTTCGCCAGCCTATATGTACACACATCCGTGGGTGCATTGCCACCAAGCAATTGGAAGAAACAAGACCATTTAGCTCAGCAATAATGTCTAGAGGGTCAGGTAGTGGCAAGGGTTTGAGCTTTGGGAGTGCAAAGGGGGGAAGGAAGGGACCTCCCATTGTGTGGGACGATGTCGGGTCTCTTGGTCCTGATTACTTTGGGGAAGCAGTGTATGAGTTTCCAAAGCAAAGCAAGCATGATTTCACAAAGGATAAGCCTCTTAGAGGATACACTAAGAGTAAAGAAGACTGGCCAAAATGCATGCATGGTGAAGATTGTTTAGTGCAGATGAATACCTCCGATCTGAATGGAGGTCGTCGTTTCTTTAAATGCCCAAGAGCATGGGTAAATGTTACTAATAATCCTCAGTTAATTATGGTTGTCTTAGTTTCACCATCTTACTCGAGTTATTTGATGTAGGCTTCTGATGCCGAAGAAAACTGTGGGTTCGTTAGGTGGGTTGATCCTCCTCCTCTTCTTCCCCATCATGAGTTCATCGAATATCTGCAGAACCAAATCCAAGATCTAGAAACCAAAGTTCAGCACTATGAAGAAGAGGATTACAACAAGAATGAAGCAATGTCACAGGAGCGCCGTGCAATGACCCATATTGCAACTGCCCCTGTCACCAAAAGAAGGCAGCGTCGCCGCCACCGCCGCCTTCGCCCCCTCCTTCGCCGCTGATGGGAGGATATTATGGAGAAGGTGCAACACAGTATGCTATGTGGGGAGATTATTAGGACCATTCAATCGAGTTGTCCTAATTATTCTGTTTAATTAACTAAGGCATGTTAGGATTAGGTCGGCACATCATACATGTGTCGCACGTGCCACTGCCACTTGTGTAGTTTGAAGGTGAATGACGCAAGCACGTTGCATTAAAATGTACCATAGTCGTAGTGTATGCAACACTGCTACATGCATCATGACCTTCTTTGTCATGTATTTCAAATTCGTTTTAATTTAATGAAGTCATGTACCTTCGTATCCAAAGACTCAACTGTTTATCAGACTTCTTTTATTAACCCTACCATCCCAGGCCAGGGCATCCAATGTGGGGAATCCAATGCCGCTTTTCAGACTACTCTGATGAACCATAGCATCCAGTGCCGCTTTTCACACAACTCTGATGAACCACAGCATCCAAGGCCAGGGCATCCAATGTGGGGAAGCAAGGCATCCAATGCCGCTTTTCTGTGATACAGTGTCTCGCGCAGAGCATACACTGAAGACGGCGTGGCGAACTTATCCGCTTGCATTGGATTCGATCTCTTTTTATGTGCAACACATCCAAAACATCATGGACTCGGTCTATGGACCAACCCAATCATTCATTATATATGGCATGCCATTCCTAGTGAACTTGTGCAGTGTCTCAGTTAGAAACCATGGCTTGGTCAGATCCAGAGCTCCTCAAGTGGAGGAAGGTGAGAGTTGTCGTTCCACAAGGGGTGCATGTGCCAATGTGCTTCTGTGGTGACCTTTGCAAGCTTGTGCAGTCAAAAATCTTGGGTGACTACTATGGCATGAGATTTT
Organism: Urochloa ruziziensis; assembly: GCA_015476505.1. Taxonomy (NCBI): domain Eukaryota; kingdom Viridiplantae; phylum Streptophyta; class Magnoliopsida; order Poales; family Poaceae; genus Urochloa; species Urochloa ruziziensis. The sequence goes on from CM027124.1 coordinate 17,698,595, forward strand.
TCATGTGTGACAACTTCGAGTATGATCCACCCAAGGTGTCTGGCAGCATGAGAGCCAAGGTATTCACTAACCCTGCCATGTTTTTCTAACCATTTCATGTTTCGTATTCTTACTTTGGGGAGTTAAAGACTCCCCCACCTCTCTGTGTTTCTTGCAGTGGCTAGATACAGAGCAGTCCGATGAGGACAAGGCTCATGTTGAGCATGAAGCAGCCTCGGCAAGAGCAAGGTGGCAACGAATGATGCACGAGGAGGAGCAGGAAAAGAAGCGCAAGAAGGACCAAGAGGACATCTGCAAGAGGTTCGAGGAGGTCGAGCGTCAAGCGGCACAGGAACGTGAAGCTGAAAGGGAGAGAAAGAGAGAGAGGGCACGTCGTGCAAAAGCAGCTGGCCCTGAAGCCATTAGGAAGGGAAAATATCCCGTTGTACCCAGTAAAGCATAGGCTTCACACCCGGCGATTTAAATTACCCAAAGGCATGACATGATACCGTTATCAATGTGGTACACATGCCATTGCACCTAGTAGTAGATTGTTTAGATGAGAGGAGGTGGTCGACACCTTTACCTCCTGATCATTTCATTTTGCTAAAATGCATCTACGCATTCAAGCAGGGTTATGCAATTATAATGTTTAAAAAAATGTTCTTTGTTTTACTAGTTAAGTCGTTTTCTTTACATATAAAAAAATTCCATACATAAAACTCAAAATTTAACTATTGCATTCCAGGTAAAAATGGTTAACCGCAAACGTAGAAAGTATCATAAACAAATCTACGACATTAAACGGTAGCAAATTTAACCGAAAAAATTAATGTGTCAAAAACTACGTTAGTTCATATTATGGAACCAAATCGAGCGGAAAAAATATATCAACTATTAATCGACATAAACTAAATTATTCACCTTTTTTGCATAAAATAAAAACAATTAAACAAATATAGCCAGTTGAAACGGCTATAGCCCCCCCTCCAAATGGCGAAAGCCATTCCCTGGCGAAAAGGAACCTTTCGCCGTTTGAAACGGCTATAGCCGAAAGGGCCCACCATCGTCGGGCGAGGCCCTTTTCGCCAAATCAAACGGCGATAGCCACTTGAAACGGCGACATAAGACCAGATCTGCTAAATTTTTGCCCACGTATTTATTTTTAGAAAATCGTAAATTAAAAAATAAAAAAATAAAAAAATACCACCTGTGTTCTGTGTTTGTGTATGGCGTTCGGGCCCATAGCTCTTTTAACCGTCCACCGATCACCGAAGCAACGGAATAACAAACAGAAAATTCAGAACGGAATCCCCTTCCTTGGTGAGTCCTTGCTCATCCTACCGAAATTCTGATCTCTTTCCTTCTATCTGCAGAGTTTATTCTTCTTCAATCGAGTAGAGGAGGCGAGGAGCGGACTTGCCCTCCGCCGCCTCTTAGCTTCGTAATCTCGAAATGCAGCCTCTCGCCTTCTTGTTTCCTTGTTGCCACGCCACTCATTCAGTTCCTTCTTTTCTTCAGCCACAGTGGTCCGCCCGCCCGCGAACTGTTCGACGGAATGCTCAGTCCACATCACCGCGTCTCGAGACCGGTGTTGCTCACGTAAAACGCCAATACAGGAACCAACCACCAACAACGCGAGAGCCCGTGGGCGCTGGTGCCGACGGGTGTCCATGGCGTGCCCAAAAGCGGCTGGCATAAGAGGCTTCATGCAAACACCTTGGCGTGCGATGCAGAATTGCAGATGTTGTGCAGCAACATTCGACAATAGGTAATGACTTCGGCAAATTCCTTGAAAGGATTTATGCATCAATATCTGTGTCATTACATCAAGATGTCCACTTTCTTCTACACCGTGAGAATGTATTGTTTGATTGAGTAATTTTACAAGACGGCATGTGCAGAGTTCTCTCTGTTAGGATTTAGGCTTCCTGATCTCCTTGGTCCATTTACCAGTTGCAGAATGCTGTTTTTTAGAAAATGAAACTAGTCCCAGCCTCTGTAAACTACAACATCCAGCATGCTATACAAACTACATCATCATAACCTGAAATTCTGCGGCATTTTTGCCACTAGTAGGGTGAATGCATATCTTGAACCTGGATGGAAATTCTGTCTTGCAATTATGAAAAGATAATGCATTGAGAAAAAGAGAAGTTGCCGAAACAATTCACACATGGACATTACTTCTGAGTACAAACAAATATTACAGTTTATACTTTACAGGAGGATTAAACAGAACCTATTCTTTATTTGAATGAACTCATCACTTTTCTTCTTAATATATTGATACGCAGTTCTCCTGCGTGTTCGAGAAAAAAAAAAAGAATGAACTCATCACAAGCCATACTGCTTACATGTGTCATCCGAACTCTCCTGAATGGTTCGTTAATAGTTCCCAATGTAAAAGGGCCCACAAAATCCCAATACAAGGTCAAGATATAAAAGGGCATAGTCCCAGGTTTTTGCCTATTGCTTCAGTGATAATTTGTCAGGCACAGAGGAAATGTTTATCCACTGAAAACAACTTAGAAATGCTGAAACTATTGGAGTCTATATGAATATTCAAGTGGTTTGCATATCATAATAGATATTCAGTTTTTGCGGACGGGCACGCACTGTAGCAGCACGCGTTTTACATTTTACCCCCTCTGAACAGTGTCTACCTCTGTAGCAATGCAAAAAAATCAATTCACCCCTTATAAGTTTCGCAAATTACGCATTTTATTTTTGCAATTTAAACCCCCCCAACTATTCATAGCACAGTATGCAAAATATTGTTCATACCTCGGGATGACTTTTCTCATTTTCCAAAAAAATGCTCAAAATAGATCATTTGCAAAATAACTCCACTAAAAATTTCTATAGGCACAATTCCATAAAAAAAGTCCCTTCACACAACCTCCTAAAATAATCCCTATTTCAATAACTAAATCAAATTAAAACGTTAATTCACAATGTGCACTGTTCATACCGCATAATGTAATACATTTTCCATCTTTTCCCATTTTACCAATATACTCAAAATACATCATTTACAAGTTTCATATAAATCCTAACATTTCCCATTGTTTTAATAGCCAAACCTATATTTCTATCCCGTGCAAAGCCCGGAATATTCAGTTTTTTTGAACGGCCCCGCTTTGGCTACTGTAGGTACGGTTACACTGTGGTAAGGGACAGTACCCCCGACACTGTAGCAATACAATTTACATGTTTGCCCCTCTGAACAGTGTCTACCTACTGTAGCAATGCAAAAAAAACAATTCACCCCTTATAAGTTTCACAAATTATGCATTTTATTTTTGCAATTTAAACCCCCCCCCCCCCCCCCCGCGCCACTATTCATAGCACAATATGTGAAAATACTGTTCATACCTTGCCATGAAAACATTTCCCCTCTTTTCTCATTTTCTAGAAAAAATGCTCAAAATAGATCATTTGCAAAATAACTCCACTAATAATTTCTATAGGCACAATTCCATAAAAAAAAGTCCCTTCACAACTCCCTAAAATAATCCCTATTTCAATAACTAAATCAAATTAAAACGTTAATTCACAATGTGCACTGTCCATACCGCATAATGCAATACATTTTCCATCTTTTCCCATTTTACCAATATACTCAAAATACATCATTTGCAAGTTCCATATAAATCCTAACATATCCTAACATTTCCCACTGTTTTAATAGCCAAACCTATATTTCTATCCCGTGCAAAGCACGGGGACACCTTCTAGTATCAGAACTATTAAACGGTACCTTATCTTCATTTAAATGAACAGGAAAGATATACAACCTAAACGTATATCATCAAAACTTTCGCATATGACTCGACAGCATATTGGTCTAGCATGAACAACATAACATTCCATGTATTTTCTTATTTTTAAGATGCATTCCTTGTCAAGTGTGACCATTTTACAGCTTGTACACAACAATTCTGTCATAGAACTCGTCTATGTGCCTGAAATAAGCAGTTCTTCATGTCTTCTTAAACAGCAGGCAACAAAATACAATCCAGAGCCCAACCACATGTCCTAACCCAAAGCCAAAATAAAATCACAATATATCATTTATGTTTGAGTTGTTTGTTTTGTAGCCATGGGTGATTGTACCATTTTCTGATGAACAGTTTGTTGGAAGAGGAGGTCCACAAAGTCCACTGTTACCAATGTACATAAGTGCAGGGTTTTCTGTGTTAAGGGTGATGAGTTGGTTGCCTGAGGGTATCCTTCCATACAAATCATTGTAGGACATATTCATGTGGCTCAATGATGTCAAATTTGACAAGCTAGATGGTATTTCACCAGAAAGCTTGTTCATAGAGAAGTCGAGAGACTCCAAAGACTTCATGTCACCAATGTTGTAAGGAATTGCTCCGCTAAGGTGATTTGATGATAAATTCAAACTTATTAATGCATCAAGGGAAGTGATATCTCTTGGTATTTCACCAGTTAAGGAATTGCATGATAAATCAATGCCCACAAAATATGCCAATCCCTTGCCATATTTAAGTTCTTGCCCTTTTGTAATTATTGAGAGGACATCTTCGAACTGACTTGCTACAGTGATAGCTTCACCTTGACCTCCAGTTGCAATAGTATTGTATCTTAGAGGCAGGTAACCATTCAGGGTCATACTAGTTAGATTAGAAAGATTCTGTGGTATTACCCCAGATAAGTTGTTTCCTGATAGATCCAAGTACTGTAGACGATAAAGGTATGTGATTTCAGGTGGAATACTCCCAGAAAATGTATTGTGGCTTAGACTTAAAATGTTTAGCTGCGTTAAGTCCCCAATCCAAGTAGGCAATCCTCCTGATAATTTGTTCCTTGCAAGATCCAAGAATACCAGTTCATCGCTATTCTTCAAAAATGTTGGGAACGTTCCTGACAAATTGTTATTGCTAAGTATGAAGAATTCTAGTGGCACAACCTCAAAGCACTGAGGGATTTCACCCTCCAAAAGGTTGTTTGACAAATCTAGATCAAGTAGTACCAATTTGCACATTGATTCCGGAATGCTACCACCAATTTGATTTGAGAACATAATCAATGTGGTAAGTTGTTGAGTATCAAAATATAATGGTAGTGTACCTGAAAATAAATTACTTGATACATCTAAGATTTCGATGTTTCTTGGCAATGATGGTATTGGTCCAGTTAGCTGGTTTGAACTCAGGTTAAGCACTCTGACGGCCATCCCATCCAGATGTTCTGGCAAGCTGCCACTTAGTTTATTGTCAGAGATGTCAAGGGATAAGGCCTGTGAGAATGTTGACCAAAACCAATCAGGGATACTGTCGTTCAGAGCTGTCCTTGAAATGTTAAACTGGATAATTTGCAGCTGTTTCTGAAGCCATGCTGGAAACAGAGGGCCTATCTGGCAATTTGCAAAAATCTCATATTCCAATCTGAAAGGTGGAAGCCAACATTCATTCACTGTAACCTTCAAGTTATTGTTAGAAGAAAGATCTAATGCCTTTAAATTTATTAATCCTTCCAAGTGTTCTTCCATGATCATACCACTGAAATTGTTGTTGCTAATATCCAAATAAGTCAACTTAGTAAGTGCACCAATTCCTGTGGGTACACTTCCATTAAGATTATTGTTGTTGACACGAAGGGTACTTAGGCTCGTAAGATACCTAACCTCGGGTGGTAGAGGTCCAACAATTTTGTTGCCAGAGATGTCAATTATAGTTAGACGTGTGCAGTTCCCAAGCCCTGGTGGGATTCTTCCAGTAAGGCTATTGCTGTTGAGCTCAAGTCTGCTTAAGCTGATGAAGTTTCCTATCAAATTTGGCAAGGGCCCATTGAAATTATTGTAACCGAGATGCAGCCCATCTAATTTCTCCCATGCACATTGCGGAAACCTCTCCATAAATACTGTCATGTCTTCACTCATTAACTCCAGGTGAGGTCTAGGATTTCCAAACTGCAAAGATTCTTCAAGTTTCCTATCATTTGTAAAGTGCAATTTCTCGTTAAGTTTCCTGTCAACGCCAGGTGATTGTTAAATTTGTAGGACAAATCGAGGAATTGGAGGGATGTCATATTTTCCAATGCATCGTTGAGATGGCCGAATAAACTGCTTCCCTGAAGTTTGAGGTACTTGAGGTTTGTTGCTTTCCAAAACCAACTGGACGCAATTGTATGGTGAAAGATATTCCAAGAAAGGTCAAGATTCTCGAGTTTTGTCAGATTAAAGTGGGAAAGTGACTGGTTTGTGCTATCAAGTGAACAGAAAGGGAGGCGAATGACCCTTAGTGATGGAATCATATTCAGTTTTTGAGGCCAATCAGATATCCATGAGAGATTTACAGAGCTCATGTCAAGGTATTGCAGCAAAGGGAGATTTGTTAACCAGGTGATGTCCGTTGAGTACATGCCAGAAGCTTCATCACCTGTGCCAATATCCAGATACTGCAATTTAGACAGGTTACCTAGCTTGTGGAGGCACTGTGCCAGTGAAAGGTATGCCAGAGAGGTTGAGATATCTTAGAGTTTTCATATTGCTAAAGAACAGAGGCATACGCCCAGAGGGCTTTGACAAGGAAGTTCATGCTAAGGTCCAAGCGCTCCAACAGTTTTAGAGAAAGCAAAGAGGGACTTATCTCTCCCGACAAAGGATGTTGACATCTATCGATGTCTTCACATGGATTGCCAAGGTGAAGCTCGATGATATGGCCAGTCTTGTTGCTGCATGTGACACCTCTCCAGCGGCAGCAATCTGCGCCTCGCCATGAGGCGAGGCGGTTGGCAGGGTCACTTGTGATGCCTTTCTTGAAGGACATCAAGGCAGCCCTCTCATCTTGGATACATGTGGCGCCAGCACCATTAGGTTGCAGTGCAGCATCCGTGAAGAACAAAATTGAGATTATGACCCTGAGGAGGGTGAGCAAGAGACCGGGTGTGGCGAAATGCATTGCTGGAAGAAGTAGAGAGGTAGAGTTGCATGTGTGTATTCATAGAGATGAGTGTGAGTGTGTGTATATGTAAATGTCTGCGTGTTTTTTTAGAAAAAGGAAAAGTGTCTGGCCTATGCGACAGGCATGCCGAACTAGTTTTCGAAAAAAAAGTGATCCTTTTGAGTCTGTGGACGAAGTCTTTGCCGTTCGTGGGAGCCCATGCGGATTTAGTCTGATTAGTGTTGTGTCGCTGTCTTTTTCGCCGCTTTAGTCTGCGGTCCCGTATGATTGAGATGGGGGCACTACCAACTGACTAGGAGACTGATCAGAGTCGCAAACGTGTTGACCAGTGTCCAACGACTAATGTGCTTCTTCATTTATCACAAGAGGCCCATAAAAATTTCTTCTGCTTTCATCAGATTTTCAATTCCTTCGTCAGATCCACCAAAATTCTACTATAAACTTTTCTCTGGGAACTCCTCTGAAACCTGTCTCAAAATCACAACGACTCACCTAAAATCCTTTCGAAAAAGATTTAAAAAACGAAAAACCAAAGTGATAGGGACCGGAAAACAGAGAGGGCGCCCAATGGTGATATAGAATGGCTGTGGGAGTAGCTGGTGGCTCACGCACTATCGGGAGGACCGTGATGTGCATAATGTGGCCCATTTATAGGTGGAAATAAAAGAGGAAACAGAATTTTTATTTGATATGTTATTAAGTATCTTCTTGCACTTCAATCTCAATTATAAATTAGCTGGTAAGGTTTCTTGTGGTGAACCTACCACCAGGGTTCGAGTATCACTCTTTCAGTCTTTCGAGGATTACCGGCTCAGCCTTTTGGAGGTTATAGGGGTAGGGTTGCGTGCATGTATTCGTAGGGGCGAGTATGCGTGCGTGTATATGAGCTTCGACATCTGTACTGTGTGATTTGTAAAAAAAATTATAACTTAAGTAAAGGAGGACATGGAGAAGAAAATTTGGAGACAGTTTCAGAAAACATGCATGATTGCAAACAAAATACTTATTTAATTGACTGTTGAACTAACAATAGGACCCATGTTGACCTTTTGAGTTTTGATGGACCAAGCTAGGATTGGACACATTGGGGTCCTACCATTTGAGCATGTTCTCGAAGGCTCAACAGTTTAGGCCTTGTTTAGTTCCAAAATTCAAAATCCAAAATGAATGTTTAGACACATGTATATCGTACTAAATGTAGGTAAAAAACAAATCGCATTATATAGATGGAGTGGAATTTGCGAGACGAATCCAATGAGTCTAATTAGGACGTGATTAGACACTAAATTGCTACAGTAATGCTACAGTAACATGTGTTAATGACAGATTAATTAGGTTCGTTAGGTTCGTCTCGCGAATTCCAAACATAATCTGCAATTAGTTTTTTAATTAGTCTATGTTTAATACTTTAAATGTGAAAAGATTCCCTTCCAAAATCTTTTCACCGCGAAACTAAACACGGCCGTAGTACCAGCTGAATTGAAGTGGAAATATATAACTGCAATGAGCTAGCTTACTCTCTCATGCTTTCCATCATGCATCATCGACTAATCAACTGCTTTCTCTTCCTCCTGGCCATTGCAAGCAAAACCACCTCTGGATCCTTGACCAATGGTGCACTAAATCTACATCGCCACAACCATGGCGGCACCTGTTTCCCTACTGAGAGGGCCGCATTGCTCTCCTTCAAGAAGAGCATCACAGAAGACAGTGCCGGCCAGCTCTCCTCGTGGCACGGCCGAGACTGCTGCCTCTGGAGAGGCGTCACCTGCAGCAACCAGACATGTCATGTCCTCAAGCTTCAACTTCGCAATCCATATCAAGATGTCTTCGGCCCTGATGGATGCAGTTATGAAGATGGTTTAAGTGGTGAGATAAGACCAAGAGTAATAATCGCGCCTGCTCGCGGGCGTTTCCGGCTTCCAGCTTAGCCGGGCTGGTGACCTGTAGCGGCGGCCCCACTATCATTTAATACTGCACACGTTTTCAGATGTGATGCTGACCAATGCGACAGCGCGAGAGTCCATACGCCGGCTTGGTACGGGCGTTTTGCGAGTCGTTCACGGAGAGAATCTTTCTCTCCTTCTCTCCTCCATCTCAGACCAGAAGCTGATCGACGAGGCAGGCGAAAAGCCCACCATAATACTTGCTCTAAGCCCCTCTTTGCTTTCACTGGAGCATCTAGAGCACTTGGACCTTAGCATGAACTGTTGGCTAGTAGGGCCTAGACATTCTTTCCCTGAGTTTTTGGCCTACATGAAAAATCTGAAATACCTCAACCTAACTGGCCTATCGTTTATCAGTAGAGTGCCACCTCAGCTTGGTAACCTGTCAAGGCTGCAACACCTTGGACTTGGCAGCGCGTACGGTCCTACATTTATGCACTCATCAGACATCACATGGTTATCAAATCTACATTTCCTAAAGTCCCTTCGCATGTCTGGAGTAAATCTCTCAGGGGTAGCTGACTGGCCTCACACGCTGAATATGATTCCATCTCTAAGTGTCATCCGCCTTCCTTTCTGTTCGCTTGATAGCGCAAGACAATCAATTGCAGATTTTATCTCACAAACCTTGAGATCCTTGATCTTTCAGCAATTGTTTTTGACCATTCAATTGCATCTGCTTGGTTTTGGAACACTACTACACAAACCACTTTCACAAACGGGCTATCACAACCGGTTTTTAGAAAACCGGTTGTGATGCCCCCTATCACAGCCGGTTTTTCTCAAAAACCGGTTGTGATAGTCGGCCGGCATATCACAACCGGTTTTTCTTACAAACCGGTTGTGATGCTCACTATCACAACCGGTTTTTGAAAACCGGTTGTGATGGTGAGTATCACAACCGGTTCTTTACTAACACATTTTTGGAGGGCTAAACGAAATCAAATTTTGTGAACGGTCTCGGATGGACTTTTGACCAAAATGAAAGTTGTAGATCTTGAAAAGTTATGAAACATTGTAGTTCACCACTTTTTTATTTGAAGTCATCTTGTCAACCGAATCTAAGTTTGAATTTTTCAAATTTGAAAATTCAAATTTTGTAAACGACCTCGGATGAACTTTTGACCAAAACGAAAGTTGTAGATCTTGAAAAGTTATGAAACATTGTAGTTCATCACTTTTTTATTCGAAGTCATTTAGAGCCTCAAATAAGCAATTTACACTCGGAAAACATTAATATGAGGGGAATCAAAATGGTATATAGACACAAACACTCTAGTGGTGCAGTGGTAGAGGAGGCTATGCACAGCGCTGAGGTCGCGGGTTCGAATCCCACCGACCGCGTAGCACGCGATTTTTCCGACGGTGGGCAGTGGTTGATGGGGTCCATCCCCCAAATAAATAAAATGTTTTGCTATTTTATTTTGGTTTATTTTGGGTTCAGATGAAAACCGGTTGTGATGGGGGTCATCACAGCCGGTTTTTGAAAACCGGTTGTGATAGAGGGGACTATCATAGCCGCTTTATCTCATCCGCCTCCCAAAACCGGCTGTGATGGCCTTTTAAAACCGGCTGTGAAGGCCTTTTCTGTAGTAGTGGAAGGCAACAAACCTCAAGTACATCAATCTCTCTTTAAATAATTTCTATGGACTACTTCATGATGCACTAGAAAATATGACATTTCTTAAAGTCCTTGATCTGTCCGAAACTCGGAACACAGATGATTACTTGATGGTGACAGGAAACTTGAACAAACTTTGCAACATAGAAATCATAGACTTCTCCAAGAGCAGCATGACTGGAGATATAATGACGCTGTTGCCCCAATGCGCATGGCAAAAATTACAAGAGCTGCATTTCAGTCAGAATGGTTTCACTGGAGCCCTGCCAAATTTCATTGGCAACTTTACTGATTTTTTTTTAGAAACGGGAATATATTTAATATTCCAGCCGCTGCATCGACCGATGCATATAGCTGTTTATTATTACAAGCTTGCTCCAGTGAAACGGCAACTTTACTGATTTGAGAACACTTGATCTTAGTAACAACAACCTCAATGGAAGTGTACCCAATGAAATTGGTGCCCTTTCCAATTTGATTTATTTGGATCTAAGCTATAACAACTTCAGTGGTATGATTGTGGAAGAACACTTGGAGGTCTAATAAGCTTGAAGTTCTTAGACTTGTCTTCAAACAATTTGGAAGTCGTCATGCACAAAGATTGGTTTCCACCCTTTAGGCTGGAGTATGGACTGTTTGCATCTTGCCACATGGGTCCTCTGTTTCCAGCTTGGCTTAAATGGCAACTGGACATCAAAAGACTTGTTATTTCAAATACAGCTATAGTAGGCAACATTCCTGATTGGTTCTATTCCACATTTTCAAAGGCCACACATATCGATGTTTCCCAAAACCAAATAAATGGTAGCTTGGCAGCACAACATCTGGATGGCATGGCGATTGTAGAGCTGAACGTCAGTTCAAACAAATTCACTGGTTCAATACAACGACGATTACCCAGAAACATCACCAAGCTAGACATCTCCAACAATTCATTCTCTGGTACACTACATTCAATTTTTGAAGATCTGCAACTTGAGGTATTGATTGCGTTCTCAAACCAAATTGATGGTAGCATTCCAGAATCAATGTGCAAATTGAAAAGCTTGGTTGATCTAGATTTGTCAAGCAATCTCCTGGAAGGTGAAATACTGAAATGCCTCTATGTTTCGGGACGAATTACAACCCAACATATCTCCTATTAAGTAACAACAGTTTGTCAGGGAAGTTCCCATCAATTTTGCAGAACAGCATCGATCTGTTATTCTTGGATCTTTCTTGGAATCAGTTCAGTGGAAGTTTACCAACATGGATGGGACAGATGAAAAAGTTACAATTTCTACGACTTAGTCATAACACATTCTCTGGTAGTATTCCTGCAGAAATCTCCTGCCTTACATTACTTCAGTTCTTAGATCTATCATTCAACAGTTTATCTGGTGACTGGTGTTATACCTTAGGAGCTTTCAAATCTAACAGGGATGACCCAAGCAGGTTTCAATCGTATAATCACAGTAGGCTATAGCATTACGCATGGAAACACAACGGACTATATCACGATAGGTAGCCAATTTGGAGAAATCTTATCGATCATATTAAAAGGGACACAACGTAGCTATGGTAGCACGCTTGCGTATTTCGTGTGCATTGATTTATCAAGCAACTCCTTAACTGGTGCAATTCCATGGGATGTCACTTCCCTTGATGCATTAATAAGTTTGAATTTGTCATCAAACCACCTGAGTGGGACAATGCCTAACAGGATTGGTGACCTGCAGTCATTGGAATGTCTAGACCTTTCAAACAACAACCTCTCTGGTGAAATCCCGTCAAGTTTATCCAATTTGACATCTTTGAACTACATGAACTTGTCCTACAACAATTTGTTTGGAAGGATACCCACAGGCTGGCAACTTGATACCCTCAACACAGACAACCCATCTCTTATGTATATTGGCAACAGCGGACTTTGCGGGCCTCCTCTTCAAAAACATTGTTCAGGAAATGGTACAATCATCCCTGATCATCATGGAAGCAACAGACAAGAACTTGAGCCGATGTCCTTCTATCTTGGTCTTGGCTCGGGACTTCTGTTTGGACTCTGGATGATTTTTTGTGCCCTTTTGTTCAAGAGGACATGGAGGATTGCATATTTCCAGCTCTTTGACAAGTTGTATGATAGAACCTATGTGTTTGTACTTCTGAAGTGGTCATGCCTGATAGGAAATCCAACTACCAAATAATCATATGCATGCAAGGAGCTAATGTCCTTGGAAAGACCAATGCAGTGGCAGCAATTGTATATGTAAAGACAAGGTAGTCTAATCATCAAGCTTTGACTTGTTGACCTTGCATTTAAATTCAAACTCTTAATGTTATTGGCTTTGCCCAATTCAGTCTACCGGTGCTGCTGGCCAAATTATGAGCAAAGGGTAGCTATCAAAAGGAAGGGTCAAGCAAGGTGACCTGCTCTTGTCTGTCAAATGCATCATTACCTACTGAATCTGGGAGACGGAAGATATCCGTATATTTATTCAGTCAATATATATGGGGCACCTAAGTATGAAAACCATCACGTTAGCTGGGAATGGCAGTCTGTTAACCTCTTGAGTTCACATGAATCGTGTGTGTGTGCGCGCGTGTGCGTGCGCGTGTGTTCAAAAGCAAGGAAATCAGTTAGAGATGGTGTGGGACAGAGTCCCAATTAGACTCATTGGATTCGTCTCGCAAATTCCAGTCCATATATATAATGCGATTTGTTTTTTACCTACATTTAGTACGCCATACATGTGTCTAGACATTCATTTTGGATTTTGGATTTTGGAACTAAACAAGGCCTACATGTCTTTTCCAGTCCATATTTGTCCATGCTGTGGAGTCAGAGATGACCAAGTCAGCAATTAACGAATTGGTGCTGGCCACTTTGCTCCATTGAATGGTCCTGGCCGTCCAAGTTGTGTAGTGGAAGTAGTGTCCACGACGAGGGCTGCACTGTCCACGGTATTTCAACTCAACTATTCACACGTTATATAGGTTTCCTTGTTGAGGGCAAAGTCTGTGGGACGTGAGAACATATCCCTAAAGAACATTAAATTTTCAGATTGTCTTTTAGATAAATATATACTCCCTCCGGTTTAGTATTAGAAGTCGTTTTGGACAAAGTTTGAGTCAAACATTGGAAATATAAATCATGAATAACATTTAAGTCATTGAGTTTGGAAATGTGAAAATCACATAAATAGATTGGTCTTGAAAATTACTTTCATAAAAATATACATATATAACTATTCAAGAAATATTTTTATAGAAAAAAGGAGTCAAAGTTTTGCTTTGGTGACCGTGTCGCTGTCCTAAACGACTTCTAATACTACACCGGAGGGAGTACTACCTCCCTCCTAGAAAGCTAAGAATGCATGTTGGGAACGCGTGCCAGTTCAAATAGTTCATGTTTGACCAAGTTTATAGTAAATTGTACATCATATTTATGACTCTAATTAAATTTATTATGAAAGTATATTTTGTAATTAATCTAATGATACATGTTTGATATTATAAATATTAATAATTTTTTATTTATAATTGGTTAAACTTAAGATGCTAAATTCCTCGGGAAGCGAGAAATGCATTCTTTCTAGGACGGAGGGAATAGTTTATAGCTTGTGCGACCGCGTACAGCCAAAATTGATCCTAACATAGTCCTCTCTTACTCCTGTAGTCACTTCAATAGCAATCCAATATATTTTTTTTCCTCGAAAAGGGATAAAACTCTGGCCTTTGCGATAGTAAAGAGAGTAAAGCCTCTGCCTATCTTTTGGTCCGTCATCTCCACCTAATCGGACACGGTAAAAACACGAAGCAAAACCGGAGAAAACCGCCCTCCCACGTGAAAATCCGAGAGAAAATAGGAAGACCGCTCTCCCACGTGAACCCGTGGAAAATCGGTCTTTTCTTTCCCACGTGAAAATCCGAAAGAAAGTTTAAACCAATCTCCCACGTGAACATTTGGAAAACTGATTTTTTTTCAATAAAAACATTTTCCAAGAATCAACATAATATTACGCTTCCAATTCAGTTACCTGGCCACCAAACCGTGCATTAGCTTGTGTAGTTTGTACAATCTATAATTTATTTAAACATCACTCGACACATGAAAGGGATTACTACAACCACTCTGTAGATGCAGACCAGCAACCTCCCACCCTCTACCGCAACATTTGTAAGGATGGGTCATGTGTATGGTAAGGTCCACCCAATAAAGTTTTACAGGTGATGTCTATGATGTAAAAAAAATTCTGAATTCGAGAAGACAAGAGGGAACGACTTTGTAGATGACATCAGAGTTTTGCTCAGCCTCAACTTTGCATTATGGCCGTATGTGATCTATGCCAGCGCCAGCCTTAGCTTCTGCTGCCGCTCTCTTTAGACCAAGAAAAATGGAGGAGTCAATGAATGCGCTTAGGTTACAGGCTTCTAGCGCTAATAAATTTTGTTGGGCACGGGGGGAGCATGTAGCTGTCATGTGATTTTGACGACTAGTTGCATCTGGCTACTAGATGGGCCTTACGGTGATTTCACGTTGATGCAGTAGAAATGGAAGACAAGGCCCTGCTCGCAGGACCAAAATTTCCACGCGATTATCAAGGTGTCTCAGGAAATCCTGGGGCATATAGAAAACATACGTGGGGCCTAAATTACAACGGAAAAATGAAGTAATAACGATGTAGTTCTTTTATAAACCTCTCCATAGCTTGTTTTGAGATTGAGATCCTCTATTTTCTGTTCACTACGGGAGAAAGGACTTTCAGTCCCTCTCCCTTAGTATCGGCTGGGCGGAGCCGGTACTAAATGGGACCTTTAGTACCGGCTCCAGGCAACAGTGGCAAAAATGTCAAGTTAGTACCCGGCTGGTAATACCAGCCGGTACAAACGTGCATCGCTGTCCCCACCCACCAACGGGCAGATGACACGTTAGTACCGGCTGGTAACACCGGCTGGTATTACCAGCCGGTACTAACTTGGCACGGCTATATCAGCCCCTCTTCTTCCTCCCCGAGCTCAGACCGTGCTCGAGCTTCTTCCTCTCTCCATGGCTTGTTAGGGGGAGTTTTGCTCATTTTTTTCAAAATTTGTGAGGATTTCACTCATCTAAGTGCGTCAAAAGTTAGCAACTTCATCCTCTCTTCTTTCACGGTGTTTATTTTTCGTTTTGTGGTTTCTACATAGAGAAATTAGTGATTTTAGGATGTGAGAGAATGTGCATTTTTTTTTATCTGTAGATATTTACAATCGATTCGTTGAGTTTTAGAGAAGGTTTAGCAGATACTATTAATTTTTTTAAGTTATTTTATAGTGACATTTGTACATATTATTAATCTAATTTTTTTAAATACGTCATGTCTTTTTTATTTGTACATATTATTTGTATATTAATTAAAGATATGTGGAATTGACTATTTCAATTTAGAGAAAGTGTTTACTAGATAGTTTGCATATGACACGTTTAGAGTTACTTTTTTCGAATTATTTTGCAGTGACATGTTATTATTCTGGTTTTTTAATTTTAATTAGAAATGTTATGTAATCTTTACTTCTAAGTTAATTTGTCGATGGTAACACATTTTGAAGAAAATGTTATTCTTTTGTTGAGAAATAAAAGGCTCGTGGTCATATCAATATGGCTTCCGCCGGAGGTAGTGGTACTAGTGATGGTGATCGTCGTTCGTCTCACAGGAAGGGTAAAACTCCAGTAGTACCTCAAAAAAACCAGGAGCTTGGGACGGACAGGAAAGGGGGCGGGGATAAGCTTGTGAAGAAGCAAGCTTATTGCCCCGCCCCCCAAAAAACAAACCGACCCAACAGGAGCTTGGGTGAAAGCACAACTTTTTTTCTTACAAAAGAAACACGAAGAATGTGTTGCAAGGGGTGAGGAACCTGGTTTCGATCTTGAAGATATGTTGCGACGCTACGCTCCATCACCACCAAACCAAGTTCCACCATCTGATGCACCAGGAAAAAAATATATCAGAGCATCCTAAGGATGGTTGAAGATCTAGGCCGTGTTGCATGTTGGAAGTGGAGAAATTTATGTTGTTTTGAATAAATTATGTTTGTAATGTTTTATTTTTGAACCTTGATCGTGTTGCATGTTTGAAGTGGAGAAATTTATGTTGCTTTGAATAAATTATGTTTGTAATGTTTTATTTTTGAACCTTGATCGTGTTGCATGTTTGAAGTGGAGAAATTTATGTTGCTTTGAATAAATTATGTTTGTAATGTTTTTTTGAACCTTGGTCGTGTTGCATGTTTGAAGTGGAAAAATTTATGTTGCTTTGAATAAATTATGTTTGTAATGTTTTATTTTTGAACCTTGATCGTGTTGCATGTTGGAGTTTTGGAAATATATGTTTATGTTCAATAAATTGTGCAGATGGACCGGCAATGGATGTACTGCGGCCGAGCCACATCAGCGTGGATTAACGGCCTAGAATCTTTTCTCAATGCAGCAGAGGCCAACAGATCACCATAGGGTTTAATGTTCTGTCCGTGCACTGTTTGCCAAAATATGAAGGAATACAAGAAAAGGGATACTCTATGGTCCCATATTTATGATAGAGGTTTCATGAGAAGCTACAACGTTTGGACCAATTCTGCTAATTAATTTTAATTTATTATTGTTTTATTCTCACGTTTATATCTGGAAATGTTTAGAGTAATTTATTATTGTTTCATTCTAACGTTTATATGTAATTTTTTAAAATTATTTTTTTAAAATGTTACAGAAATGGTCCATGAAAGAAGATCTCATCGAAGTCGCTCGGGTCAGAGCAATTCAAGAATTTATGTGCGGATTCCTGCTCGATGAAGTCATCGATAAAAACGGAGAATTCTATGGCGATCCCTACGAAAGCGTCGCAGCAGCTAATATCGAGGCTGGCATACAAGTGTAATTTGTAATATCTAGAATAAAACATGTATCTTGTTGGATCTTTCAAGTATTAGTAGGAACTCTATAGATGTATGTATGTATATAATATTAATGCGATATCGTCGTAATATAAATACGTGCAATGCAGTAGTACAAGTACGTATAGTCGCATTCAGTATAAATACGCATGCAAATACGCATAAAACCAAAAAGAATAGAAAATAAAACAAATAAACGAAAAAAAGAGGTTAGTACCGGCTGGTATTACCAGCCGGTACTAAACCGCCCGCCAGGCCCCGTGCGGGGTGTGGCGGGTTAGTACCGGCTGGTGATACCAGCCGGTACTAACAGGCGCACGTTAGTACCGGCTAGCTGCGACCGGTACTAACGTGCGCCACGTTAGTACCGGACCTTTAGTACCGGCCACAGCGACCGGTACTAACCCGTCCTGTGACCGGTACTAAAGGTCATTTTTCCTGTAGTGGTTTCATTTAAGGTGCTTGATAACCATAACCATACTTTCTAATCTAATTTTAAGAAGATCCATAGCTTCTTTTGAGATTAAGTTGGATCCTCTATTCTTTTTTCAACGTTTTTGATAACCAAACTATATTTCCTAATTTTATTCATAGAAGATATGCATTCTATATAGATTAATGATTAACTAATGGACATGTGCAAAAAACATAAATCTATAATATGACTTTAGCCCGTAGCAAAGCACGGACATTTTTTGCTAGTATATGCAAAAGAAAATGTACTCTCCATTTGTCTATAGGCATTGCATCCCTTGATTGGCTACCGACTATTGTTCTATCACGATCACAGAAATATAGGTTATATGTACAAGTTGGAGAATCTACTGATTTGCAAATCCACGATAGCTGCTTTACATAGAAGATATGTTATTATTTCTATAAATCATGCTCCACTAGCACTTCGTTTTAAAAAGTAGTCACGAGAGGAGAGCAATCTCCTTAATTAATTCGTTTGTGCCTGTTGATTCTAATTTTCATTAAAGGGCCTATGATAGTGGAAACTGTGTTAACCGCATATTCGTTCCAAGAAGAATAGGCGGTTGGTGAGGTCAGATTTGGATGCCCTTTTTGAAGGAGAGCAAGGCGGCCCTCTCAGCGGGGATGCAAGCCGCCACTGCCATGAGAGTGCTGGCTTTGCATTATTGCACCGACGGTTAGGAACCATCTGGTGCTTATGAGGATGATGAGTGAGGAAATTGCTGTGGGATGCATGCCGGAAGAGCAGGTAGAGATGCTGCTGCAGAAGCACATGCGTCAGCAAAGAATGTCACGCAATCTTGATTGGCTGATTTAAGCACAAGGGTCACATATATGTAGCTTACCATGGATAATAATGGGAACACATGACTACTGTGAAGACGCTGATCTGAACACAACACATTATTCATGTGAACACAAGACGTTAAGCAGGCAGGCTAGCCGTGACGCAGAGGAGTGCTTGACCCTTTCTTTTGATAGCTATGTATACACGTTATCCCATTAATTTGGCCAGCCAGCACCAATGGTCGACAGGATTGACCAGAGTGAAACTTTGATGGCACGGTAAACAAGTTAAATCTTGATGGAGTATGAGAACACACCCCATCGCTCTCAATCATAATGGCTCCGTCAGGCAGGTTGATGAAAAGTCCGAAGAAGTACCTATCATTTGCACATTCATATTTTGATAAGCTGGATGAAATTCTTCAAATATCAAGTGGAATTTTAATGTGGATATAAAATAAATTTAACTGGTGTTAAACTAATAAAACCAGAATCGTTGACACGTTGACACAAAGATTAATTGTTCTGCCTTCTTACTTGAACCAGTTAATTATTTTTTCTATTATGTCACTAATTCTGTGTTCCTGCGTAATCTTGCTGATGATCTTGCTGCGTAGGTAACCCCAGCAGCCACCATAACACCTGCCAATCGCGCCGCTGCCTCAGAATCTGTCCATGCGCCCATCGGCTCCGCCTCTACCATGTGGTTGCATCCAGCCCCGTGCAGCACCGGGGGTGGATGTGGCTTTTATCTATCTCTTGACATTGAAATGAAAACAGAACATGTTAGAAAAAGGATCTTAGTGTCTAGGGTTGGATCAGGAGGGTCTCTTAACCCCTTCCTTTTTCTGCGTATCGAAGTTATTTTCCAAGGACTTTGCATTGGTAAGGGGGAGAAGGGGGAAGAAGCACACTTGAAGAGCACAGTACAACGGGAAGATTAATGGCTCCCGAAAAGGAGTCCATTGATTCTCTTCCAATTGGTTGGATCATAGGGGCGATGATTTATTTCACGGGAGAGGTCTCTGGTTCCAGTGCATGATGCCCCATATGCGCCAGGGAAAAGAATAGAAGAAGCATCTGACCCTTTCATGCATACTCCACTTGGCTCGGTGGGATATAGCTCAGTTGGTAGAGCTCCGTTCTTGTAATTGGGTCTTGTCACTACTACACAAACCGGCATCACAGCCGGTTCGCAACCCCCATCACAGCCGGTTTTGGGGGGCGGCTAAGATAAAGCGGCTGTGATAGTCCCCACTATCACAGCCGGTTTTCAAAAACCGGCTGTGATGGGGGGACTATCACAGCCGGTTTTTGTCTAGAACCGGCTATGATAGTGGGGTGATCACAGCCGGTTTTTTTTCTAGAACCGGCTGTGATGGGGGGATATCACAGCCGGTTCTAGGCTATGGCCGGCTGTGATAGGCCCCCTATCACAGCCGGCCATAGCCTAGAACCGGCTGTGATCTTTTATTTTTCATTTTTCATATAGCAAATATATTTCGCATATATATCAAATATTCCATAAATATCAATCACATATTCAGAACCCACATATAAAGCACGATGCATCCAAATATAACATTTCAACGAAACCATCTGGACGTTATTACATTAAGTTCATACACATCAAGTTTAATACATGCATATCAAGTTCCGCTACGCTACGAGTGCATGTCAAATATATTACAAGTTCCATCTAGTCTCACGGCTTCATAATGTTGTATTCTCCATCTTCGGCTATAACATGTTCGAGAATGAACCCGGCAAGCTGTTCTGAAAGTGCAATTATCTCGGTCGCAATCATCGCGGACGCACCAACCTCGGCTTCCTGCAACATGAGTGAGAGCGAAGCAAGCACATGAGTAGTGAAGTAAGAACATGAGTTAGTGAATCAAAAATGCATTAACATATATGGCTAAAACTATTGAGAAAGTAAAAGACGATACGAACCCTAGTTAGGTTCACATAAAGCGGTAAACCCCCACAAACCTGTCTCTCTAGAGCGCTAAAGTCGTCACCAGTGTAGCAGTGGATGTAGTGCATGACATAGTACCCGCAGTGATTGTTTCCCATCGGCTGCTTTTTAATCCACTTTGTAGATGATACAGTGAATTTATCTGTGACGAAGGGTCTATGCAACCCTTTGTTTTTTTTTTCTTGCAATACATTTTGAAAGCCCTACAGGACATTTTCGGAGTGAATGTGATCAGGCAGATGCAATCAATTTTGATCCAAAAGAGTGATTTTTCTATACTTACTTGTTTAGTACTTGAATGAGTGGATCGATCATATGAAGAGGCGTAGAGGGGGGCTGGCGGCGAGGGGGCCGGCGGCGTAGAGGGGGGCGGCGTCGAGGGGGGCGGCGGCGGCGAGGGGGCCGGCGGCGTCGAGGGGGGCGGCGGCGAGGGGGCCGGCGGCGTAGAGGGGGGCGGCGGCGAGGGGGCGTCGAGGGGGCCGGCGGCGTCGAGGGGGCGGCGAGGGGGCCGGCGGCGTCGAGGGGGCCGGTGGCTCGAGGGGGCGGCGAGGGGGCCGGCGGCGTCGAGAGGGGCGGCGAGGGGAGCGTCCAGGGGGGCGGCGGCGTCGAGGGGCAGCGTGGACGGCGGCGAGCGGCGACGGCGAGCAGACGCGACGGCGAGCAGAGCGCGACGGGAGCGGGCGCGACTGAAAATTTGGAACGGCGGGCGCGCGCGGGCCTATATGTTTAGGCATCACAACCGGTTTTAAAGAAAAACCGGTTGTGATGGAGGCATCACAGCCGGTTTTTCTTTTAAAACCGGTTGTGATGCTCAACATCACAACCGGTTTTTGTTTAAAACCGGGTGTGATGGTGGCATCACAGCCGGTTTTAAACAAAAACCGTTTTGATATATTTTTCCATTTTAACAGCCGAAAAATCATTTAATTCATAGAAAATAGAATAAGTCTCGAAAAAATTTGAGACTCCTGCACTAGGCTAAACTTAGTGTATATCACATATTAAAAATATGTATACTGTATGAACAATTTCAAAAATGTTTGAGTGTGTGCGAAATACACATTGGAATAACGAGACACGTCTTTTGCTTTAGTAACGGTCGCTAGTTTTGATGTAGTGCAAAAATTTGAATCTCTAATTTCAAATCTTACATCATACACTTTATTCAAATCTTACATCATACACAATCACAGCCGGTTTTAAACCAAAACCGTTTGTGATATATTTTTCCATTTTAACAGCCGAAAAATCATTTAATTCATAGAAAATAGAATAAGTCTCGAAAAAATTTGAGACTCCTGCACTAGGCTAAACTTAGTGTATATCACATATTAAAAATATGTATACTGTATGAACAATTTCAAAAATGTTTGAGTGTGTGCGAAATACACATTGGAATAACGAGACACGTCTATTGCTTTAGTAACGGTCGCTAGTTTTGATGTAGTGCAAAAATTTGAATCTCTAATTTCAAATCTTATATCATACACTTTATTCAAATCTTACATCATACACAATTCAAGTCTTACACAATCATGCACATTATTAAATTATTACAAAACCATAACACAATATCACAACCGGTTTTCTTACAATATCACACTGATAGCACAACACGCATTACTAAGTTTTTGTACTTCTAGCCCAATCGGACATATCATTTGCTTAGGTATATATATACATCTTCTCTCTTGCGTCCAAGCATTCTGGCTCCGCATCACGTATCATCTGGTCAAGACCATCAACCACATCATCCGCAGCTAATGTCTCGGCGAAGGTTTCACCGATGTTTTCCATATATGTTTGTTCGACCGATTCTGGCTCATTTTCAAGTTCCACTGCCTGTGTGGCCTGATGGTGTACTGTTTCCCTAATCTTCTCTCGGGTAGTTTGCTGCGTGGTTTCATTCTCACCTTCCTCACCATGCTTATTCCAAATCTTGTAGTTTGGCACGAACCCCCTAGACAACAAATGATACCGGATCTGCTCGACATTACGAAACTGTTTCTGGTTTTTGCAGTCATAGCATGGACAATACACATATTCATCACTCATGTTGATGTAAGCCTTTGCAACCTTCACAAATGAATCAACGCCGTTGATATATATGACATCTCTTTTGGCCGCTGGCCTGTACATCCAGCCTCGATCGTTGTCCATCTAAAATTCATGCCAAATTTCGAAATCTAGTGGATGAAACATGCTCAAATTTGAAATGGTTGCTAGTTACCCACCTCAAATTAAGTTGATGGAGTGATTCTTCAAAGAAATCCCAATTTGTACATTGAAGGTTGGCAACAAATCCCCTCTAAGATGGAACAAGAGAGCCCCTACATCAAATTCATGCCAAATTTCAAAATCTAGTGGATGAAACATGCTCAAATTTGAAATGGTTGCTAGTTACCCATCTCAAATTAAGTTGATAGAGTGATTCTTCAAAGAAATCCCACTTTCTACATTGAAATTTGACAAGAAATCCCCTCTAAAATGGAACAAGAGAGCCCCTACATCAAATTCATGCCAAATTTCAAAATCTAGTGGATGAAACATGCTCAAATTTGAAATGGTTGCTAGTTACCCATCTCAAATTAAGTTGATGGAGTGATTCTTCAAAGAAATCCCACTTTCTACATTGAAATTTGACAAGAAATCCCCTCTAAAATGGAACAAGAGAGCCCCTACATCAAATTCATGCCAAATTTTAAAATCTAGTGGATGAAACATGCTCAAATTTGAAATGGTTGCTAGTTACCCACCTCAAATTAAGTTGATGGAGTGATTCTTCCTTTCTACATTGAAATTTGACCACAAATCCCCTCTAAAATGGCACAAAAGCCCCTCCATCAAATTCATGCCAAAATTCAAAATCTAGTGGATGAAACATGCTCAAAATTGAAATGGTTGCTAGTTACCCACCTCAAAATAAGTTGATGGAGTGATTCTTCAAACAAATCACACTTTTCCCATTGCAATTTGCCAATAAATGCTCTCTAAAATGGAACAAGAGAGCCCCTACATCAAATTCATGCCAAAATTCAAAATCTAGTGGATGAAACATGCTCAAAATTGAAATGGTTGCGAGTTACCCACCTCAAAATAAGTTGATGGAGTGATTCTTCAAAAAAACCCAACCATTAGAGAGCAATTTGGTGAAAATGGAGAGCAAAAAGGGTTGAGAGAGGAGTGGGCGTCGGGTTTAGAAGAAGGAGAGGGGAGGGAAAGAGGGTTTTGTACTGTACAGGCACATCACAACCGGTTTGAATTACAAACCGGCTGTGAAAGGGGGCATCACAGCCGGTTTGTAAGAAAAACTGGCTATGATGCGCCGGCCGACTATCACAGCCGGTTTGTGAGAAAAACCGGCTGTGATAGTGAGCATCACAGCCGGTTCTGGTGGCAGCTTGCCCCACCTAACTAAAAACCGGCTGTGATGCCCTATCACAGACGGTTTTCAAAAAACCGGCTGTGATAGCCCGTTTGTGATAGTGGTTTGTGTAGTAGTGTGTGATGTCCACTACAGTGAGCCAGCGATTCCACAAAATACCAACATCGCAACCACTGGCTCATCAGCTAGGCTGCAACATGTGGCTATATGCTGAGAACGGAGAGACAACCCAAGCGTACTGTAGCTCAAGGCAATGAACCGCGGAGGTCAAGGTGATGAGCATAGAGAATTACATGATAATTGCTATGTTTCCGTTCAGACAGGCAGACACGGTTCACGGCGGAGGTGGCGAACTTAGGATAATGCCAATGTTAACAAGATTCAGAATCAAGAAAATGTCCGCCCATGACTACAATGAGAAAAAGAAAAAGATGACAAAGAAGAGATTGAGCTGCATAATAAGCCAATTTCAAAGTGAGAAAAACAGACCTTTAGCCCGGACACACAGGTGACAGGGCACACTAGGACGAAACACGCGCTTCGCTGTGTGTAGAGGCACTCGCACAAAACTAATGGAGCTCGGAGACCTGTGCTTACTCTTGAAAATTGATTCTGGTATCACGATAAACCTGCACTTCTTCAATGATGATTTGTCATATTGTACTTCACCACGTGAGGAAGTTATAATGCGTACATAAAAAACTCAAGTGGTTATTGCAACTTGAATAAAAGTTTCACTCAATCTGAAGTTAAACCATAAAAGGCAAGCATCAACTTTATATTAGAATGTCATGGAAAACCAGGGGACGGGACACGTTCAGTTTAGCATATGGCATTTGAATCCGAATATGTGATGAACAATTTAGAATAGGAACTGTGCCGCCCCGTCGTGCCTTCACCAAGGTTTTTTTTCCTGACCGGAACCGGTCCGGAAACCGCGGTAACCGGTCCGGCCCGGTACCGGTTCCGGTCGGTTGGAAACCGGCCAAATTTAAAAGTATGAATTCGAAAAAAAATCCCCAAATAATTCCTAAAAATAGTTCAAGCTGCGACAAATGTAAGGATGTAAAATTTTTTCAAATATTCATTCGTTTACATCAGTTTGCAGGAATTCAAAGTTTAATCAAAAAAGAAAAAAAAGCCGCGGCCCGTTAAGGCCCATCAGTTTCTTACAGCCACTTAACACCCCCCCACCGACGCCCCTGACCTCCTCTCCCCAAATCCCATTCTCCCGACCTGCCCCCTGCCGCCGTCCGCCCCGCCGTGCCTCCCGGCTGCCTCCCTTCGCCGGTTAGCCAGGCAGTTTGACCGGCCGGCCGGGGCGGTTACGGATCTGCAGTTAGAGGCCGGGTAGCCGCTCGGTTAGGCCGGCTAGCCGCTCGCATTGGGCGGTAAGCCGGTCGTATGCGGCGGCTAGCCGGCACGGGTTGGTGGCCTGCTTCCCTTTGGTAAAATCTCAACTTTAGATGTAGAGATGAATGATTTGCTTTAGGATTTGTATATGATTCAAATGTTAAGATGAATATGTATATGATTTGTGCAGATTTGTGACTTCTCAGTCATATGTAGAGATGAATGATTTAGCATTTTGGATTTTAGGTGTATATATGAGTTAGGTGACAATGTAAATTTGATTTAGGTACATGTAGGTGTATATATGAGTTGTGATTTAGGTACATTTGATTTAGGTAAATGTAGTTGTCTATATGAGTTGTGATTTATGTGTATGTTTTATTTATGGTAGTGTTATGATTTTGTAGTCCATTTGTGCAGATAGACAATGTCTGGAAGAAGTCAAGATGTGGTGTGGGAACATGGTGAGAATCTGTATCCCGGATGGAGGTGCAAGTACTGTCATACACAGAAAGGAGGAGGTGGCGCAACAAGATTGAAACAACACTCGGCAGGGCGTGGGACGGAGGTGCTGCATTGCAGGCATGTGCCACTAGACGTTCGAGCCTTCTTTCAGCGTGACCTTGAGAGGGCTAAGAAGGCCACTGCTGACCGGGCTCGAGAAAAGTTGAGACAGGAAAAGGCTGCATCAGAGGGATCTCGACACAGCCGTTAAGGCATTGCGAGAGGCTGAGATGTTTCGGCAGAAACATGGCGACTTTGGCACTGTCATGGCTATGAGAATGGCAGTTGACCGAAATACAACCCCATCTAAGTGTCCTTCTTCAAAGCGTCAATAATGTTCTTTCATTCTATCGACCATAATACTTACAGATTCACTTTCAAATGCAGCATCGTGGTGGATGATGTTTGGAAGATCCACTCCGAACCTTGCAGCAGCTCGCTATGCGGCTTGTTTCACAATGTTGTTCATCAAGTGGGTGCGAGCGGAACTGGAGTACATTTGCGTTGCTGCATACAAAGGTTCGCAATCGGCTGTCGCACAAGAAATTTAACAAGCTTGTCTATGTCAACTATAACCTTCGACTGCGACTTTCGGATGTCTCAGATTATGATCAGAATTATGATTTCGCGGATCAAATGGCCCACCTTTCATTCTATGATGAGAAGATAGGAGACGTCCCTATCCTGTCTCATATTCTCACGGATCAGGTAGACCCCCAGGATCTTCGGGCTGCTACGGGGGATGCTAATATCAGTGACTGGGCACGTAGAAATGTGGGTGACTCTCAGCTTCGGAAGATAAAGGAGCGGAAGGGGCCTCATAAGGCTGACGACCAGTGACGTCAAGCGTCAACGAGGAAAAAGGGTGGTGGTAGAAGAAAAACCTGTGGGCAGCGACGACGATACTGATGATGCGGAGGGTGATTGTAGTCCACCATATCAAGAGTCTCAGGATAGTAGCTCCGCTACAGAGGATGATGATAGTGGTTCTGACGATGATGGTGGCAGTGGTGGTGGTGGTGGTGGTGGGGGTGGGGGTGGTGGTGGTGGTGCTGCTGGTGGTGGTGGTGGTGGTGGTGGTGATGGTGGTGGTGGTGATGCTGCTGGTACTAATTATACTACTGATGCTCATGGTCGAATTATTTTCACAGGTATAAATTACACGTACATACGAAGCTATGTTTGTCATTCGGAGTACTAATTAAAAATATGTTTCATTACAGGAGAGGATCAATTCACGCATGCTACTCAGGATCGAGACCATGGTGCACCCTCCTCTCAGAGGAAAACGCTTGGACCTAGGGACGATGACACTCCACAATACTCCTCTTCCTCGTACGGATATAGCTCTCACTCTACTCATAGCTATCCTACAGCTGACATAAACGCGCAGCCCCCACGAGATGGGTGTACGAATGGGAAGACCCCATTTTTATAATATGTTAGTTCAACAATGGTCTACAACAGCGGCGTGGATGGGCCAATCTTGGCAAGACTACAAGGCTGACCTGCTTCGAGTGCAAGGCTTGAATGTCATGTCCACCGCCGAGTACCAAATGGCGACTGAAATAGGGGTCTTTCCATTCATGCGTTGAACTTCTATTCATGTATATTTCTATGGACTATGGTATGGACTATGGTATTTGTTTGGACTATGTTATTTGTATGGATTATGACTTATGAGTTATGACTTATGAGTTATGACTATGGAGTATTTGTATGGACTATTGATTTTTTATTTGTAAGCAGTGATTATGGCATTTTTTTGTGTGGTATTTGTATGCATATTTGTAAATTATTATTTTGCTGTGGTCTTTTAACATTAATATGTGCATAACTCATGCCAAAAAATCATTTTTCCATTTTCTGGATTTTTTTCTTCTTCGGTCGGTAACCTGTCAAACCGGGGCGGCTAACCGGTCAAACCGACTGGCTAACCGCCCAAAACCGCCGTCGAATTCGAGGTTTTGAATTCGACCGGACGGGGGCGGTTACCGCTCCAACCGGAGCGGTAAGCCGCTACCGCCGGCCGGCGGTTTGCCCCCGCCGGTCGGGAAAAAATAACCTTGGCCTTCACATCTCATCAATTTAATTATGTATGACTAAAATTATGGTCTAACATCAGGTTTACCTAATTAAAAAAATATGGCAGGCCAAAATGCTTGTGGAATTGTAGGCAAAGATGCGGCCACCGACACATCAGAAAGGAAGCGTGCAGCACCCTAACCCAGATGGCTACGTGGCCCAACGGCAAGAATGCAAAATGTTAAGGGAACATGGGATATCCGCATGGTAAGCAAAGCCCAAGAGCAAGAGGCGAGGAGCAGCCCAAGAATGAAGCAGGCTGTGGAGTAGAGAGACGTGCGGCAGCGGTAAAAACCACGCGTCAGGCTATGATTCGTTTTACAACGGTGGCTTGAAATTCTTGGGGCTTATGACTTTATGAGTGTAGATATTGGTGCAAACCATGGTTTCGCTCATGTTGTGTGTTGCAGAGGCTCTGCATCGGCATTCAGCTATTGCTTTGGGGAAAAATACCTTGGAGAGTTTCATACACGAATGTTGTGTGTTGAAGAAGGAATGAGAATTGCTTATTTGTGCCCTAGTGAATCTCACCCACTTGACGACCACAAACACATACATTCCGTCATATATCAAATCCAAGAGCCAGAAATAAGCAATTCTCCATTCCTTCTTGAGCAACAGGGCACAATCTTAGTGTTACTCTACAAACTAACAGAGAATTTTCTGAGAGCTTAGGAAACGAGATTCTATTTATTCAAAACATTGAGGAACTTCCCACTCCAACAGATTGCTCGACAAATCAAGATATTGCAGACTTTGCAATTTACAAAATGGACTCTGGAATGCAGCCACCTATTTTGTTTGAGGACATTATGGAGTTGCATGCTCCAACCAATTCAACCCAAAAGCTTAAGCTGACGAGGAAAGGTGGGCAGTTAACTTATACTCCAACACTCCCCCTCACATGCAGGCTCCCTTAGGCTGCATACATGGAAATTGGAGTGGGCTGCAATTATTTTATTTAATCGCGTCTTCCATGTTTCGAACTCAAGACCTCTGGCTTTCATACCATATTGAGTTGCATGCTCCAACCAGTTTAACCTAAAAGTTTAAGCTGATGAGAAAAGGTTAACTAATGCTACAAGCTGTGATGCATCAAAATTGGGTGGTTGGGTACCTGAAAATGAATTGTGGGAGATGTCAAACATGGTGATGTTTCTTGGTAACAGAAGTATTGGTTCATTGACCTGGTTTGAACTGAGGTCCAGCAATAGAAAGCCCATGTCATTGAGATGTAATGGCAAGTTACCTCTTATCTTGTTTTGAGAAAGAATTTTTTATTTTCATATTTTTTATTTTCTGATTTTTCAAAAATAAATAGCCAGATGAAAAAATTGCAGATTAGTCCTATGTCACTGTATGAAATGGCTATGGCCGTTTCATTCGGCGATAAGATACTCCATAAAAAAGTCAAAAACATTATCGCCGTTTGAAACGGCGATATGCTGATCTAGAGAGGCTTATCGCCAATTGAATTGGCGGTAACCCTGCTGCAGTGCGCTTGTCTGCTTTTCGCCGAGTTAAAATTGTGAAACGGATCCATCAACCATGAAGCAGAACTTGACCTTACCAAGTGCAACTACCCCGAGACTAGCTAGCCACCGGCAACCGAGTGTCATTGTTGTCGTACGAACGTAGACGCACTCTCCAGTTGGGCCCGAAATGCAGAATTCTTTTGGATTTCGGCCTTTTGGATCTAAACGGCCTGGGCGAAATTATTTTGGATTTCGGCCTGTCAGGCCCAACAGTGGTGTCAGGCCCAATTGTTGCGGGTGTATATACCCGCAGCGCACCGACGCGGACGGCCTTACCCTTTCCACTCGTCGCCTCCACCTCGCACCGCAGCAAACCCTACTCCTCCTCTCGCTCCGCCGCCGCATGTCGCTCCCATTCCCGTAGCCGATCTCCGCGCCTCCTTCTCACCTCGGCCAGATCTAGCAACTGCTCCACCAGATCCACCCAGTGCTCCACCAGATCCCTCCATTGCCGCTCCGGATCGAGGATGGAGGGCAACACCGGCGACGGTTGCAACGACCGCAGCGCCTACCGCGACGCGAGCTCGTACAGCCCCGGCAGCGGAGACGGCAGCGGCTACGGCAGCGGGTACGGCGACGCCACCGGCTACGACGACGGAACCGCCTACCGAGGAGGAGCTGCGTACGGTCCTGGCGACGGCAACAACACGGCGGACCTCTTCCCCGCCAGGCCGTACGGCTACCCTGGTGAGAGCAGCCGCAACCCTAATCCGCAGGGTACTGGGGCACTGGACCTCAACCCCTCCCTTTCGTGGCCGCACATGGGTGCGTACGACCACTTCCTTCGCGGTGGCGCTCCTGATGGGTCTGGGGGTCTTCCTCCCCTCCGCGTGCCTCCGAGCCCCGTGAACCGCAACCTCCTGTTCGGCGGTGGTGCTGCTGTTGAAGGCGAAGATGGTGCTGCAGCGCAGCACCCTGGATCTGCGGACGGCGGCATCGTCCTCCGCACACCCCCTCGTCCTCCTCGTCGATCTGCTGCTGGTGCTGGTGGCGGGTCCAGGGGACGCGGTCGCCGTCGTGCGTCTGCGCCCCAACCTGTCGCCGCGGCCCAACCTGGTGCTGCTGACAACTTCGGCGCCATCAACGAAGACGCAGAGGAAGACGTCATGGTGAGATATCCTTCCCTCCTGTAGCCTAGTGTTCATGTAGTCATTTTTGGTAGACATTGTTGGTCCCTAGTTGCATGACTGCCTTCCATTGGTGCATGTTTCCCGCATCCAGCCCCTTCACAATAGCAGGGCCAACTGGACAGCCGGGAACACACTTAAGTTTTGTCAAGCCTACTTAATGCAAAGGGAGAGGAAAGAGTTGAGGAACAGTGTCATGTCAAAGGCTGGTTGGAGAGATGTGCAGCAACGCTATTTCGCTGCTATGGGTCTGCTGCATGACTCCGAGCAGTTTGGTAGCAGATATAGGTAGTTGAATTCGCTGTGGCTGTTCATTCAAAAGTGCAGAGATGATACTGGGTTGGGCAAGAACCCCGATGGCACAGTTGATGCAGATGATGAGTGGTGGGAGTCAAAATCAGAGGTACAGTAGGAACTTCTGCAATCTAATTTGAGTCACTTTGATTTCATAGTTTTGCATGCACTTGACATATGATATGTGTGCTGGCAGGGGAAACCAGAGTGGAAGAAGTTGAAGACTGGGTGGCCCATTTTCTTGGATGAAATGGACCAAATGTTTAGGGGAGTGGCTGTTGATGGATATTCGTCATTTGGTCCTGGGCAGCACAGGAGGAGGAACTGCTTCAGCAGTTCTGACGATGAAGAGTACGATGATGATGACCAGATGACTCCGAACAGTCTGGGAAGCAAGAGGCTGAGCTCTGGCCGCAGCACCCGCAGCACCGGAAGCAGCCCCAGCAAGAAGTTGAGGAGCCCAGCAGTTCTAGCTGTTGCAAACAGGATGAATGACTGCAACCTGATTCAAGAGAACAGGAATGATCTCATGTAGTCCTTCATTGCTCGGAGGGAGAGGTTGAAAGCTGAGCAGGCAGCTGCCAAGCAAAGGAAGGACCAGCTTGTGCAGAAGTTAGCTAGGGAGTGTGGTGCCTCTGAGACTGTTGGCAACCTTTGGGTTGGGGTCCTGACAGTGTGTGGCAACGATACAAGCATGAACTTCTTCATTGACTCGGAGCCAGCTGGGCGCCTCAAGATCATTCAGGGCTACACATTTGCCATTACCGGGGTCAACAACTAGCCCCTTATCTGCATGCATTAGTCTTTATGTTGTCTTATGTCAGTGCCATTAGATGTTCCATGTATTAGGTTTAATTTCTGCTGTCTTTAAGGCTTGTGTGAACCTTATCTGTTATTTGTAAGGGATGATGAGGGATGATGTGTGCGTGCTGTGTGATGGTACCACCGGTGTGGGCTTCATTAAGTTGCCAATGGGTTGATGCTGCATATGTGCCTGCTGCTGATTGAATCATGGATAAGATGAATGTGTTTGTATATCTGATTGCTTTCAATTTTTGTGTTCAGGGAATGGCACCAGTTGGAGAAGGTAATGCTGATGGCGAAGGACTGCCTACTGCAGCAATGTAAGTGCCAGTACAGTACATTTTGTCACCTCTTTTCATTATGTTCCCCATGATAGTGTTAGCTTGCTCCTTGTTTTCATTATGGTCTCCATGATTATGTACCATCAATTTTTAATGTTATCATTCTGTTTTGATAGTGTTAGCTTGCTCCTTCTTTGCATGATTGTGTTCATAGGTGGCATCGATCATCTGCTGCTGCTCTTCTTCCTGGCCTTGCTGGTGTTGCTGCTGCTGGAGTTGTACCTGTGAAGCCATCGCTGCTACCTCCCGGTGGCTTCCTACCCCAAGCTGATGATGACGAAGAAGACGAATCTGATGAAGAATTTGAGGACACTATGCTTGGGTGGTTCATGGAGGATTCAACGTCAGCGATGATGTATGGTATGTATGACTCTGAGCTCCATGCTGCTAAATACTTGAATAGGTCCGAATATAGAGTAGTCAGGAGAAGGACTTAGTGGCTTGGATTGGGTACAGAGGAAGCTAACAAAAAGGGTAGCATGCTACAACATGTTTAGAATGACCCCAGAACTATTCTGTCACCTGCACTATGTGTTGTCACAAAGATATGGGCTTACTAGTAGTACTAAGTCTACCTCAATTGAGGCTTTAGCATTGTTCCTGTGGATAGTTGGGGCGCCACAGGGAGTTAGGCAAGCTGAGGACAGATTTGAGAGGTCCCTAGGCACAGTTCACAACTTGTTTTACAAGGTGTTGAACTGTCTAGGTGGATTTTTCAAATGACATCATAAACCCCAAGGACCGGACTTTCAGCACATTGCATGACAGATTGAAGCAGCCTAGGTTCTTTCCATTCAAAGGATCTTTTGGGGCAATCGATGGGTCTCATGTTCCTGTTCTGGTTCCGGAAGATCATTTTTTGAAACATTGTTGTAGAAAGGGGATGACCACACAGAATGTGTTGGCAATTTGTGACTTTGACATGGTATTTACATTTGTGCTGGCTGGATACCCTAGATCTGCACATGATATGACAGTTTTGCAATGTGCTTTGGATGAATATGGGTCTCGCTTTCCGCATCCACCAGCAGGTACTGCCGTACTTGCTGTTTCTTTACAACATTCTAAACTGTTATGTTGACACTTACAGGTTGCTGGTGCTGGTGCAGGGAAGTACTATCTGGTGGACTCCGGGTACTCAAACCGTACGGGCTACCTCGCACCTTACAAGGGCACCAAGTACCACTTGCAAGAGTATCAAAACGCGCCAGAACATAAAGGTAAAAAGGAGCTTTTCAACTATGCGCATTCATCTCTTAGAAATGTCATAGAAAGGTCCTTTGGCGTCTTGAAGATGAAGTGGCGTATATTGAAGGAAATCCCTAGCTATCCAGCTGATACACAGAGCAAGATCGTGCTATGTTCTTGTGCCCTGCATAATTTCATCAGGCTAAGTGGTCACACTGATAGACACTTTCAGCGTTGTGATAATGATGAGAATTATGTGCCTCACCAAGCTTCAGAGGATTAGCCTCCATGTGTGCCACCACCAATACGGGATCGATCTCGAGAGATGAATGCCACTTGTGAGACCATTGCTGTGGGTCTAGCGACGCGGGCTAGCCTTGTATGAGACTTGTAAATGTGTGCGGCTATTTGTTTGACACCTTTCGTTGCTTACAACCTTATTTGTTTTGCCGTTGCATGTGTGTGAGTGTGAGAACATGCTGGGAAGCACTTCTCGTTATGTGGATGTTTGAATAATGCTTGATGTCATTGTGATTGTCATTTGTAAAGCCCGTGTTTAGTTCGCGGAAACATTTCGTGAAAAGATTTCGGGTTTGATTTTATCAATTTAGAAGTAGTAAATATAGACGAAAAAGGTGGAAAGATATATGGATAGGTTGGAAATCTCGAGACGAATCTAACGATGGTAATTAGAGGATAATTAATCCATAATTAGCGGATGATTACTGTGGCACTACTGTTGCAAATCATGAATTAAGTAGACTCATTAGATTCGTCTCGCGATTTACGGTCTATCCATATAACTTTTCACCTTATTCGTTTACATTTAATACTTCATACATCAAAGATTCTCCTTTGATGTGATGGATGAAAATATTTCGGGTGGAAACTAAACATGGCCAAACTTCTTCATGTGTTCATGTGTGCTAGCCCAGCGGCTGGAGTGTGGCCTGCATGTGCGGAATGAGCCCTGCATGCGGCATGCAGGTACCCACTGCGCCCTACATGCAGGCCATGCACCATGCACGGCTGGAGTCTGGCCTGCTTGTGGGCAGCATTTATTATGGGCAAATCTGTCATTGTGTTCTCTGCCGCGTTTTGGACTTTTGGCTCCAAAATGGTTGTACAGAATGCTGCTACTTCTACTGTAGTGACGAAATCATTTTGAGGCTCAACTTTTCGGATCTAAACACGGCCTCAGTAGCCGTGACTTTACGCGACCTTTTACATCTACTGCGTGGAGTACTGCCCTCTTGATGAGACCGGACATAGGCAGTCTGGCAGGCCGCAGGCGCAGCGGAATGTGCTTCCGCCAAATCACTCGGTGGTAGGCAGGCCTGCCGACACCATTCCGCCGATTCAAATGGCGGTTTCAATTTTTTTTCTATGTGCGACAGGGTGGCACAGCTTGATCTGCGTGGCTCCGTATCGCCGGTTGATTTGGCGGTGGGTTGTCACCGTATCATTTGACGTTTTCTAAGCTTATCGCCGGATAAAACGGCGATAGCCATTTTATACGGCGACATAAGGTTTCCATCCAACTATTTATTTTAAAAGAATCAGAAAATAAAAAGTTTAAAATTTAAATAAAAAAACTTTTGAGAAGTGTCGAGAATCGAGATATGTGAGGCCCCATGCGAGAAGGGGGCCCAACAGCAGCAGAATTGCCTCCTACAGCAGGCTTGCCGCCGCGTTGGATAGGTCGAGATGAGGAGGCCTTCCTTCTCGTCATTGTGCCGCCCGTTGCACCGTACGCTATATGGCCCTCTCTCTGATTGTTTTTTTTTTTAAAGTGTCCTCTCTCTGATTCTATCCCGCCGGATTGGAACACAAAGTACAGGTGACTTACTGAGTTAGCTCTTCTTAACCTTCAATTTGGTTCGTTCGAGGGCCCTCAAAATTATAGAGCCGGCCCAGTATGTGGCTTGTGAAAATGTAGACAAGAATCGGTCAGGAATCTCGTCCACTAAAGATGTGTTGGAAGTATCATGTTCGTCGATTTTGAGCTGCCACTGAAGCCAAGCTGGAAATATATGAAGGACCCATCTGGCAACACGCAAAACGCGCAAACTGTAGCTTGAACGATGGAAACCATTGTACACCAACTCACAGCATCAAATAATTGCCGGACAGGTCACAGGTCTATCCTCTTTAAACTTATCAGACCAGCTAGGTCTTCCTTGATGATCCCACGGAAATAGTTGTGGCTTAGATCCAAATGTGTCAATTTAGAAAAAGCACAAAGTTCAGGTACGACTCCACTTTAGCTGATTTTTTTCGGTAATGCTGTGAGTCGGTCATCTGATGCGTCGGACGCCGACTCCCAAGCTCCAGCTTTCGTTTATCAAATCCCCTATGCAGGCACAGCCCGGCCGCCACTGCCGTCCGCGCTGGCTGTGCCCAACCTCACCTGCTGCTGGCCTTCGTCGACGCCGCACCGTCGTCCACGACACCAGCAGCCTCTTCCCCACAGCCAGTGGCCTTCTTCCTCTTCCCCCCGGCCTGTCGAAGCTCCCCTCCCTCTGCTCCCATGGCCGGCGACACGAGATCTCCCATGAAAAATGGAGCGAGGCCATCTTCCTCATAGAGACAGCGAGCTCCTCTCCCTCCTCCCCATGAACGACGGCGTGATCCTCTTCCTCTCACCATGGTCAAGGCGGTGCGAGCTCCCTCTTCCCAGTGGCCGGCGGCAAGAGCTCCTCTCCCTCTCCCCCAATGGTGGGGATCGAGCTCCCCCTCGCCATGGCCGCGGTCGAGTTGCGCGGCCAGACCCTTGGTGTTGCAATATAACTTTTTCAATGTTGCAGTTATATGATAGTGACGTTGCAATACCTTTGTTTCGATGTTGTGACGGGAATTTTTTACTCCCTCGCATTCAGATATTTCACTATGTTTCTGTAGAATTTTTTCAATGTCGTAGTTGCATGATAGTGATGTTGCAATAGGTTTGTTTCAATGTTGCACAAATTATACTATATATAACGAAGTTGCATGCAACAGAGCTCCGATGTTGCGACGGGAATTTTACTCCTCGCACTCAGATGTTTCACGGGGTTTCAGCACGTAATTTATACATGTTGCAAATATATATTTCCAATGTTGTAAATATGTATTTTCGATGTTGCAACCACCGTCCGATGAAAAAAATTCTAACGGACGTCCGCACACCAGCAATTCTTTTTTTGTAAGGTCAAGTATAGTCCAACTAGTGTAGTTCTCTATACTATTTGATAGTATTATGCTCCGACCATTAGAACTAAGATGCAGCTCCTGCAAACTTCCCCATGCAGATTGCGGTAGTGTCCCTACTAACACGAGCCGGACCCTAAAAAGCTCAGGTTCACACCATAAAATTTTCACGAAATTGACCGAATTTTGTTAGAGATGACATGGTTTGACATTCCGCTACTTTGTGCAAAATATTACAGTAGGGCATACATGTGGGCCCCACATCAAAGAACCAGACCCTAAAACGAAAACCTTGCGTTCACACCTTAATTTTGTTTCATGAAAATGACCAAAATTTGTTACAGATGACTTGGTTTGACATTCTCCTATTTTGTGCCAAATATTGTCTTAGGGCATACTTGTGGGCCCTGCATCAAGAGTCGGACCCTAGAACTAAAACCTCGCGTTCACACATTGAAATTTTCGCAAAATTGACCAAAATTTGATAGAAATGATTTGGTTTGGCGTTCCACTACTTTGTGCAGAATCGTCAGGGCATCCAGGCGGGCCCCGCATCAAGAGCCGGACACTAGAACTAAAACCTCTCGTTCACACCTTAAAATTTTGGCAAAACTACTTTCTGCAAGATATTATCGTAAAGCATACTTGTGGGACCCACGCCAAGAGCCAGACCCTAAAAATTTCATCGTCAACCCAACTAAACCCGTGGGTAAACCCTCGCTCCAACCCGAATTTGGTTAAACCCCACCCGCCCCAACCCACTGAATTCTACAACCCATCAAGACCCTCCCAACAGACCCTATGTCAAAACCCGCTCCATAAAACCCATTTCAACCCGCCCCATTAGCAGGCCTACCAGTAATCCAGCTATTGGTAAGGTCTAGAACCACTACTACAGAAACTGCCATCACAACCTGGTTTTTAACCCCTATCACAACCGGTTTTGGGAGGCGGACGAGATAAAGCGGCTGTGATAGTCCCCCCTATCACAACCGGTTTTCAAAAACCGGCTGTGATGACCCCCATCACAATCGGTTTTCATCTAAACCCAAAATAAACCAAAATAAAATAGCAAAACATTTTATTTATTTGGGAGATGGACCCCATCAGCCACTACGCGGAAAAATCGTGCGCTACGCCGCCGGCAGGATTCGAACCCGCGATCTCAGCTTCTTGCGTAGCCTCCTCTACCACTGCACCACTACAGTGTTTGTGTCTATACCATTTTGATTCCCCTCGTATTAATGTTTTCCGAGTGTAATTGCTTATTTGAGGCTCTAAATGACTTCAAATAAAAAGGTGGTGAAACTACAATGTTTCATAACTTTTCAAGATCTACTAACTTTCGTTTTGGTCAAAAGTTCATCCGAGGTCGTTTACAAAATTTGAATTTTCAAATTTGAAAAATTCAAACTTAGATTCGGTTGAGAAGATGACTTCAAATAAAAAAGTGGTGAACTACAATGTTTCATAACTTTTCAAGATCTACAACTTTCATTTTGGTCAAAAGTTCATCATGAGATCGTTCACAAAATTTGATTTCGTTTAGCCCTCTAAAAATGTGTTAGTAAAGAACCGGTTGTGATGCTCACCATCACAACCGGTTTTCAAAACCGGTTGTGATGGTGAGCATCACAACCGGCTTGTAAGAAAAACCGGTTGTGATATGCCGGCCGACTATCACAACCGGTTTTTGAGAAAAACCGGCTGTGATAGGGGGCATCACAACCGGTTTTTCAAAACCGGTTGTGATAGCCCTACAACCGGTTTTCTCAAAACCGGTTGTCATAGCCCGTTTGTGAAAGTGGTTTGTGTAGTAGTGAACTTTCAAACTATAAAGATTCTTTGAGTTTCCTATCAGCTGCATGGTTGGACTCTCGTCATCACAGTTATTGAAATTATATGCTAAATTAAGAACTTGGAGGGATGTCACATTGCTCAGTCACTACTGCAGAAACCATCAACCTACGTGTAATTATTGCATGGGAAGTGTGTGCATGGAATCCAATCATGTACTCCCTTAGGAGCTGGCCCTTTATAATGGTTAATGTAGAAAAAAAGAGAACTGCTTGAAAGAATGGGACAAATTAATATGTAATCATCGGCTTAAATATTTTCTAAGTTGTGTGGGAAATCTTATAGGTTGTTACCACTTCAAGATGAAGGATAAATCTTTGTATTCTGATGGCAAGTAATCCAATGAGTCGAAGACAACATATATTGCTTCCCTCGGCAGCAACATAAAAGCAACCAAGTGTTTACTGCCACAGTGTTATATAGTTGGGATAAGTACCAAGCTAATCAATATATGTAGAATTTGAGAAATGTTAGAATTTAGATGACGTACTTAAAAAGGTAGGGCGCCCATATGAATTACGCGTCTTGATGTCGATCCAACATAGTTGCTATGTATAGTGCCACCTTCCTCCTAAGATCAATGGAAGTCTGCCTTCGTTTCCTTTGTCTCTCCTTGGGCGGCTTACAACCCTGTATCGTAGGCGTCGTTCGGGTACTTGAGGGGGGAATTGCCACCTAGCCTTGCAAATAATAAAAGGGTCAAGATACCTAATC
The DNA here is from genome assembly GCA_015476505.1 of Urochloa ruziziensis. Lineage (NCBI taxonomy): Eukaryota > Viridiplantae > Streptophyta > Magnoliopsida > Poales > Poaceae > Urochloa > Urochloa ruziziensis. Next base: position 17,737,596 of record CM027124.1, read on the forward strand.
TTGGTCTTCGAACCCATTGCGAGGCGACCTTGCATCCTGCGCAACACATTGAAAAAATTTTTGTTTGAGAATACAAAGGCCATATATAAATGTTATATGGAAATGAATCACTTACATACACCACAGTCTCATGGGGCTTAGCTCTAGCATTTGTTTGCGATACATTGCATGCATGTCGGGGCCAATACTGGGGCCCCCGAGATTAGCAGATAAATAAACGATAAGGCGCTAAGTTAGAGAGACATTAGACCCTCAGCACAAAACTGGGTCCCAATGTCCGCTTCGCTCGACCTTGGAAAACAGCGTAAACTTGGCGGAGCGCGTCCGCCTCGCCCGACCCAATGGAAACGACTAAAGCCTGCCACTCGTCTCAAAACGTCCCGCCTCGCTTGACCCACGAAAGTGCCCAGAAAGGGGGCGCATGAGCTACATATTCTTCACCTCGCCCGACCCTCGTAGGGTCGGGAACTGGATGCGTTGATCTTTGGCTTTCTTTCTTTCCTCTCCACGCGGGCCCCTGCGGTGGGACCAAGGGCAGACACGATGACACAAGAAGTCAACAAACCTCTACGAGCAGGCTACGTACACCTACGTTTAGGCGCTGGCCACCACGATACGACCTCGCAAAGCTTCGCTAGACGGCGCCATTACAGACACGTACCACCCAGGTGTCAAATGGGCGCCATGCTGGTGCTTCTCAATGGCATCACCCATAAATATAAGACGGGGACAATGCAGACAGCACCGACGGATACGACGCTGACAGCACCGACGATGATGCCAGGAGGAGCCAGTAGCAAAGCCAAAGATCCCACGGCGCGAGAACGACAATGGCCTGGAGACTATCACCATGCGAACCGCTGAGCAGATATGTCATTTCTTCCCAAAATTCACGATCCTTGCATTTTATTTCTTGCAAATGGAATGCGTCTGTTTAGAAGGTCCTAGGCTCCACTCGGAGGCTGCTAATTTCTACATCAAGTAGTTTTCTAAATGTCTATTCCTGACCCTTTTTTAGCGACAAAGTGAAAAAGTCAGTTGTGACAAGTCGAGCTTGGTAATAACGATCAAACGGTGAAAGCCTACACCCCCGCGGTTATGGTCCTTTCACTCAACAGCGTGATCCGGGCTTGTCTCGAACAGAACTTAGAGTAGACCGCTTTGACTTTAAAACGGGTCGGGCATCGAAATCAGTCGTCGCGACTGTAATAAAACTCACTTTCGACTTCGTGTTCGTTTGTTTATGACTTTTTGGGGCCATCGCAACCCCAGCAACTGAAACGAAGCTAACCCCTTCCTCTGGTATATTGTTTTTTAACAGCAATCGTCACCAGCCCTTGATCTGCCGAGGGACATCAAAATCGACATCAAGTCACCTGATTCGGGCTCAGGGGCTAGGAATCCCACACAAAGGAGCTCCATCATATCGCTGATATCATCTGACATGTGGAGCGCATCTTCCGAGCAGCTCCAACCCAGGTCAACCCATGAAGGGCGCGCCGAAGGACGGACGGCCTTGACAAGCCGGATCGTCTAGGTAAGAAGGGATACAGTGCTAAAAATGCCCCTACGGCCTGTCACGGTCCTAGTATTCGAAGGTTGGCCCGCCGATGGGTTCTAGAGCCGCTCTAGGACAACCATAGGATCAATCAAAGCGGACTGACAACCCTCCTCTGGTTCTTCGCCTTGCACCTACTTTCTCTTTCCCCTCTACTTATAAACACCATCCTTTCCTTGAACTATAAAATGGAAGGCGACAGCCCTTAGAAGCGGTGGGCCATCACTACTACAGAAAATGTCATCACAGCCGGTTCGGAACCCCCATCACAGCCGGTTTTGGGGGGCGGATGAAATAAAGCGGCTGTGATAGTCCCCCCTATCACAGCCGGTTTTCAAAAACCGGCTGTGATGACCCCATCACAACCGGTTTTCATCTAAACCGAAAATAAACCAAAATAAAATAGCAAAACATTTTATTTATTTGGGGGATGGACCCCATCAGCCACCACCCACCGTCCCACGTCGCAAGTCGCGCATTTTTCGCGGAAAAATCGCGCGCTACGCGGTCGGCGGGATTCGAACCCGCGACCTCACGTTCGTGCATAGCCTCCTCTACGACTGCGCCACTAGTGTGTTTGTGTCTATATACCATTTTGATTCCCCTCATATTAATGTTTTCTGAGTGTAAATTGCTTATTTGAGGCTCTAAATGACTTCAAATAAAAAAGTGGTGAACTACAATGTTTCATAACTTTTCAAGATCTACAACTTTCGTTTTGGTCAAAAGTTCATCCGAGGTCGTTTACAAAATTTAAATTTTCAAATTTGAAAATTTCAAACTTCGATTCGGTTGACGGGATGACTTCAAATAAAAAAATGGTGAACTACAATGTTTCATAACTTTTCAAGATCTACAACTTTCGTTTTGGTCAAAAGTTCATCCGAGGTCGTTTACAAAATTTGAATTTTCAAATTTGCCCTCCAAAAATGTGTTAGTAAAGAAACCGGTTGTGATGCTCACTATCACAACCGGTTACCGGTTGTGATAGTGAGCATCACAACCGGTTTGTAAGAAAAACCGGTTGTGATATGCCGACCGACTATCACAACCGGTTGTTTTTGAGAAAAACCGGCTGTGATAGGCGACATTGTGATAGCTCTATCACAACCGGTTTTCTCAAAACCGGTTGTGATAGCCCGTTTGTGAAAGTGGTTTGTGTAGTAGTGCATCTCACTCTCGGACACACGATCACAGAGACTTGGAAGCAGCTCTTCCTCTCTCGCCCGTTTGTATTCTCCTACTACAAACTCTAGCAAGCAACATGAGCAGCTCGAACTAGACGTAGGGTGTTATACCTCCAGGCAGCCCGAACCAGTATAAATCCTTTGTGTCTGTCTTGCTAACCATCTGGGCCTAAATGAGCAATCCACGTAATCTACTAGCCGGTGATTCAGAACACCGACAATGCATTTCATTGAAATCCATGATTATGCCAGTAATATGGTTTTCCCATCTATTGGAACCAAACAACTCCACATCAACCCGCGGCCATATAGTTCTGAGCCCTAGGGTGCATGCCCTACGGTACCAACTATAGAACTTCTCCATTTCGCCTGGACAATCACGAAGAGCCCATCCGGGTAGAAAGTCTTTGCCATACGCGAATTCCTATAGGAAATCTGGCAAATCTCCTATCACCACCACCGACTCCATCACCACGACTTCCGTAGTCAACACCATCAATGATTCAGTCATCCACGAAACCATAATCTTTATTATAACCGTCAAAATATTTGTTGATGGCTTCAAGGCCTTGGCAGATTTCTTGTAACAGGTCCACAACGTCAGTATCCTTCTCACCATGGTATTTCCATGTACTCCTTCACGAAACCGTGAACCATCACATGTGATCAGATTGTAACCAAGTGGTTCAAAGCACGATTGTTTTGATAGATTATGCAGGGGCAACATATATCTTTGGTCCTCTCATCCACTGCATGATTCTCTATGACTAATAAACTTGTCAAGCTTTTGACGAAAATAAGTACCGTGCCTCAATATATTGTACATCCATTACCGATCCATCTTCTAGCGTTAAAAATAATTAAACATGTAGATCCATAAAAATCATCAAGAAATTAGTCATGAAAAAAGTAACACATATCCATGAACAAAAAAGTAAGAAAAAGAAGAAAAATGCACGCTTATTGTTAAAAACACAAATCTACTTCTCTCTCCTGCAATTTTATCATCCATGAATGAGGCTAAAAGGTCAAAATTGAGGCAAATAAATGAGAGAATCTTCTTCTCTACTTCACTAACCTAGTTTCATTCAAAATGTTGAGACAAATTGGGGTCCAATTGGCCATGTACTACCACGAAGATATAGATCTATTTCTAGAGGTAAGACAAACCCTAATTAACCCATAATAAATGCAATAAGCTTAAGAATAGTTACAGGATAAGCATCACTCACATCCTCATGAGAGGACAAACCTTCCCCATGGTCTCCACTCTTTTGAGAAATTTGGGCACCCCCCCCCCCCTCTCTTTTCGGTTTGGAGTGCACTTGGTCGGGTTGGGGAAGAAGGGGCTCAGTTTTGTACATTGCAGCACCCGCCCCTGCTATTATGTTTCTAGGGGCGGGCCATAGGGTCACCCGTCCTTGCAAATGATGGTCATTTCCAGAGGTAGGCGATGTCATGACCCACCCCTAGAAATCATTCTCTAGGGGCAACCTTTAGCTGCAGTAGCAAGCGTGCTTTTGTAGGGGCGCGTTGCCTTTTAGTCCGCCCCTAAAAAAACCTAGCTCTTACAAAAAACATTTGTAGTAGTGTCTGTTGAGTATAACATGGGACCAAGACCATGGGAGCCACGATCAAGGCACTGCAACTTAGAAAGATTACCAATCTAAGGGGGAACTTCACCGGCAAATGGTATGCCATAGAGGTTGAGATATCTCAAACTCTTCATGAAGCCCAAGAACAAATGTATAGTAATTTGATGCTCTGTCAGGCAATTCCTGCTAAGGTCCATGTGCTCTAATTGCTCAAGGTAAAGAAGAGAGGGACTTATGTCGCCAAATAGAGTATTTTCATCGCCATCGCATCCATTCGACGACATTGATGTCTAGATGTCGATTGCGAAGGTCAAGCTTGACGACATGATCAGTACTGTTGCTGCAGCTGACACCTCTCCACTGGCAGCAGTCTCGGCCATGCCATGAAGCTAGGCGGTTGGTGAGGTCATATTTGATGCCCTTCTTCAAGGAGAGCTAGGCAGTCCTCTCAGCGGGGATGTAACCACTACTGACATAGGAGTGATGGTGTTGCAGTGCACCACCGATCAGGGACAATCTAGTTCTTGTGAGGGTCAAGACGAGAACGAGTAAGGGAAATGTTGTGGGATGTATGCTGGGCGAACCCTAGAGACCAAGTTGCGGTCGAAGCTTAGGTATGTATGGGAAGAGCAATGTGAATTTGATTGGTTTTACGGTAATGCTCCGATTGATGATTTTCCGTCGGATGGTCGTACGTGATGTTGCAACAGTTGGTTTGTGATGTTTCACTTGCTGATTTTTCATGTTGCAGCGTTTTGTTCTAAAATGTTTCATGAAACATCGCTCAAAGTTGCGGCGGGAATTTTTACTCCATCGCATCAGGACGTTTCGCTATGTTTCAGTAGTATTTTTTCAATGTTGCAGTTGCATGATAACGATGTTGCAATAGCTCAGTTTTGATGTAGCACAGAATTGAACGATGTTGCGGCGAGAATTTTTACTCCATCGCATCCGAGTGTTTCTTTGTGTTTTAGTATGCAATTTTTAATGTTTCAAACATACATTTTGTTATGTTGCAAATGTATATTCTCAATATTGCAACGACCGTTCGATACAATTTTTTTTATCAGACGTCTGGCCGCTACCAATGCGCTTGGTTTTATATCGAATAGGACTATTGTGAATAGCCATGCGTCATGCGTTTTAGTCCGATGATTATATCGCCGCAACTTCCGTCACTTGGAGTCATGCCGGAGGCTGAGCAAAGTACCTGTGAGGGGAAGACTTGTTCAGAATGCTCCTGCAGACAGGTGGTGCATTATTGATTCAGGCCGTGTTTAGTTCCCGAAAAAATTTCGGTGAAAAGATTTCGGGTTTTGATTTTACCGATTTAGGAGTAGTAAATGTAAACTGAAAAAGGTGGAAAGTTATATGGATAGGTTGGAAATCTCAAGACGAATCTAACGACGGTAATTAGAGGGTAATTAATTCATAATTAGTAGATGGTTACTGTAGCATTACTATTGCAAATCATGGATTAAGTAGACTCACTAGATTCGTCTCGCGATTTCCAGTCTATCTATGTAACTTTTCACCTTTTTTGCCTACATTTAATACTCTATGCATCTAAGATTCTCCTTTGATGTGATGGGTGAAAAGATTTCGTTTTGCAACTAAACAAGGGCTCAATGCTTCTCCTTCAAAGTGCCCACATGGACGAAGTTTCACAACTTGAAGACCAACCAGAGAGTCATCGGTCAGTCAAGTAAATAGTCATAATAAAGGTGTGCAGACTTGGTGCCCCGCCACGAAGTTTCGCATCTCCAAACTACAGACATTTTCTTTGCCTGCCACTACAAGTCATTGGTGGTTTGACTGACTCACTGCAGTCATAATGTAGTTCTACAGCAAGGCAGTTTGGGGTGTTTAGTTCACGAAAAATGTGAAAATTTTTTAGATTGGGTTGCATCATGCAAAGAGAGAAAAAATGAACTGATACAGATCCATAGGTGAAAACTTTTTGGATTTCAGGTGAAACTAAACACCCCTTTTCCCTGTCAATGGACTGTGCTCCCGAACTTGCTTAGCTGCATGCAAATTATTGATGGGTTTCGTGTGGCATCCGTCAATTTTATTACTGCACTAGTGCTAGCAGGGGAGCTGCAGAGCCACTTCGACATGTGAACACGTTAGCGTTGGGCTCCACAAATTTCTTAGGTCAGTCTCAGTGGAGAGTGTCACCGCAATGCCGCACACAACGATAACGTGATGCATTATTGTACAATTTATGACTTTTTCGTATATATTTTGTTTGTTGAAGGAAAAAAAATTAGCTTTTAATTCTAAATCCCAAACATGCATGCTGGTACCTATGAATCACTTGATCTATTTTCCTTTTAGGAGCATAGTACAAATTTTAGACATTACATATATTTTGTTTAGTGAATCTTAATGATGTGCACGTACTAAAATTGTTTCCATGTCCATTCCACTTGTGTCGTTGATGTCACTTCAATAGAAATTCGTCAAAAAGGAACAGAAAAGAAATTCACCGCTACTTGCTTAGAGCAGGTGCGTTGCTACACGTGATTAGTCTCATAGATGACGTGGAGAACGAGCGCAAGCACAGCATGAGGGAGGCAGCAGAGAGCACTGTCGCCAGGAGTGGCGAGGGGCGTGCTGCTTGTGGGAAGGCGTTGGGCTGCAGCCTGCAGCACGGGGAGGCACATGTTTTAGGAGAGCACGGACAGAAACCATTAGTCAAGGAGAATATTGAGTGGAAGCTAGCATAAGAAGTGGCATAGGATTGGACATGTGTTGAAAGGGCCGTGCGAGATTTTGCTCCATCAAACGTCCTGCTAGAAGCATTGACGATTTCTTTATCAATCCTAAAAATGTAGTATCTGTTCTTGCATTATGATAACAAGCTCTAATAAAATTAGAAATTTCCACTTACTATGGCTACCATAAAAGGACCAATTAAGCTATTTTGTAACAAAGAATACATATATTCCTCATATGGTAATAGCTACTTGCATGGGAAATTGTATTCCTTTGGGATCGTGGACGTCCTTGGCATCGTTCAGATCTTCAAATTTCACAGGCACTATGCCAAAAAGCCATACTTGATGCTGGATCATGTAACTCAAATGGACTTTACATACAATGAAGTTATAGTGTCTTTGAGGTTATATGGGAGGGTGAACAAATCTTCACTCTTGTAAATGAAATCTATTGACTGTCCGGTGGAAATTCCTTTCTTCAGAAGCTCCATGGGATATTTCTGATCCAGGAAGTCCTTGACCACGTCCATCCATGCTTCTTCCACGATTACCTTAAGCTTTTCAACAGGCTTCCTCTACTGTGACCCCATATTGCGTCATGCAAGTTTGCACCGTGGATGCCATATGGTCCGAAGCTTGTTCTCGCTTCAAGAGTGTAAGTCATACAAGGAATTATATCATTAGAAAAGGATTTATAATGTTGAAGGCTAATGATATGCATAGAGAAGTTCGAACATATATATAAACATACACACACCTCATGTGACATGATATCGTTCAGAACACGTGCCATAACAGTTATACCCTTGACCATTTTTGGATATGTCCAAGCCCACTCAATCGCCTCCCTAGTAGTCACATCTCCCATTGAAATGAAGGTAAGGACGAGTGTTTGCATTCCGGCAATGCTTTCCATTGATAATTCAAGATGCTCATCAACATGGGCAGGTACATAGTGTTCATCACGCCATTTTACCTCAGCATGGTAACATTTGGCGATGTGAAGTACCTGAATATTTAGTTGGATGTCTATATCTTAGTAATGTCTTGCAAGAAGAATTTGTGTTTTCTCATGGTGTGTATATTGGAGCAACTTACCATTTCTCTTGCCAATTCGGCATGCTTGTTATTCTGCTTTTCTAGCTCCACCACGACATCATCAGCAGTGCGAAGTACACTCTTGTAGAATTCCCTAAGGTAGGCTGGTATATGTTCAGCAGCCTTTTCATCCCATCTGTTGTACAATATTTCATGGAAAGTTAAATTTGTATGATGCATAAATTTTTGTCAGGCAGCTATGATTTAAGTTCAGTCGGTGAGGTAAATCAACCTTTCTAAGGCTGTAGTGAAAATGTTGCTCTCCTCTGTGGTGCTATAGTTGTCGTAGATGTCATCCAATAATGCCATGTACAGGACTAGCTTTGTAAGCATTATCCGTGAATAAGAGTAAAACGGTTCAAAGACAATTGCTGTCATCCAGAAGTACATCTCCACCAATCTATCCCGTGAAAAGCTCAGATCTACCTGTGACCGGAGATCCTTCCACCATCTGTGCATGAGACAAAGAAACGATTACCAATACACGTGGATCACAACAAACGGCTGGTAGTACGTACCAATAGTAATGCGCATACTTACATTGAAAGTTCTCTCAACTCCTTGCAGTAGACCATTTGCATGATGTTGTAGTCCAGCCTTGCAAACTCCAGAATGGTAGTATCTCGCATCACATTCTTCTCATATACTGAGATGAAGCGCCTCGCTTCCACTCTCTGGACTCTCCTGAATCGAGTTGTCTCCAATGTAACCCGCACCTCCTCTTTACAGATGGGTCAAGATTTGTTTTCAACAGAGATCTGAGTCGGCACTTGTTGAAAGAGATGATGTTGTCAAGTATGTCCTCTCCACGAGTCCTTATATGTGCTGCATCGTACAGCATAATCATGATGTTCACATCATCACTTGAAATGTTCCCTTGCTCATCTTTGAACTTCTCAAACACATCTGCACTTGTAATTTCACATAATGCTCAAAACTAGTATACTTCAATTTAGCTAACAAACTAATAGTTTGCATTGACAGAAGTGCACTACTACGAAAATGGCTTTTAAACACACCTCACTTTATATTTGTAGGGACAGAAAAAAATATTCATCCACTCTAAATATTAGAGCCGGTTACTTTACCTTCCGATCCGACTTTGAAAATATGGTTTATTTTCAGGAAAGGATGATGGAACGATCTGCTCGTGCAAATATCATTTTGAACGGCGGGTTGCCTCATCGCCCACCTCTAGGCCCAAGAGACTAGAGAGCCCCTGAGCATCCAGCTTCGGCACTGGCCCGACTAGATGTGAATGGCACATGTGGATCCCATGCAAGTTTTCAAACAAGTTTTTCGAAAACTTTGAAAGTAAAGGGGAGCGCGGAGATCCAGACGGAGGACAGGAGTAATGGTCTTTTTGAAGTAAAGTTTTTAGCAAGTTTTTCGAAAACTTTTCAAGTAAAGTTTTCAAGAAGTTTTTCGAAAACTTTGAAAGTAAAGGGAAGCGCGTGGTCGTCGACCGTTCGGAACGGATGAGCGTAAATTTAGCACTCCGATGTGAATGGCACATGTGGATCCCATGCAAGGGCATCGGCTTTGGGGTAGCGTACTGGCCAGGGCGCAACAAGGGTTATTCTAGGCGGTGGCCAGACGGCGTTTGGCTGCCAGCGGCCGTACAGCGGGTGCGCTCCCTCTCGTCTCAAGGCACAGAACCAGGAGGCGTTAAAGGAACTGATGGCGCTATTTGTGGCATCATCCGCCGCCCAACTTGTCAGAGATGGAGAATGGGGTGAAGGGGACGGACATTGAGACTCTACCTAGGGTGGCTGGCAACATGGCGCAGGAGCAGGCCTCCCTAGCTTTGGCCGTGTTTAGATCGTGTAAAAGCGTTCTCTTTTCATGAAAAATTATCCATGTAGAGAACCGTATCAGTTCATTTCTATCTCTATACACGTTTCCATAGAAACAGTTTTTTCTGTACTTTTCACCCATTTTTCTCGATTTAAACACACCCTTTGTTTCGCTGCGGCATGGGGTGACGCGGGTGGCCAGCCCTAGCTCTGGATCACGATGGGCAGCCCCAAGCCCCCGACCCAACGGCGAGCCATTTTTCGGCTTTTATGTTTCTTCTTCCTTTTATAGTTTGAATGGGTGGCTCGATGCAAAATGCAGGAGCGAGTCTCGACTCTGCACCCATCTATAGTAACGGATAGTGAAATATGTAATGATGAAACAAAAGGAATGCTTCTTACCTGACGAAACGGCATACCCATGCTTCCTGAGCAGATAGAACCTAAGCGATGTGACATAGAGGCCATCATCAGAGCCTCCATCCCTGTCATGGTAAACTGAGCGCAGCAGACTCGTCGATTTCCTCGTGGAAGTGGTAGTCCACTCCGAGCCGCTGCAGCACGTCGACCAGGCCCAGCTTGAGCGCCAGGTCCGCGGAGGCGGCGGCGTCCTGCACGATACGCCTCACCTCTTCTTCTTGGCTGCTGCCTTCTCCTTCATGGACAGGAGCTCCTCCGGCGTGCACGGCTCGTGGGTGGCGAAGAAATCGCCCCAGATGCCAGAGGGATACCGACGGCGACAGTTGTTCTCCGCCGCCAATGTGGTGGCTGGAGCTGTGGGCCTGCAGACGGTGACAGTCGGCACGAAAATTTTCATCTTACTATATATATATAATCCTAAATCCTTCCGTCGTCAAATATAGCAATTTAGTTTATAGGTCTGTCCTACATCAAACTATCACATGTTAAGTTTATATTCACATATAAAAAAATGACGGTGGGCTAGGGGGGCTTAAAGCCCCACCTGAATAATTGGGACAAGCCAGAGTTCGACCCCGGTCTGGTTACCTACTCTCCAGTGAGGCTAACCAGCTGTACTACAGCCACTTGTCAAGTTTACATATTACTGCAACACTAAATAAGCTAGCTACACTATAAGAGAATCATGGTTGATTTGATGATAATAATTTTTTTGCTATACTCTTAATATCTTTCATGTAATTTTGATAAAATCTAAGATAGTTTAACTTAGGATAACCTAACATAAAAATAGCTATATTTTGAACATAAAAATAGCTAACTTATGATAGAAGTAGTGCGCATTATATTAATTAAATCTAGCTTAAACTGAGGACACCCCCCTAACCTTGACGTAGGTCCGCCCGCGGTGATGGTGGTAAGCGACATAGCAGATGGATGCTTTTGAGACGGAGGGCGCGGTACGGTGGATGTCTGGAGAAAGGTTGGGAGCTGAAAGAATACCCCGGCACTATGGATAGCAGATTGAGACGGAGGGCGTGGTGGATGTCTGGAGAAAGATGGCTGGCCTCCCTGTCTCTCGCTCTATAAATACATATGTGTATATACAATATATGTATATATAGACCCGGGTGCAGTGGGCGAGGAATTAATGAATCAACCTTCAAAGCACGTGCGAGGAATTAACACGCATGCTTTTCTCTCTGCGAGACTATTCCCTGCACGCATCTTCATCAGTCTTTCTTCAATGACTTTCAGTGCACTACTCAACAGTGTATTCCCGGCACTAAGACTATTTGCAATGGTACCCTGTATATTTCACCATATAAAGGAATATTTCAACATCCTGTAAAATATTTCATTCTCTAAATCCAATCTCAATTGCAACGGTGTCCTCCGTGTGCTTTCCTATCGGGATGCCGCTTCTTCCTCCCAGCCTAGCTGCCTCCGCGCACCTCCCGAGGCGCCAGCGTCCGAGCCACGTAGTATCCTGCGTCTAGGACCGACCGCGACGTCGCGTCGCTTTCGCCGCGCGCCTCCTTCGCCTTCGCCGCGCCACGCGTACCCCCTCCACAATGGCGCAGTGGCGCGAGAAGCCACCATCGACTAGCAACGAGAAGCTTCCGGAGAGTCCCCGGCCGTCTCACCTCGAGAAGCTTGGCGAGCTCGTCCGCAGGCTCTGCGCCTACAGCTTCTCCCCGAGCTGCTTGAGCTTCTCCACGGCCGCCATCCATGGCCGTCGCACCGAATCGACGCCCAATTCGCGCTCGAATCTCCGAGCTCTGAGCGCCCACGTCCCACGCGGGCCGCCTCTTCCTACAGGTCCGCGGCCCTCCGCACGCCGCCAGTACCCTGCAAGTCCGCGACCCTCCGCCACGTCGGCCCTCCGCCACGTCTCCTCCACCGCCGGGGCCAGGGATGGCCGCCATGTCTTGGATCCGCCTGTCGCCGGGGCCAGGGATCTGCCACGTCCTGGATCCGCCGCCACCAGGGCCGGGGATGGCCGGGACGGCCATGGATTCGGCACGCCCGCGTTGCGCTCTTCGCCCTTGCCCCGGCCACAAGCGGGGAGAGAAGCGAGACGGAGACGTAGGATGAGGGATGATGCGACGCGACGAGGAGTCAGCACTTGGAGGAAAAGAAGACCCAAGAGGGAGGTGGGGAGAGGACCAAAAGCATTGATGTGAATTTTAGAGGAGACTGTACAGGACATTGTTGCAAGGAGTTTTTTGAACAAAACCTCTATATTTAGGGGTCCACGAGGCTAACGAGGACACCGTTGCAGATAGCCTAAAGTACTCCTAGGGCCTGTTTAATCAACAACTTTGCAAAAAGACTTTACCTAGAGAACCGTGTCAATTCATTTCTTCTCTCTATGCACACTGCCCAATGCAACCAGTTTTCACCACTTTTCCCTCTTTCTCCGAATTTAAACAGGTCCCTATACTCTTTTTTTCTCCCCGCGAGGTTATTTTCCATGCACGGGCATCTTCATCAGTCAATAGTCACGAGTGTTTTGAAAATTAAGTAGTTTTGACGTTGATTTCGCAAAGTGGTCGAGTCTACGGTCAAAGTCTTTTTACTTTAAGCGCACTAGGATATCCTCGTATCCACACAGTTGAGTGACTAGTCAATATCCACACACTGGGGATGACTTGTAAATCGATTTTTTTAAATAATATTAGTTTAATATAAAATTGCAAAAATAAATAGCAGGAAACTTAAGCTGCATAAACAAGCAGCCGATATGGATCCTCCTTCCCGCGACCATTCAATGCACCGGCACTGCTGGTCCGGTGTGCTCCACATGTGCGCGCAGGATCGGCCGTCCTCCCGCGCCCTCAGCGCACCGCTCGTCGCCGTGGCGTCCGGCGTCCGCGCCGCTGCCGAGCAAGACGCACGCGACAACGAAGGCCGGCGCTGAGCAGCTCCCCCACGCCCCTGCGTGTTCTCCTCCCTTGGCACGGAGCGAGCCTGCAAGTGCAGGAGCAGCTGCAGGGCGATGGTGACATACTGCCATGGATTTTTGGTTCAAAAAAGATGACGCCATGGATGATGCCCCTCACATGCTCGAGGAATTTCCTGCAAAGTTTGTGCTCTAAAAAGCTTCTAGTATATGTAGGTACAGTACTAATATAAAATGAGATGGCCGGCGTTTTTAGCAAAACTTTAGCGTCAGTTTGTCCTTCTCTTCTATGTTCTTTGCTGTTTCTCCTAAGAAGTGGTGGCTAATAGCCAAAGTTTGGGATGAAAGATGAAAAGAATTGGGTGTCACCTTGACCATTGATGGTCCCTTGAATGGTTCAGATGCAGGGACTGCTTATCTTACAGTAGCAGTAACAACTGCACTGGAAACCCAGAAATCCAAATCCCTAACATTAATCCCTCTAGCGGCGGACCAGCTGAAAAAGAAATCTAGGTACGGCGAACTCTTGAACATACATCAAACTTACTCCCTCCGTCCCTATACGTGTGTCGTTGAAGCTACAGAGCGCCGTCCCGAAATGATTGTCGCCTCCTACCAGGCTAGCACAACACTAGGCCCACCACGTCGCGCACAAGCCTGCTCTATCCCATCGCCTCCCCCTCACGAGCCTCACAGCCACACGACACCCACACGGCTTTGATTAAAAAAAAATCTCAGGCTCATCCGGTCATCCCTCGCGCCCAGATCCACCTCCGTCGACTCCTCCGGCGAGGACGCGCGGCCGGCGGGCACGCGGTGAGGTCGGCTGCCGCGTCGGGCGCAGCTGCTCCGCCGCCACATCGCCGATCCCGTCTTCGACGGCCGCCTCTGCTTCCGCGTCGGGCGCAGGAGCTCCGCCAGGACATCGCTGACCCCGTCTTCTACGGCTGCCTCCGCCTTCGCGTCGGGCACAGGAGCTCCGCCTCTGCGATGTGGCCGGAGGTTGACTACCCCTACTGCTACGAGGACCACGACGTCGCCTCCCTCCGCGTCGACCTCGAGGAGGACCACCCCTACGAGCCCCTCGCCGCGGTGAGTTGCTCAGCTCGATGCCTCAGCTTGCCCTGCGGAACTCTTTTACTGGTAGACATAGCCAATCGTGAGCCTCTGAAAGTGATGCAAAGAACTACAACACTTGCTTGTTTCTCCTATTAGAGCACACTATGTAAGAAAGCTTCAAAGGAGACACCACTACAGGAGACGCAGATTTAACCCGCGTCTCCTTTCATATAAAGGAGACACGGGTTGTTCAGCCGCGTCTCCCCTATATTGAGCCAGTCAACCCGCGTCTCCTGTATGCCTATAGAGGAGACGCGGGTTCTGAAGCCGCGTCTCCCGTAATATAGGAGACGCGAGTTTGGGATCCGCGTCTCCTATTTGTCTTACCTAAGGAGACGCGGGTTTCTAAACCAGCGTCTCCTCTAGCTTGAATTAGAGGAGACGCGGGTAAACAAATCCGCGTCGCCAAGAATAACATCCAGAGGAGACGCGGTTTAGGAGCCCGCGTCTCCTCCGGATTGCACTATAGGAGACGCGGGTTTAGAAACCGCGTCACCACCAATATCAGTCAGAGGAGGCGCGCTTTCTGAAACCGCGTCTCCGGTGGAAGAAAAGGAGACGCGTTCAAAGTGGCTAAGGAGACGCTGGTTTAAGATGCTAAGGAGACGTGGGGCAAGAAAAGGAGACGCGGCTTAAGATGCTAAGGAGACGCTGATTAGCAGCGTCTCCAACAATGTCGCTTATAGGAGACGCGGAAAATCCGTGTCTCCCACGTCATGTAAAAGGAGACGTAAATTTGGAGACGCGGAAAAACCGCGTCTCCTATGTGTCTTAACCCGCGTCTCCTTAGAAGACGCCTTACATAGTGGCAGGACGAAACGTTGTAGCTTACTGGTTGGGGAGTTGACCTGATGTTTGAGACCATGAGCTTCGATTTTTACACTTGCAACCATGTCAGATGATCTTATTAGTGTTGTTCGGGAACTTGGTAATTCCTGAGCAATTGTAGTTTACACGATGCTCCTGATCTCTTGGGTACCCTACTACCCTTGTGCTGTCTATTTGGTAGATGCAATAGTAGGAGGATCAGTCAATTACAGAACTGAAGCTGCAGCTTGTGGACTAGTGACAAATAGAATATTTAAGAAGTAAGGCTCAGAGATTAAGATTATTTGTGTGCTTATTCAGGCTATAAGTTCATTCTTGTTGCTTATTTTGCCTCTTATTTACAGACCGTCATTCTTGTGCTTCAGGCACTCCTTGGATGACAGGCGGCAAGGGGGCACATGGAGGTGGCAAGGGGGTACATCAGACTAGCAGGTTCATTCGTCACTTGCGGATGAAGCGTGCCTTGGGGATCCAATCGAGTGGCAGGATGTGGCCCGCCAGACAAATGCGTGGCCGGGATCGGCGTCGTGGAACTTGGTGGGACCAGAAGCTGAACTGCATCGCCATTGAATGACAGGATTTTGCTCAAGATACACAGGAAGGGGGTGCAGATCAATTTGTTTTGATACCTGATTCGGATGAAGAAAGAGGTGCTAAGGGTTCATCTTTGGTTGGTGATGATGATGAGTATGTGCCTGAGACGGAGCCACAAGATGTTGTTACGGTGAGCAGAATTAATGGGCCGTGTGCCAACCAAGGTCGTCAGCATTTGGGGTCAGCCATCTTAACATTGCCTTGCAATTTTGTTCTGATACTGGTACTACCTTACTAATACTGTATAAATTATGTTCAGTGCTAAGCTTCATGAGTGGCTCCGGCTTATTTCTGACGTGGAGAATAAAAGTGGCAAGGTGGAGGAGGAGAGTGCCAAGGTGGAGATGGACAGTGTCAAGTTGGAGGAGGAGAGTGCCAAGGTGGAGATGGACAGTGTCAAGTTGGAGTTGGAGAGCGACAAGTTGGTGAAGGAGGAGGCGGACAGCGTCATGTTGGAGAGGAGGAGCCGGACAGCGAGAAGGAGGAGCTGGACCATATGGCCTTCTCTGATATCGAAACTGATGATGAGGCATGTTCGTTCCAGGATGGTGTGGACCTGCGAGGCTATTCACAGGTGGAAGATGATGACTTTAATGAGCAGGTAATGGACTGAAATGGTGTGGACTGCTTTTGTTGTTTAATAGCCGTGTATGTGGGCTGCTTTTGTTGTTTAGTTGTGTATAAGGGTATGTACTGATGGTACTTCTGGTTCTTATGCTTTTATGTTAGAGCACTTTGGTAACTTTTGATTTGCTGTGCTTGCACGATTACATCGTCTCAATCACATGATGATTACAACCATATTTACATGTACAAGAGAGAAACAAATATGAACAAAAGCAAAAGTACTTAGTTTATATACACAAAAGCAGTACTTGCTAAACAACGCAAAAGTACTTAGTTTATATATACAAAAGCAGTACTTGCTGAACAACGCAAAAGTACTTGGTTTACATCATCATAACCACTAACTGTTCAACAACTCTAAAGCCCTTTCAACTAGTTGCCTATCACAACTTAGAGCTCCTAGTGCCTCTAGCCTTTCTTTATTCATGTGAGGGATCTTGTACCTATTGCCTCCATTATCTTTCATAACTTCAATCATGCATCCTTGTAGTGTGAGGAATACCCTATTCAGAATGATGGGGTTATAGTTTTGATATTCCATCAGTACATTCTGGATGAGCTCATCCATGGTTGTAGATGTCGTTCTATCCATTAACGACTGAAGAGAAGCAAAGAAACCAAGGTCTAGGCAGTTCATATCAGGCGAATTAGCAGGCTGGTTAAGTAGGCGTATATCAAGGCCTGTTTGGGCTACTGCTGCAGCAAATTCTGCATCATCTGCTGGCAGATGAGAAGGAGTATTGTCCTGTTGTATCCATATTGTTTCATGCCTTGATTCCATTGGCTAACAAGCTTGTATAGCTGGTATAAGTTTTGTGATCATATATGATCTGATTGTTTGCTTATCCACCTTTATGGTCTTTGTGATAGGTGTGCCCCTCGGTCTGTTGCCGCTTTTCCTTTTTGCTGGTTCCTGTAATTATAAAGAATGTTTAGCCAAATAGCTTAACATGGCTTGCCTATATTAGTTAGAGAAAGATTACTACCAGCCGCACAAAAGTCCATATGCCTA
This sequence comes from Urochloa ruziziensis, assembly GCA_015476505.1. NCBI lineage: Eukaryota > Viridiplantae > Streptophyta > Magnoliopsida > Poales > Poaceae > Urochloa > Urochloa ruziziensis. The sequence continues at coordinate 17,755,058 of CM027124.1, forward strand.
TCTTTCCATCAAAATAGCATGTCCCTTCAGCATCAAACCTAGGCTTTGCAACAACACTATAAAACATGACTTTGCGAATGTTATTCTTGTTTTGCACTGTCCTATGTGGGTCATCTTCATCTGGAAGCATGTACATAGTCTTAGTCTTCTATGTCCCATTGAACCACTTCTCATCTGAGTGAATAATATTTTTCATTTCAATGAACTTTGGATATTTGGCAGAGTAGTTGGATCTAGCATAGAGAGAACCCAACGTAGCCTTGCCAGTTTGTTTTCTTCCTTCAAATAAGGCCTCAGTGAGTTGGAGTGTCGTCGTAGCAAGCCCTCTTTGAACAACCTATGTAGAGAGCTTTTATTGACATCAAGCTCATTTGCTAGTGACCTTATGGTACCCCTTCTGTTCAAGGGAATATCAACAACCCTTGTGAGGTCTACTTGAATTTTTTTACGACCACAATTCTTAGGTCTCAAAGATTTGACATCTACTGGCATGCCTTGTGCCAAGCAATTTTTTGCTCTCTGCCATACCCGTTGTATTGTACGCAGATTCACATTGTACTTTGCAGCAACAAGTGTTGTACTGTTTCTATGTAATGTGCCATTATTGCTTAACTGAAGCAAATCTTCATATATGTCTTGCCTCTCTCTCTCTGTCAAAATTCTAAGCACATTTGCTTGTAGGTTTTGTTGATTGTCTTCGTCGTCATCTGAGTCGGACAACTCCTCTTCATCAAATATGATGTCAACAGCATCTGTGTACACGCCAAGGTCATGTATGACATCTTCCAAGGTATCTTCTTCTTGCAAGGCACTGCTATCATCTCCTACAAATGGTGTGCTGATTGTCAGTACCTTATCACATGTAGAATAATGCTGCCAAAACTCTATAGGTTAAGGGAGCTCACACTGAAGCTGAAAATGATGAAAAGTACCTACAACCTTTCATGTATCTTTCTTTTCATACTCTACTAATTGTTAAAAATGAGGGAAATAATCACCTGGATGCAGGTTTTCTTGGTCTTCTACATGTGGATCATTCAGATCAAATGGATGGCCAGCGTGGTCACCTGTTACATAAGCAAGCTGATGATTATGAGAATTCATTGTCACACAGACATGTGAGTTATTCTTCCCTCTCACTCAGTTTCAGGTCAGAGGCACACACTAATAATTTGTAGATATTGCTAGTCATTTTAGTAGAGAGGAATTAAATCAGCGTGTTCTATTTTAGAAGGGAGAGAGAGAGAACATAAATAGTAGCAGTAGCTAAATAGTTTGATTGTGAGAAAACAGTAACTAAATAGTTCTGCAAATAGTGGCTATTATTCCGGTTAGAGAGAGATTTTGAGAAAACAGTAACTACATTGTTCTGCAAATAGTATGAGGATTATTCTGGAGAGAGAGAGTGAGAAAACAGTAAATAGTTCTGCAGATAGTGTGACGATTATTCTGGAGAGAGAGAGAGAGAGAGAGAGAGAGGGAGAGGGATGGAGGGAGAGAGAGAGACCAAAGTGTTTACCTTGATGACTTTGTTCTTGTTTATCATTCAGATCAGGGTGGAGACCAACTTCAGCCACTACATCTTGCAAGGGATCATGATCCTCATCATGTGCAGCTTGACTCTTGTTGAGATCAGGCACCTCTTCTTACTTCCTCCTCTAGTAGTGTGTTTAAGTCTATTGCCATGGAAGATGGGTGAGAGGGGAAAGGCTCAAATGAAATGGCGCTGGGGGCAAATGAAAGAGTTACCGAGCTTTATTCCCACAGGTTTAGAGAAATGGCGCTGGGAGGCAATGGTTTGAAATTTCAGATTGCTTTTGACATGTGTATAAATGGAGCCCTGAATAGTTTTGGCGCTGAATGGTTTTTGCCGCCAATTGTTTTGTTGTTTTGCTGGCCCTCTTTCATTTGTTTAAGGCTAAAACAGTGTACTGCATGTGAAAGTGAGAATGTAAAGTGATTTGTTTAATGTAAAGTTTTGATACTGTGTGTGGTGCGTGGTGGACCAGGGGATTCACGCAAATGGAGTTTTAATGGCATGTCCATCCAAAGAGTAGGGGTATTCAGGTCTTTCGGCACTCACATTGGTTATCGTTATTTTTGTCCGGCGACAAACATAGAGGGACGGAGGGAGTAACTACCAAGCTGCATGCATATGTACCATATTTATCTCGAAATCAAAACAGAAATCAAATGAGTATATAGTAGTTGTAAAATCAAGATGGCATCTCTTTGTTCTACAGCTTCCTCTTCACTTCTTCAGCCGATACAACAGCATACTCTTGCACTTCAGCTGGTACGGTAGCATTCACTTTAATGGGGACTTTGGAGACTTGGGCTGAACCAGCCGTGTTTGGATTCACAAAAAGTGTGAAAAGTTTTCACCTAAAGAACCGCGTATCACTTCATTTTTTTCTCTCAGTGCACGCAGCTCAATACAAAAAGTTTTCACCTTTTCACCCCTTTTCACCCATCTAAACACCCCCTAAAGGTGTTGCTACCTAAGAATCTTTTGGAATATACACAATTTGTTGAATTGACTATGGGAGTAATATCCATTTTAATTTTCTAATAGTTTTCTATTGTCTACATGTTGTCAAGATAAACAAAAATTCAAAACCAATCACTGATTTGTGTTCCTGTACCACTTCTTTATTAGGCCTTGCTCGGTTCCACCGGATTCATTCTCGGTTGAGAAATATACACAATTGTTGAATTGACTATGGGAGTAATATCCATTTTAATTTTCTAACCGTTTTACATGTTGTCAAGATAAACAAAAATTCAAAACCAACCACTTAGTTGTGTTTCTGTACCACCTCTTTTATTAGCCCTTGTTTGGAAAAAGTTGAGGTTCAACTTTTTTGAAAAATGTCGGTCAACTTTTTATGAAAAAAGTTGAGTTGAGACTCAACATTTATGAGCAATGTTGGTCGGCATTTTCTAAAAAAAATTAAGGTCCAACATTTCTGAAAAATGTTGGTCAACATTTTTTGAAAAAAGTTGAGCTTCAATATTTTTGAAAAAAGTTGTAAGTTTGGAAAAAAAACTTGGCCAACATTTTCCAACATTTTCCACTGAAATGTTGAATGGGCTCATCTATAACTGGGCCTTGGTGGGCTTTATAGATGAGTGGCTAAAACACTTCCACAAGGTATATAGGAGCCCCGATCGAGTCATTATGTATACTAAAAAGAACGAGAGAATTGATGGTCAATGGTCGACGGTCGTCAAATTTTGTGAACCCATTGGTCCGACAGGTGAGTTTTCGGCCAAACAACTATGGGGTAAAAGGTATACCCTTCTAGGGTTAGGTAGGACAGTCGCCCTACTTTGCCCTATTTGGTAGGTCCACCAGTGAATCCCTCTACACCCTTGCCACCTCCAGTCTCCACCACCACCCACGGCCGACGGCGACTTAATACTATCCGCTCCGCCCACCTCCCATCGCGGTCGCAGCCGCTCCCGCCCTTCTTTCCCCATGTTCTGCTGATATGTGATATATCTTCAGGATTTTAAAGGAAAGAACCTACACCAATCCACAAGAACTCTCCAACCACTCAAAAAACTTAATAGATTTGTTTGTAGTTTTTGAAACATAATTATAAAACATAGCAGCAGGATCTAAAAATAAAACAGTATCATTTGAACAAAAGAAAATATGAATCGAAACCAGTTATTAATTGCAAATAATTGCTCATCATCATGCTTATGAGGAGAATTATTTTTTTTAGGTTTTATATGGAATACGTGAATCCTCTTTATTTTCGCACACAGTGGACTGTAAAAAAGGTATTGCAGCGAAGTGTTTCAACTCTCTTAACTATATTTTTAAAAAGGAAAAAAATATATATAACGACCTTTCGCGCTCATGCATAGCGAGTGACCATCGAGCGGGGAGGTCGCGCGCTACTCATTTAGCGTGACCGGTCACGCCTTCGTTTTTTTGCGTGCCAAATGCAACCGCTCTGTTCTGATGGCATTCAGACGTAGTACGACCTAGGATGCGAAACATCCACAGAAATTTCAGTACAAACTTCTTGATATATATACAAATCGTCATTTATGTTTTGTTACCAGGTACAACGCAGTACTATTTCAATAGTATAGAGTTGTAAAACGTTCCGATCGCCAAATTTCAGATGACACGGATCCTCTCCCTTCCAAAAATCCAATCTCCAATCTTCCACGATAAGGCCCCGTTCGGTTTCGCAGGTTTGGCCCGTTCCCGGCCTTGTTCCCAGGGAAATGAAGTAGGCCGAATTTGTTTTCGGCCCAGCGAAAAAGGCTCGTTCGTTTTGACTGGACTGGAAACAAAAACGGCTCGTAACCAAATCCACTCCAGTTCAATATTGCCAGTAACGAAACCCTACGTCGGGACTCCGGGAACGGTTTCCAGAGACGCGACGGCGGCGCGGGGAGAGACTAGGCACGGGCGCGACGCGGAGCCGGCGGCCATGAGGCGACGAAGCGGCAGCGCGAGGTTGAAGGGTGGCGGCGCGGCGTATCTTCGACGACGACGACGGCGGCGACCGCCTCCCGTTCTTCGTCCGCGTTCTCGCTGGTAAGCCATCACCTTCTCCTCTTCTCTCCTTCTTGACCTCAGTTCTTGATTTGATTTGGGTCACTGGACGTGTGCGCCGGCGTCCTGGACGTTTGCGCTGGCGGTGTTGATGGGGTGACTGGATCTCCTGATCTGAAATTCCAGCCATGGTTCTTGATGGAGATTGAAATTGACGAGTGGGGAAGGAGGATAGGTAGGTGGAGATACCATGGGTCAGAGGAATTTGGGTTTGGTGGAGCAAGGATGGAGGAATTCTTGTGTTCTTTCTTGCTGTGATGCACACTGTTTGAAGATGCACACTGTATAGATCCAGCTACCACCACGGGTAATTAGCTTCTTCTTGCTACTCTAGATGAAGTGCTCGCTCATGTGCTTGATGACAAGCTCAATTAGGCATTGCTTTTATTTAGTTAGCCACTAATTAAAATGTTATTTGGTTTACTTTTTTCAATTATTAATTAGTCATGTTAGGATTGGTTGATCTGATGTTCTGTCCTGATTACTGATAGATGCAAGGCAAACTTACCGGGTGGGTGGGTGATGTAGTAACTGATAGATTTGTTAGGTTGATCTCCACCCAGTTAGCCCAAAGGCCAACTGGGCCTTTGACTCGCGTCCTGATCGGGGACGCCCAGCCCAATAGATGGCTGGTGGGCCCCCGTCGCGCATCCCTATATAGAGGAGGTGGGGGCTATGGCAGCAGACACGAGGTTCACTGCTGCCGCCACTCCCCACCTGTCCTCTAACCCTAACCCGATCTAGAGGGGTGGCTGCCAGCGATGGGAAGCACCACCAAGCCGTCGTCGCGACGCTGCATTCACCGACGCCCCTGCACCTCAACGCCGTTTTTGACACCACGCCGTCACCAGTCCGCCGGCGATGCCATGGACGGCACTAGCAAGACATCGGGAAGGTATGTCATCCAAAGGCAATTACCCACTCGATCTACTCCTAGTTGATTCATATAAACTATCAAGATTTGGTATTTTCGGAGTTTCGGTGTTTTATTCCGCGTCACTCTGGAGTGTGTTTGATTCCGATTGCTGCAGTCATGTGGTATTATGTCAGTTGTTCCTAACGAGTGATTTTGCTGGTGAAGGATTGCTTGGACCTGCGTTTTCTATTTTGTTGACAGGTCGCATCCTACTTTTCTAAGTTTCTTTTGGCCAAAGCTATGGCATTTCTTGTCTGGTTATTGCATTGGTAGTGTTATAGGAAAATGATCTGGTCAAAGCTATGACATTTCTTGTCTGGTTATTGCATTGGTAGTTTTATAGGAAAATGATCTGGCCAAAGCTATGACATTTCTTGTCTGGTTATTGCATTGGCCAAAGCTATGACATTTCTTTTGGCCAATGCTTGTGTATCCCCAGCTGAAACGTAATCTAAACTTTCAATAAAAGTTGGATCATGTGGTCTTTGATCTAAAAGTAATTTATGCTGGATGCAGCATGCATGTATGGTAATACAGGGAGAAAGCAAATCCAAAGAATTGCTAGGAAATACAATTAAAAAGGGTACAAGTAGGTCATCTTGTTTTTGTCATGTTTTGGCATTTACGTTGTAGCTTGGCATTCTACTGTAGTTTCCTTCTTCCTAACTTTAACATTGGCAGTTGAGTTAATTGGTTTTTCCATGCAGTTCCATGCCAGATCAGAGTCTGTAAAAGAAAAGGCTTCGTTCCGGTGCCTGATCCCAAAGAATAGGTGCCTTGTTGCAGTAGAAGGGTATGGAAATATGGCCAATGCTGACTTTTGCAGCTTTTATTTATGCAATGCCACATCTTCATTCTTCTTACAAATGATTCATACAAAACTTTAGGTTATAATCTTATATCTCACAAACATGGCGATTCACTTGCAAATTGAAATCATATATTGTTCAGTAAAGGCATGGTCTGGACATTTACACATTCAGATGTGAGGCATTTATTGAGGCTGATAGGAACCCTGTATGATTAAACTAATCTGAAACTTGTTAATTGCTAGTATAATTTTTCAGCAAAGGCATACACATTCAGATTTGCAAAGGTTATTTGCTCAGCTTGGTTAGTGAAGCTGAGCAAATATAGATTGTGTGATTCATGTGCTGCCCTTTCAGACTTTAGCCATTTTAACGGTAGCAGCTTAGTCTTGTATTGTTCTCGTAGCACTTTCAGACATAATGCCCTTTCAGATACAGTGCACTTTCAGATATAGTGCACTTTCAGACATATCAACTTCTATATTTTTTGCTTTGTGATTCCTATTATTTGCTTGATAGGCAAATCTTTCTAATAAGATTGTGTGATTTCGTTGGAGAAGATCTTTCCGTAGCTTTGTGATTCCTATTATTTTGCTTGATAGTTTTGTAGGCAGAAGTATTTGCCAGTTGGTACTAACTGAAGAAACACTTGCTACTTGTCTGCTATCTGCTCAACACGTTTAATTAGTATGTGTCATACGAGTTTATTAGAGGGCATCTGATTTTTTAAATTGATTGGGAAATGGCATGTAATAACTTATACTCCGTCCATGAAAAAATGCAATTCTCACTTCCCGAGAAATTTTAGAATCTTTAGTTTGACCAATTACAGATTAAAAAATATTCAATATTTATAACGCTAAATATATATCATTAGATTCGTTACAAAATATACTTTCATAATAAATTTATTTAGAGCCATAAATATAAATACAATTCTCTAGAAATTTGGTCAAACGTAAACTACTTTAACTGGCACGCAACCCATAGTTGCGTTCTTTGTTGGACAGAGGGAGTAGTCAGCATGTTAGCCTATTCTTTCATAATCTAAGCAACAATTCTAGAAGCTGTATGCATATTTTTTAGTGTCATTTACTACTTTGCCTGCTAGACATGTTTCTTCATATTATGGCTATGCACCATGTTTTGAAGTTCAAGATGTTCCTTTAACTTGCTTGCCTGCAGTTTTGTCAGTGGATGCTTACAACAACAACAGTGTATAGAAAAGGAGACCATCTGACTGCCAAGGAGTGTTACCAGTTCTCTTCTTTTGTCCAGGCAGAAGATTGTAATAGTCTACTGTATGGTGTGGTGCTTTTAGAACAGAATCGTGTGGTGCTTTTAGAACAGAACAATCCTCACTTGCATGGCATGAACTCCAGGCAGAGGACGCTGCAAAATTCATGTGCCAGATGGATTGATCTGTTCGGTTTGAGTGAATTTGCCTGGACTGAAACTCAAGGCAAGTGAATTATGTAACAGCATGTTATGAAGTATTTTGCATCCATGGAGCTGTATGAATGTTATTCTGTATGTATATGTGTATTCTGTATGCATGCATGGGAGCAATCCCCATCGGTTTGGACGGCGCCTGGGAGTAGTCCATTCCTGTGCCAGATTGATTGACATGTTCGGTTGGATTGGATTGGCAGGAATTAATCCGCCCAGGATTTAGTGACAGGAGTGGTTTTACTCAATCCAGCGCTGAAAGTAATCCTGACCGGATTTTAATCTAGCACTGCCGAACGGGGCCTAAGGAAACCAAGATTCCCGTGCTCCAACGGCTCTCTCCCGAGTCCTGAACTGATCTCCTATCCCAGCCTTTCCTGGCCGCCCCTCCCGATCCTCTTCCACTTCGCCGGAAACCCCCACCGCCGCCAAAAACCACAAGCTCCCCCGCCTCCTCCAGAAACCCGTCTCCTTTCCACTCCTCTCATCCGCGTGCGTTCCCCAGCACCTGTTCTTGTAGCATAGCAACCATGGCGGCGGCCGGAGCAACAGATCCGCAAATCAAGGAGACGGCGTCGCGGTGCACGACGGTGGCGGACAAGGGCACGCACACGTTCGAGATCGTGGGGTACAGCTTGAAGAAAGGCATGGGCCTGGGCAAATCCATCCACTCCGGCACCTTCTCCGTCGGCGGCGTGGACTGGGTCCTCCGCTTCTGCCCCGACGGCCACACCTCCCGCTCCGACCAAGCCGTCCTCCACCTCGAGCTCGCCACCAGGAACGCCGAGGTGCGGGCCCGCCACAACGTCACCCTCGTGAAGCGCCCGTCGGGCGCGCGCGGGCACGCCATGGGCGGCGGCGGCGCGGGAGCCGACGATGGTGTTCGGCGGCCCGTGTTCAAGGCGGAGCTCTGCTGGCCGATGAAGCTCATGTGCCAGGATATCCTTGGGAGGAACCTTGATGTGGAGAATGTGGCGGCCACGCTGGGTTTGGCGGATCAGTATAATTGCGACAAGCTTAAGGATGTTTGCATTGAGTTTATGTTGAGTGGAGAGGAGACGACGGAGGCGGTGCTCGCGACCGAAGGTTATGCAAGTCTCAAGAGGAGTTGCCCTTCTGTGATTGTCGAGGTATATGAGAGAGCAACCAAGCGTCGCATGATTTGATCGAATGAGCAGCATTGTTATAAGCTGAGTAGGTGCTCTGTTTATTTCTCTCATAGCAAGAACATAAAATAGTTATCTGTTTTTGCTCATATTAATCTTGCTGAAGTTCAGTAAGAGCAACTCCAAGAGACTCTCTAAATCCTTCTTCATTGTTAATTTTAGATATTTTGATTAAAAAGTTACCTTCCAACAGCCTCTCTATTTGGTTATTCAAACATAGTCACTCTCTATTCCAGATTTCTCGCTAGCAAAATATAGAAAAGAGAATAGCTCTCTAGAGTGCATGCAAGATATAGAGAAGCTGTTGTAAAACATGAAGATATAGAAAGCGATTTTTATGCAAATGACTATTTAAATGATGATTTAGAGAATGATTATTAGAGAGACTCTTGGAGATGCTCACCTCATTATCAACTCGATCTTTGGGTGCACCATTTTATTAGTCTATTGATTGTATGGAAACAGCCTTATTAGGTTTAAAATGTAATTGCTTTTGGTTACAGTCGATTCGGGATAAAATAGTGCAGTGCAAAATGTAAAGATTAGACATTTTTTCCTAATAAAAAGGTTCGAGATTAAACAATTTATGGTTCCTTCCACAAGTCCGGGCTCGGCGGCGGTGGCATCACGAGAGGCTGGGCAGTGGTGATCCGAGGTATGTCGCGGGTCGGTCGCGCAATCGGGGCTTCAGCGTGACTAGAGGCGGGTTAGACTTTTCCTTTTCTTTTTTCCTGAGACTTCAGCATAAGTCCAACCTCGGCCCAAATTGGAAAATAGAGCCCAGAAACAATCACAGGCTGCAGGGCCCATATCTGAATTCCTCTTCCAAAAAATGACATTATTATTTGCTCTTACTCTCTTAGCGTTGGGAATGTTTCTTGATCCACTTGATGTCTAAGATGCTACTACTCTTTTTTTTTCGTCTAGAATAACATCTAGATTTTTCGCTTGGTTGCCTATATGGCTATATGCATCATATTACGGATTCTCAATTTGAAGTAGCACGATATTTCAGCTTTTCATGGTCCAAATTTGGGATGCCGTTGTGGCCTTTGATGGATATTTTTCTTTGGACAAAGTTATTTTACTCCCCCATCTATTCACTTTGTCCTCTTAACCCCAAACAAAATTTAGCCTCTATTTACTCCCCCAAGCTGGTTTAGTTGGTCCAATTTACCCCCTAATTAGATTTCTTTTTTTTTTGGTTTGTTTCTTTGTGTACAAGTTGAGTTTCAATTCCAGATTTTGTTAGAAAAATATGTTACAATTTTTCATAATTACTTTTTATATAATTTTTTATATCTAAGATCAAATTCCTATTAAATATCATAACCTATGAAAATAATCATGAAAAAAATTATAATAATTTTTTAATATAAGGCATAATGTTATGTACCTGCTCACAAAATTTGAACTTAAAATTCAACTTGTACATGGAGAAATAAAAATGCCAAAGCATATTAGGGGGTATATTCGACCAACTGGAATAGTTCAGAGGAGTAAATCGAGCCTAAATTTTGCTTAGAGGTTAAGCAGAAAAATTTAATAGGTGAAGGGAGTAAAATGGACTTTTTTCTTTGTCTTTATTAATAATTTTCACTGGGTGGTCAATTAATTTATCACAAATGGCATACAAATACATTGATTAAATTGTAATACCTGTGTTTTAGAGTTGCAAAATAAAATGAACAGCCTCCGTGGCCGCCCGCACCTCCATCGCCCTCTTAGTTTCCTCGCAAATAAAATGGACCAAAAAGGGGAATAGATGCAGGGAGATGAAACGAAGAACCAGAGTACAAATAAATAGAGCTAGACCTATCAATTTCTCGTGCAAGATAAAGCGGTTGGATGACACGTGTGCGACATGAAGCGGTTAGAGGACACGTGCGCCTAGTGTGATTAATCTAAACGGCTGATAGAATGCCGCTTAGAATGAGTCCATAAAGATTATAAAATAAAAAATAAAACAACATGATATATCTAACTCTCTTTATTGATCAAAGACAACTTATTAGATAAGGATTGTTACAAAGTTCTAAAAGAAAAGGCACAAGGCTGGTTTTGTTCATTGTTGCCGACCAAACAATAATTTTATTCATCATTGCCAGATCTGATAAATCCCCTAAAGGGGGAGGAAGATGGCAATCAAGATGAAGGAGGAACAACAACAAATTTGTAAGAGCTTTCTTTGCTTCAACTCCATCTTGGCTGACGGGAAAGGGCATCCTATTAATCTCTCATTGATCGGTTTTCTCCCAGGAGAGCATGGTGAAGGTCATCACGAGAGTTCTCCTAGCGATTCTACTTCCTAGACTCACAAAAGGAGACTGAAGAAGGCGGTAGAAAACCTACCCTATCACGAGAGTTCTCTTAGCGGTCAGATAAGAAAGGTGTGGCTATGTAGGCAAGAGGCACGACTACACCACTGACCATCAGTACCGGTCAGGAACCCCCTATTAGTAAGTTCTGATTGGTCGGTACTAAATTGACACGCAGTTTAGTACTGGTCGCCATAACCATTACTAAATGGAGCAGTTTGGTACCAGGCAAGAACTAGAGCCGGTACTAAAAAATTTGTGCAAAAAAATAAATAAATTATTCCTTTGGTCTTCGTCCCTTCTCTCTCCTCTTACTTTTTTCTTCCCACCACTGTTCTCCTCTTTTCCTCCTGTTCTTCCTCTGTTCTTTTGCTCAAGAACAAGAACAGATATGTTCTTTTTTCAAGAACAGAAAAAACGCAAACAAGAGATGTGGTCTGGAAGAAATTTGAGAGGAGAAAAAAGGATAAGAGTAGGGAAAATTCCAATTACATCACAACACTCAATATATTCAACAGAGATTCAATAGGAAATTAACGAGACTCAACACATACATATCTAGAGAAAAAAACTTCAGGACCTCCTCGACCGCCGGCCGCCGGCACGCCTGCCCGTGCACGCGTGCGCCACCTGGCCATCGGGTCGTGCCTGCCCGGGCCGAGGCCACCGCGGCTGCATTGTGCTCGCCGGCGCCGCCCGCCCGGCCGAGCCTAGGGCAGCACGACGAGCCGAGGCCGCGACCGTGGCCGCTCAGTCCCCGTGCGGTGCCATTGGTGGCGCGGCCGCCTGCCCACCACCGCCGCAGGCATTAGACACAGGAGATAAGGTTAGTGTCTGGAGAGAAGAAAATAAAGAATGAAAGCTGAGAGATGGGAAGAGAAGAAGACAAGGGAATGAGAGGAGAAGAATTAAAGGGAGGAGAAGAGAAGAATTAAAGGGAGGAGAAGCGTTGGGACAGCGTCCTGCGCAGCCTATATTTTTTTCCTAGCACGCATTTAGTACTGGTGGATAGCAACAACCGATACTAAATGCCTAGGTCGCCACCAACTGGTACTAAATTGTCATACCCAACGTCGGTGGCGCTATATAACCAGTACTAAATGCCATATTGAGTACCAGTTTTACACTAGACCGTACTAACTAATGTGGACGAATGCTCACTTTTCTGGTAGTGAGGAGCTTTCTGCCTACGAGATCAATTCTTTATGCCATGGGTGGGTACGTTGTGTGGAAGATAGACTCATGAGGGCTTTATTCTCGATCGGTTTCACATGCGCACGTCCGCTTCAACTTGTATCGCAAGATGAAGAATATTCCGAATTTTGTAACTTTTGCACAAGGTCTCAGATAGAAAGAAGTTTTATACAAAAATTGTACGTTTCGACGAGATGTACAACTTTATAGTTGAAAATTTTTCAATTTAAAGCCATTTAGATGCTCAAATAATAGAATTATTAAGCTTCAGGCAATAGGGGTCAAAAGGAATAGAACTCCCTCATGCGTGGAGGAACGACGTCTAGGTGAGAAGATAAGGAAGGCTCGCGCGAGGCAGGAGGTCGTGAGTTGGGTGCGGAGGAGATGGGGATATCGATGTGCATGCAGGACTCGGCGGCGTTTCGGGAAAGACTAGGAAGATGGGGGCGGCGGCACACAAGTGGTTTGGGTGGTAGGGTTTTCTGACATGTGGCCCCTTCAATTTTCTGATCTATGGGCCTTTCAACTCAGGCCGGCAGCGCGCGCAAAGAAACGATTCCATGTATAACGACCAATGTCTTGATGCCTATATTCAGATACAGCGACCAATGGTTCAATGATATAGCTAACTTTATATAGCGACCGATAGTTGCTCATGACAACTCTATATAACCACCGACGGTTAGGTAAAAAACTATAACGACCAACAGTTCGTTGTTTATTTTTTATTTTCTACCTTTACCGACCCACGTGCGACGGGATTTTTGAGTTGTGGTATAGTGGCGGGGATCGTCTTGGCTGTATCCTGGCGCCAGGCCCATCTGCCTGAGAAGGGGTGTATAGACAAATGGCTCGAAGCGAACGCTGAGGAACAACTCTCTGGGAAACGACGAGGTGTTCGAGAAGCAAATTAAACCTTTCTTTATTTTGAAGGATCAATCAGGAGGGGGCAAGCCCAAGAACTCTAAAAAGTGCCATAAAACAGGGGGAAAGGGAGAAAGAAAAGAAGAGAAACAAAAATTACAAGGTCCTTGAAACTCTTGAAGGAAGGTCCTTAGCACCAAGAAAACCTTTTTTTTTAGAATAGAAGTGCTTATTATTTTGTTGCGTATTGCTTGTTTCATCATTTTCTTGTTATTAGAGAGAACAATAATGGCAAATAAGGTCTATTGCATACTACTTATGTAGCAGTAGTTTAATAGATTGAATAATTGTTTATTGTAGATAGAGAATTCACCTTTATAATGAAATATTTTGAGTTAACATTTTAAATCTTTTACACGAAACCGCGTCGGGAACTAGTCAGAATGGAACTATTGGCTCCGACGATCCAACCTTATGGAGAGGTTGACTTACCACGCTCATCATTTGACTTTACGAGCAAAGATTCAAAAGTCGTGCCCAAAGTTTTGATGAAACCTAAGGAGAAGGATGTGTTCCGCAGCAGTACGTACATGATACCCTACATGTCGAGGTTTCTGAAGGACATCTAGAGTCTAGCTAGCTAGATTGCCAAATGGACAGCACGGCCCGACACGGCATGAGCACGATGCAAAATGGCACGGCTAGGCACGGTTGCTTATCGTGTCGTCCGTACACGGACTGAGCCAACGGACTAGGCACCACAGGGTCTCTCAAGCATGTCGTGTCGTACCGTCAACATGATAGGTGCGACGAGCTTTCCTGCACTATGCACACTGCACAACGTTCACGTAAACATGACTGACGATTCCCTTCGTGATCGCTCGAGGGAGGAGAGCCCCTGGACTGCATCACCACATGCGCGCGCATAGCCTCCCTTGGCTCGTGAGAACAGCAGGTCCAACATTTGAGTGTAGGTGGAGAAAACGTCATTTCAGCAATGTAGGGGTACGATGGTCATCTTAGGAGAGCCTAAACCTAATCAGGCATCGAAACCGCTCCCACCCCAAAACCAGCAACAGCCGCCGCCGAAGAATCCGCCAATGGTATTCTTTACTCATATAGATCTTCTACGCGGCTAAAACAGCCTACGATGATATAAATTGAGAAAGTAGTAATATTCTAATTACTCCTACCTAATTTGTGTCCAATCTAGAAAGCCGCACAACCACGGATTACGATCCTCTCTGCGGTGGCTACCATTAATCCTACCATCCAACCTGAGATGGGTGGCCCAGATTTCACACCGTCCTGCAACGGCTATAGAAGTAGCAAAATGGTTTGCAGCAGCTAGCATTCCTCTCGCCTCGCCTCAGTGACTAAACCGCAAAGGATCCATGTGTCCGTTACCAGTAGCCACCTTTTCCTTTAGCTAGGTCATCGGCAGGCGGCAGAGCAGCAAACCACCAAACCACATTCTTCTCCCTCCCAGTTTCCTTCGCAGAGAAGCCTCCTCTCCACCATCCCGCCGCCGCCGCCGCCGCCGCCATGGGCCATCCTCCTCAAGGTTTGTCTCCAGCGCTTCCTCCACAAAAAAAAAAGAGAGAGAGGATTTTTTTTAATGAAACATGATGCGATGAGTTCCTGCTATCCTCCTGTCTGCAGAGGCGAAGGGAACCCAAGCAAACCAGACGGCATCCAGATGCACCACGGAGGCGGAGAATGGCACCCACACGTTCGAGATCGTCGGGTACAGCTTCAAGAGGGGCATCGGCATCGGCAACTTCTTCCAGTCCGAGACCTTCACCGTCGGCGGCCATGACTGGGCCATCCGCTTCTATCCTGACGGCGTCTCCAAGGGCACCAAAGAGTTTGCTGCCATCTCTCTACAGCTTTTGACAAAGGATGCCCCAGTGCGGGCGTGCTACAATCTTTTTCTGCTGAACCAGTTTACAAGGAATCCAGAGTGTATCATGTGCTCTCAGTCCACTGCAACAATGTTCGAGCCTCACAACTATTTTGTAGCAAGAGAGAGAAAGCTTGAATCATCTCGCTACCTCCTGAATGATTGCGTGATCATTGAGTGTCACCTCACAGTCGTCAAGTATTCCCAGCTGTTGAAGACAAAGGGGGACTTTGAAATTCAAGTGCCCCCATCAAACCTGTCAGAGCATTTTGGAAGGTTGTTTATGGAGGAAGAAGGAGCAGATGTGGTTTTCACTGTTCGAGGAGAGGCTTTCCCTGCGCATAAGCTTGTGCTCGCCACACGGTCCCCCGTGTTCAAGGCGCAACTACTGCATGGACAGACGGATGCGACAAAAGCGCACTATGTGCCCGTGGATGATATGCAGCCTGTTGTCTTCAAGGCTTTCCTGAATTTCATATATACTGATTCACTGCCTGACTTTAGTGATGATCTTGATGCTGAGAATTACAGCGAAATTATCAAGCATCTGCTTGTAGCTGCAGACGTATACGCCATGGACAGGTTGAAGTTGCTCTGTGCAAGTATTCTCGCCAAGCAACTTCGTGTGGAGACCGTGGCGACTACATTCGCTTTAGCAGACCAGCGTAACTGCACGAGCCTGAAGGATGTTTGCATTGAGTTTATGGCCTCTTCAGGTAAGATGGATGCTGTTGTGGCGACTCAAGGTTATGCAAGTGTCAAAAGAACATGCCCTTCTATCATAGTAGATGCATTGGAGAGGACATGCAGGTTCCGCAAAGCGTAGATTCTCAGCTCATTGCACATGCAAACTATGCAGTTTAATTCTTAGATTTTATAATTACCTTTTGTTGTTTTCCTAGAGAAGTACTCAAGTACTACATGATGACTTGAACCTGTGGGATGTAAGTTTGATTCTTAATTATGCCATGCATCTTGTCAAGTTATTGGATGGTCACATAATCGAGCATGAACGCATGTGTAGTGCGGTGGTAGATCCTGTAGTTGTGAGGCTACGGACCAGGGTTCAAACCCTAGGCCATGCAAAAATAAATCCCTCGTTGTGTAATCTCCAACTTGTGCGGTAGATTACTCCGGCCAATCGGTGACGGTGTCTGGCATAGAAGGCCCTATGCTTGAGGTCTTCCTCTTAGTACAATTCCCATGGGTGGTCTTTTCCGAGGGATCGAGTTCTTTTTTTTTTCTTTTAATGTTTGGCAATGTTATGGTCACATGTTTTGCAATGAAGGAACACAATGGTTACATACTGTGATGAGTACATAGTGTCAGCTTGCATTATCTAGATTCATCTCTTGTATAAAGCAATGAAAATTGTGTTGTATGTTTACAATGAGGAGACATGTTTGATCTTTTGTTTATTTTTTATGTTTTATTTTAGCAGATCTTGACATTAAAACTGAAGTTTAGGCTGTTGAATAGTGTTCCCAGAATAAAAGATTTATATGAAAGTGGAGAATGTTCATTAACTTTACATACTCCAAGCTCCTCCGATACATCTTTAGTCATTTCCTCTGCTGGATGGATTTGTCATTCCTGTATTAGACCCTTATACATCATGAAATTTGGTCATACAAAGTGAAATTTCTGAATTATGGCATCGACGCTTTGTTTATATACAGTTATATGCTCAGACGCATCTACTTGATTCTAGGTATCTCCCTATACAGAAACTATAAGGAAATGTTGGAGGATATTGACCAAATGACCATACTCATAGGTAAAAGTCAAATTTTTATTAATCTAATTAGGGCCAGCAGATCAAAATCAAAACTTTATGATGGCAAGGGTTTTGCACTGAGTAAGTTTTGATGATGCTGAATCTAGCAAACTTTTTGACGGATTGATTCAGTATTGCATCATTCATTGGATGCTATGCAAGTGCTACAGCATGTCTATGATGGCATATATATGTACGATACTTGGTTTGATTTTGATCAGTTTTATCTGACCAGTAGTCCATTGCCCTTGCCTAAGTTATCTTAGTGTTCCAAAATATAAGCCAATTCTTTTGCACTGGCAAAGCCATTGTCAGATCCTGCAAAATAAGGATCTGATTTGAGTCCTAATTTCTGAATAGGGAAATGGGAGCACATTGTGGTATGTATATCAAAGTTTGAACTCTATACAAGCTAAGTGCAGCTATTTAGTTTTGTATAATCATCCATCCCTTCTCTGCTTAAGAGATGTGCTATCATCCCAGAAATCTCTGAATTTGCAGAAAGATTCTACAACAACAGATTATTGGGTTTAACTGAAGAAACAACAAAATATGAAAATGATGTGACAGAAGTTTAACTGAAACCTGGTGAAGTGCTATTGTTGTTGTCAACTACCTTTCTTTTTCAGAGAGCAGGAGAGTACTGATGCTGACTTCCTCTTCCCTATCTTATTCCGAACTTCTATGAAGCTAGCTACAGCTAACTTTGAACTCTTTCTGAATTCGTAATTCTTCACAGCCATATAGAAGACAACACTAGTAATCTATTGCCTTCTTCGTCCTCATGGGCAAATGGTGCACAGTCGATGTTCCTACAGCCATCATAGAGATTGAGGACCATTATAGCAGTCTGGGAACCCAGGTGACCATTTTTCATCAAAGTGCTGCCGGGGGGGGGGGGGGGGGGGGGGGGGGGGGGGGGCTACAGGCCTCACTTTTCATGAGCAATGAATTTGTTTGCAATCTCGCCTTCCTTTCCTTCAAGAAGGGCAAACATATAACGGCAAACCCACCAATCTTTTTCCCTCAGCCTGGTGTAAACACTGATGTGTAATGGAGGGGCTTGAGTAACAAGAGAGATCTAGACATCAATAAGCTGGCAGTTCTGAGACAACGTAAAGAATTGTCATGATGATGACAGGAAACTTGAACAATGTCTTGTCAGGAAGACGACCTTTTGACCTTCAGCGAGGAAAGCCAATCACTCAGCTGGCATCTCTGTTCGAAATATTATTCAGGAAAGTATGTGTATGCCGATGGTGATGAAAGAACTAATGTCATTATTGTTATTTTGACTTGGGTCTGACTTTAGGTGGGGCTCTAAATAGTGTTTTTGTGCCTGTTCCTCAAGAGGATTTATGATTGCCAGATCTTGGAAAGACACTGACAAAATCTACTCCCTTTGTGGTTGTTCATTGAGGAAGCTTGGTTACGAGGGCAGCTGGAGAAAAAACAAAAGGGAAGAGTGATCCATAAACCGCGAGCGATCCTTCGACCAGTGAGCGGGATCCCACCATCACACCTTAGGTAGTGAGCCTTGTGCAGTTATTTAAGCCAATATGGATATCGTCCTCTGTTTCTCATGGTAAAGATATCAGTATGATTTCTTAACAACCTTTCAGTAGTACAACGCTGAAAATCCCTAGACATGGAAACAAATTTGAACTGTTAGTAGAAACTTAGCATTTAACATGGTTTCCAACTCCAGATATACCATACATTGTTCGCAGTAGCCAGACACGGTGCAGTTCAAATCAGTGAGAAAGTGACTTATGCAGTTATGTATATTTAGCAACCAAGCAAAGCAAGCCATAATATGCTTTAGGGTCATACAAGTCAATGCACTTTCATGTCAGGAAATCCCCTAGGTTAAATCAGGGCTGCGAAATGCCTAGGTTTTCCAACTAGCGGATTCACCATGCAGTTGCTCCTCGGAGCAGCGAAGCGAACCCAAACAGGGTCATTAACTCACGAATTATCAAATCGTTGAGTTACTAGGATGACTGAATAACCGAATAATGCACAATCTTACATTTGTTTCTCCGAAATAAGATAGGACATACATGAGAATGGAATTGACTTATGGTCTTCATTCCAATCTGCCAGTCATATAACTTTTACTGATTATTAACTACAGCTTATTGTTATGTTTATCATAGACATGATTTATTAAAAAAAATACTAATTCACATTGCTCAATACAGGGACACTGTTCCATGGTCCACACTTTGACCCTCGAATTTTAAGTTCTATGAAAAATACTGAACACATAAATCATTATCTTCCAAATGAAGCAAAAGGCGACACGTATTTGCTAGCACCTTTGGAAGTAACACATGGCAGAATTTACTTCCCTGTCAATGTTTGAAGCTTCATTGCTAAAGTTTACACGACATCCATGAACTCAGGAGTGTCGATAGTTCTTAAGTTATGCTAGCTTAAGCAGTCCAAGGGATTCCTATGTTAGCTGCAAGACAAGTTGAAGATTTTCTTAAATAGCAACATAAAACCAATGGAAAGACTTGCCACTCAGTAACTGGGCTTAAAGCAATAATCAAGCTGCAGACTTTGGGGTATTGACCTTTACCAAGATCGAAACACAGATATATTAAGCTTAATCTTTTTTGAGTCACAGAAGTACAAATGCCTAAAATCATGGACAATTAGTCTATTGCAAGGTTCAAGCTCAATAATGGATCCATAAGCAGCAGAAGATTTATCATAGAAATTTGGGAAAAAAAAAACACTAAGCCCATTCCTTGAAAATTATGTCTTTAATTTTATTGGATATTTACCTAGCATGAATCTTAAAAAATTAACAAGATAAACAGACAAACATTGTTGCAATATAAACCTCTCCATGATTGTAGGTAACATTGTAATATTGTGCTAGAATATCCAGGATTGTATTTAATTTGATCTTTTTTCTCAAACATGTCAAGATAACAAAAAGAAACATACAAGAACTCTGTGCTCAGTAGCGCAGGATGAAATGATTTAGTGGAGATTTACTTTCCAGTTTTGATAGGAAAAAAAACATGATGTTATCTAGCATCAGAGGTGTTGCTATCTAAGACACCATGTTCCAAAGGTAAGAGCCAACTGAATTTTTCTTCTCCATGGATAGTTGATTACATCAGGCGAGACCATGACAATATGAAAGCTGAGCATATTGATGTTACTATTGGTACACTCTACAAAAGGAACAGATAAGCCTCAATCTATATAGGAGCCAAACTTATCATACATAGGGGCAGCAGACAAGGCTACATCCAGATTAGCAGCTGCCCCAGCAAAAACACAAGCAACCCATAGTACTCGAGACTTAACTAAAATACTTATAAAACATAATAACTTAACCAGAACTACTCAAAGTCAGCTAAGTAGATGCTTGCCTAAATTTTGCGAAGCCTACTTGTTTTCTCAAGAACATCTACTAAGACAGAAGGGCAGGTTCTTTTAAGACTCGCGTAGCCTTGGGTTGCCACCACAGCCTCCATCTCATCTGGTGATGTGATAAATTCAACGCAAACCTGCTTAAGCCTCTCGCAACCATGCTGATCTGCTAAAGCCAATGTAGTTGCGACAGTCTCCGCATCAAGATTCTTGGCAAGGATGTTTTGACAGATCATCTTCAACCTGTCCAAGGCATACCTACAAGCAGCTACCAGTAAATGCCGCATCATCTCATGGTAATCACCTCCCTTTAAATCATCCATACATGGCAATGAATCTGTATACACGAAATGCAGCATTGCCCTGAAAACCGCAGGCTGCATGTCTTTGATGGTTACACAACTGGTCCTTTTCTCCCTCATCGGGCCATAGAGCTCAGCCTTGAAGACAGGTGACCGTGCTGCGAGCACAATCTTATGTGCTGCGATGGTGTCCCGTCCAACGCTGAATTTGACATCTGCTCCCACCATGTCTTCTAACAGGTTACCAAAATGCTTGGTGATATCAGACGGCGGCACTTCAATTTCAGAGTCCTCCCTGATTTCAGATAATTGCGATCCTTTGGTGACCATGACAGTGCACTTGAACTTGAGACAATCGCCCACCAAGTATCCAGACGCTTTCAACTCGGCCTCACTCTCCAATCTGAACCGTGTAGAGCGACTGCTGTCCTTAGAATTGAACACCTTGGGGTGTGCCATGCTCCACCCAGAGCCCAGCGACCCGGAAGGCAGTTTCAGTATTGTCACTCCCCAGTGCGCCCGCACCTCGGCTTCGTTACTCATGAGCTCAAGAACAATCCAAGGGAAGGAAACGGAAGCCTTGTCGTCGAGTCCGTTAGGGTAGAAGCGGAGGGACCAACCGAAGCCGCCGACATTGAAAGTGCCCGACCGGACGAAGTGGCCGGCGCCGAATCCCTTCTCGAGACTGTACCCGACGATTTCAAACACATGGGTACCCTTCTCCACCGCCGCGGTGGATCGCGACGCCGTCTGCTTGGATTCGGACACCGTCATCCCTGCGGCCAAGATTCGTAAGAACAGATGGTTGGGGAACGGAGCCAGACGAGATTGAAATAGGGGTTTCGCTCGGAAGGAGGAGGTGGACTGCCGAACCTTAGAAGAGAACCGTCGGAGGTGATCAAGAACGGCAGCCGAAAGAGGAGCGGCGAGGCAGCGCGGCGGCCGCAACAGGGAGAAGCGAAGAAGATGAGGAGACTCGCGGAGCAGGGTTTTTTTTTTTTTTTTTTTTTTTTTTTTTTTTTTTTTTTTTTTCAGATCCCTTTCCCTTTGGTTCGGGAGAGTCTCCCTATTAGGCCCACAGTAGCAAAGTGAAAAACTTGGGCCGGTAGTCACTGCTGGGCCACTGTTCTCAACCCATGGTAGTTAGAACAAGAAATATTTGAAAGCTTTGGCAAAACATTGGCCATGTTTGGATCCATGGTTTAGAGTTAGTTTGAGCTAGTTGGAGCTCAACTAGCTCTAAAGGATCCAAACAGGAGGGTTAGAGTCGAGTTAGTTGCATCTAACCCACCCATAAAACTATCCCAACCAAGAGGTGCTAATTGGAGCTAATTTGAGGGGGGGCTTAAAACTCTTATCTATTTTCTTGTTAACTTCTAACTGCCTTTTTCTATTATGTGGGCATAGAAGATGCAACATGTATCTTTTTTGCAACTTGAAAGGAACAATCAGCGTGTAAACATATCCTGGGGAACCATCATGTATATGATTTTGACTTTGAAAATCTTAATTAGGTTGACATGGATGAACTAATAATGGACCAGCGAGTTAGCTTGCATTTTTAACATGTAGTATCTCTCCTGATTATACTTTACTGGTTTTCCATCCTTAATCTCCTAATCATATTTTTTGAGGGAACTCTCCTGATTATACTTTACTGGTCCACAAAAGAGCCGACCACACCAAATCCTGCCGGAAAGATGGCGTGAATGAAACAAATGATTGAGAAAGTGCATTTAATGTCAATCTAATCCTGTCATCCAAACACCTCTTTGGCTAGAGTTAGTTTAGGGTTAGTCATGAGCTAGAAAGTAATTCTAACCTCTAGCAGAGTGAGAGTATCCAAACAGGGCCATTGTTTTGTGAAGAGATTTATAGATGAAAGGAAAGTGACAATCCCAAAACTACAGTGAAGATAACATCCAGGACAGGAGCAGATTCCGAAATGGATACTGACAGGAGTTTACGCAGATTAATGTTAGCGCAAGATTGTCCAAAATTCCAATTTGATAGCAATAGTCCAGATCAAGATCATGCGGTCCAGATTTGAGTTCTCATAGTTCTCCCAGGAATTATGTTATCATAGGATACGTTGCCATATATATTAGCACCCAACAAATGTATCATAAATAAGATAGCAGTACACAAGAATCGCGCGCTGGCCTGTTTGGGAGAGCTCCACTCCAGAAAAAATAGCTCCGCTCCACCAACTCTATCATTTTGCAGCTCCACTCCACAAACTTCACAAAAACATGGAGTTGACATAAGTGTTTGGCTAATTACAGTGCTCCAACTCCAAAAATATGAGATCTTGTAGTAAAATGTCTATTTTACCCATTGTAAATGAACCCATGTGTCATCCTCTACTTTTTGGCCCTCTCCTCTTCATCTCTCCTCTCTCTCTTCCTGCTCGCCACCCCTGCAGCCCACCACCAGACCAGAAGACATCAATCATCAAACTGCTACCAAATGTATCGTACCAAGAACAACGCAAATCTTTTTTTCGAACAATGAACAACGCAAATCTCATGCCAATTTTCATGTCCTAGTTTCATCCAATGGAATCAACGCAACACATTGGATGCCGCCGGGTACCAATGCAGAAAACTACATGCCGTCCAACAAAATACAACATCTCCAGCTTCTATCTCCATGGACACGACACTACAAGAAAAATGACTTTTGCTCCCTTGTCATTTAGTACCGGTTGTCATTTAGTCGGCCTCCTGGAAGTCGTCGCCAGGCTCGTCGGTCTGCCTGTCCTCGCGGGGGGAACCATCGTTCCTCTTTCTGTAGGGAGGGCCTCTGTTGCCCCCAGTAAAGGCTCGCTTGAGCCCGTAGCACTCTCGTGCCGAGTGCTTGTGCTTGTGGTATGGACATTGCTCATCGAGCATGCGCTGGAAATCCTCTGGAGTTACCCGGCCTCTGGGCCGGTCCAGAATGGCGACCATATCTCCCTCGCTCTTCTTCTTGTGAGGGTGACTGTAGCTGCGACGATGGTCGTCGTGTCGGTCTTCGTCTTCGCGGCGGTCGCGCTTGCGGGTTGTCTTGTTCTCTTCTTCCCAGCGATTCTTGAGCTCGCTGAGCTGTTCCTTCTCCGCAATCTCCGCGTCCGCCCACGTGCTAGCGACCCGGAACATGTCATTGACAGTCGCGGGTGGCTTCCGAGTCCACTTGTGAATCAGTCTTCCATCGGAGATGCCGTTCTGGAAGGCTGTCATAACCTCCTGATCCGTCACGTCCGTAATGGAGTTGCGCTTCTCCGAGAACCTGCGCACGAAGTCGTGCAGGGTCTCGTTCTTGCGCTGTCTTATCTGGCCGAGGAGCCGCTTGCTCCCGGGCCTCTCCCAGGTACCGAGATAGTTACCAACAAAGAGCGCGGTAAGCTGATCCCAGTTGTCGATGGCGTCCTGCGGGAGTCCTGCCAGCCAGTTGCGGCAGTCCTTGGTGAGCATGATGGGAAGGTAATTCGCCATCACGTCCTCGTCGCCGCCAGCCGCTTGTACGGCGGTGTAGTAGATCTGAAGCCATTGAGATGGATCAGACTTTCCGTCGTACTTGTCGATATCCGACAGCTTGAAGCCACTGGGCCATGTCACGCTTCTCAAGCGCTCAGTGAATGACTGGAATCCGCCGATCCGACCTCTAGGGCGGGAACCACTCGGACCCAAGCCGTCTGCTGTTCTTTGGGGAGTGCTCTCCCTCCTGCGATCCCGATCCCTGAGCGGGGAACGGGTCCTCCGATAGTTCCGAGTCCTGGGTGGAGTTCGGTCCCGTCGGTAGGTTCTGCTGCGCGGTGGAGTTCGCTCCCTTGGCGGGGTCGACCGCCTGCGTGGGGGAGCCGCTCGTCCTCGTGGCAAAGTGCGACCGCCGTCGTTGCCGCGCCTTGGGCTACGGGAGAGGTCAGAGTACTCTGACTCCGTCGAGTAGCCGTTCCTGTTGGAGTTACGACGGGAATTTCCATGACCCCGATCGTATTCTTCGCGCCGTCGGATTTCCTCGCGATGACGCTCCTCTTTGCTGTTGCGGATGACGTCCCTCGCGTCTCGATCTCTGTTGATCGTGGTGCGAAGGTCTTCGTCGTGATCCGATCCACCGTTGGCCCGGCGTCGAGATGGACCGGGCTCAGAAGCGACCGTGTTTGCTCTGCCTTGCATCTAGTGGACCTGGACGGAGGCGGCCTGCACGAAAGCCCTTAACTTTTCCAAGCCTGGAGTGCTGGGTGGGAGCCGACTGATTTCCTCGTCGATGGTGACGAGGTTCTGGACCGGCGTCTCGTAGACGTCGTATCCGTTGTACTCGAACATGCCATCGCGCATCAGGTTCCGGCTGCTCCTCCTGTCGTGCCGATCCTGATGACGACGGTGATCCTCGGAGCGTGGTTCCTGGAGTCGTGCGGTGCCAGATCCTGATGCGGTGGCTCCGTGTGGTCGTGCGGCTCTGCGAGTCGCTCGACTGGTGTTGCGTCCTCGACGCTGGTCCCTGGCTTCAGTCGTCTCTTCAGCCGGAGTGACCTCGTCCTCTGACACAGGGTTAGGTGGCGTCGCTGGCGCCACCATGTAGCAGTATGACCCGGCTCCTTCTTGCGCGAGGTAATCTTCCTCGGACTCGGAGAAGTCGGATGTGGGCGTATAACGCTCCAAGCTACTCGGAGTTAATCCTCCGGGTGATCCAAGCAGTTCCGGCTCCGTCGAGGCGTCGGACACTGTGTAACCTTCCTGCAGGTCGTCCAGGATTGAGGGTCCCTGTGGGTTTGACTCGTAGGAGTCGCTCCCAGAGAGGGAATCATCCGCCTGGACGATGTCCTTCATCTTCTGCTTCTGAGCAAGCGCGCAAAAGCCAGGGGTCTGGACGGTGATGACCTCAGGGCTCGGGACGCGTGTTGGTTGAGCGTTTACGCTCTGAGATGACTCGGCGACGCGGCTCTCAGGAGCCGGATTGGAACCGAGTGGTTGTAGATCTGTTCCCGACTGGTTGGGCCTCGCGTTCGGCGATGGACTCAGCGGGGTAGAACCGGCACGATCAGATGCGATCGGACCGGATTGGGCCGTGATGGCCGAAGTCGGTGCCAGAGAGGAAACCTCCGTGGCGATCGTAGCTCCTGCGGCTTGGGTATCCAAGGCGGCGGCGGTGATGTTCCCGAACTGGATCTCGAATCCGTCGACGTCCGGGAGATTGCAGCTGTCCAAGATCTTGACGCGATCCATCAAGCTTACCAGGTTGATCTCGGCGATATCCCCTACCTGGCGCGCCACTGTCGGTGATATTATCTCCGGCAGTCTTCCACGGGGTAGCCCACGGAAGTGATTTGTATTGCAGGGAAGATCGCAAAGATCGGAAGCAAGATGGTTAGGATGAACATACACAGGGGTTTATACAGGTTCAGGCCGTCAACTCGACGTAATACCCTACGTCCTGTTTTGGGGTGTTGTATTGCGTGGATTGTGTGTTGAGAGATTTCGTGATGTGGCTTGATGAGGTGAGTTGTTTTGGAGGGGGTCCCTGCCCGCCTTATATATCGGGGGGCAGGGTTACAAGTCGGTTTGTAGCCGATCCTATCTCTAAGGATCATTTCCTTCTTTACAATAACTCCTATTCCAACTAGAACTTCTCCTTCTAGATCCTTCCTACATGCGCCGACTTGTCCCGCACGTCATCAGGTCCAGAACGGTGGGCCGGGCCGCCCCCCTTTTGGTGGGCTGCCAGGCTTGCTCGTGAGGTACCCGGGTACTATGTCCCCCACATGTTACAATCCGGTACTAAAATGGCGTGCCACTTTAGTCCCGGTTTGTAACACAAACCGGTACTAACGTGCGCCGTTTAGTACCGGTTTGTGTTACAAACCGGGACTAAATGGGCCTCCACGGGTTACTTTAAAAGGAATGCATCTCCCACTCAATCACAAGTGATGCATAGGTGGGATGGTAAGGAAGCTACGCGCGAGGCCGGAGGTCGTGGGTTCGAATCCTCGCGGCCGCGTTCGCGCATCGCGTGACTTGCGACGTTGCGCGTGTGCGGGCCTTCCAGCTCTTTCAAATATCTTTTTCTTTTTTTTGGGCGTAAAGTCGGTTAGTACCGGCTGGTGTGTTACCAGCCGGTACTAACGTGCACCGTTTAGTACCGGTTGTGGAACCGGTACTAAACGACGAGACACTTTAGTCTCGAAAGTTTAGTACCGGTTCCACAACCGGTACTAAACGCGCCTTCCGGCCCGGTACTAAAAGTCGTTTCTGTAGTAGTGCGAATGACACAGAGGGACTTGAACTGGTCCTCTGTCAGTTTGTACGGGGAACTGCTTGCTTCACGTGGCCATTACGGCACGCGACAGGACGCGCGGCGCTGGGGCACAGCACGAGGCCATGGCGGTGTGTGAGGCACTGTCACACCTGGTTCTGAAAAACAAAACCGAGTGCACACCGTATGTGTGCCAGGATCAAGTTTCACACATACGGCGAACAAAAAGTGAATAAAAGAGACAGTATCACGTAAAAGAAAATGAATCAGAGTATTACACAGCTCAAATCCTGGAAACGGAGGCTCCAACTCCACAAGCAGACGACCGGGGGTTGCGTACGCCTAGCACTCAGCAACATCTTCAGTGAACTCCACAGTAGCTTCCTTCTTCTGAGCAATATTGTTTATAGCAAGGGTGAGCACATGTCGTACTCAGCAAGTGTGGGGAAAGTATGAATGCAAGGCTGAATCAAGGAAAGGCTGAGGGTTTAAAGCGGTAAGCAATTTTAGTTGGTCAAAATTTTATTAGCACCTGATTACTAAGATATAAATATATACCAAACCACATTAATAAAAAAATAGAGCGCCATAAGCACATGGCACAACGAGAACCACAATTTAAGTCCATCTTCAAGTTCAATTATCATGTGAGGGTCCAGGCCGCTCTTGACCGTGAGCACGGCTGTTATAACAGTTTTACACTCTGCAGAGGTTGTACACTTTCACCATAAGTCGCGTAAAAGTCCAAAAAAACTTTAAACCCAACCATGCAGCACCACATAGGCGCATATCACACTACCGAGGTGTGACTGCATAGGGACGCTACGAAGCCTTTACAAAGATTCTCTAACTAAGGTTTAGCTCGCATGGTTCATGTGTCTGGCGCTCCTACCCTCCCTAATAGGCATGTACCTTAGCAAAGGCTACTTTCCAAGAGGACCGGGCTAGATCGCGACTCAGTCCCCCCTTGCCCTTATCAGGTAAAGCTATTCCAAGCCAGAGTCTCTAATTACTTAGCCAAGACCAGAGCCCATTAGTCTTATGGTTGTACTGTTTTCCTCGGGTGGTTCTCCATGTTCCGATTAAATCATATGATCTTGTATTAACCAGAGGTATAGCATAAAGGTAAAGCATGTTTATCATTAATGTTTATTAGAACCACCATAACCAAAGTATATAGCAACTAGCATAGCTACCCAACATAAAGATAAACCCAGGCAGACAAGGAATAAACATAAAAGACTAGGCAAACCTTAATAGGACCCATCAATATTAAATGCAAGCACATGCAAAGGTGATTAAATATAGTTATTGGGACAAAATATCAAGAACACACTTGCCTTAAATCCAGAGAATAGCTGCTCAGAATATTCTTCAACTCTTCAAGCTCTCGAACCGCGTTCCTTCTACTCGCAGCAATCATCCAAGCAAAGCAAACATTCTAGAGCAAGCAAACAAAGACAACTAAGAACAATACACCAATCAAAATAAAAGCTTTAAAAGAACTGCACTAAACGATAGGGCACGCTAAAGACAGTAGAGAACGCTGAAAACGGAACTGCGATTATAAACAAACTATCGGAAGATTTAATTATCAAAACAAGAGCTAAGTGCTTCATTTATTTTAATTACCAAAACATGTTTATATTATAATTAACTCAATTTATATTGCAATTGAAAAGATCGTAGTACACCTAGCCATATTTTATTTGCAATGGTTTATGTACAAATTATACCAATTAGATAATTTAATTTGAAAAGAAGCATATGAGATGATCTAAGCGTATAACTTTTATATTGCGTGTTCAACTAAGCAAATTACATTAGAAACACATTAATGTAGATATTAACCACATTAACCTTATTTAAGAAAACGAAGTATAAGCCTAATCATATTTTATTTAGAAAAGGCATGTAAAGTAAGCATTAGCCAAATTAATATTAATTTGTAAAGCCGAAATATAGCCTAATTAAATTTTATTCAGAAAAGACAATTAAATAAACATTAATCAAATTAAACTTTATTATAAAAACACGTGGTATAAAGCTATATAGATTTAACTTGCAAAACATGTCTATAAGCAATTAATCAAATTAATATACAAAATTAATTTAGAAAAACACAACTATCATGAATAACACCACTAACACGTAATTCAAGTGATTACAAATCTAACAAAACGAAAACAGATCGAAACGGACTTAAAACGTGGAAGTTATACCTAAAACAAGGCTGCAGGGACCTTGACGCGATTAACCGAAGTACTTCAGGGGCTAGCTGAGAAGATTCCCTAGACTCAGTGAATAGTCGCCGAGAATAGGCAAAAGTTTGGGGTTAGATCTGCAAAAGGATCAGGGCCGGGTTAGATTGAAAGGATCTAATCTTTTCAGGGGGTTTTATGGAAGATTGCCAAGAGACAAAACTTTGATAAAAGATTACAGTTTAATCCAGGGACCTAACCGCATAAAGGTCATCTTCTACCTCTGGTTGCAAAGGCCGGCGGCACTGGCCGCTCGGTTTGCCGGCGATTGGCGCCGCGGGTGTCCCGTCCGAGGTGGGGAATACGGAGAGGAGGTTGAGGGGATCACTTAGATATGCGGGGCCCACCAGCTAGAGAGAAGGGAGGCCGGGCAGGTTGGTGAAGCGGGTCGGGTCGGGTTCAGTTGGATCCGGCCCGATCCGCTAAGGAAAAGGATTAGGTTTTATTATTTCTAGAAGTAATTTTCAATGCGAAAACAATTCCAAAAAATCAAGAAAATGTTTTTAAAGCACGAAAAATACTCAGAAAATCCCAAAAATTCTAAGAAAAATCCTAGAGATAGATTTGGACACGAGGAGTCTAAATAAAATATTTAGAGCTCGTGAAAAGAATTTTAGAGCCTTCTAATAAATAGATTTAGCCCTAGAAAAAGGAGACTAATTTCTAGAAAAATCTAGAAAATTTCTCAGAAGCACCTAAACGTTTAAGGAACGCATTTTTGAAACCTTAGCACCCATGAAACACCAAGATGCAACTCGGCATGAATGCAACACGCAGAGAACATTTAATTTATTTTTAGAAACACACATAATTAATTTTCTTTCTAGCTAATTTCTCTGTAAAATAAATAAATGTTGGAAAAAATTTTAAAATTGAGATGAAATCGTTGTTTAATTTTTTTTTTAAAATTCACATCCTGAAATTGGAGAATTTCAGGGTGTGACAAACTACCCCCTTAAAAGGAATCTCGTCCCGAGATTCGAAGAAAGAAGAAACAAGGAGGAGAGAGATAAACAGGATTAACGTCGAGCCAGGCAAAAGCTTGAGTCTTCATCTTTTCTTGTTTTCTTCAATTTGCTTCCATCTGGTCGGTGGTGACGATGATGATCTCTATTTGTGAAGCGTCCCCACATAAGCAGAGACGAAATGTGATACGAATATCAGTCCCAGGAGGCTGATACACATTTATTCCACAGATGGTTCAGTCACCGTGCGACCTCAGAGGGTCACGACACTCGATACAAATTATAATAGTAACCAAAAGTACAACAATACATAACCAGAGAAAGACTAAGACTGGATCTAGCCCTATCTCGGCGAGGAACAACAGCGGAAGCATCTTGAATGGGACCACACCACAGGCAACGTCGGGTGCGGACACGACCTCTACTCGAACTCCTCAGCGAAAAAGTCCGGATCCTCCTTTGTTGCAACAAAATAGGGGGTGAGTACAAAAGTGCTCAACAAGTCCAACCACGTCCACGGAGGGGGAATATAAAGATCATGCACAGGGTAATTCAAGGATACGGCTAAGGTTTAATTTGCGTAAAAGCTAGGTTTTATGCAAGGGTTTATTTTAAACAGGTTTTCATAAAAGCAGTTTTTAATATCAAGTGGGTTGATCCTCCCCAAAGGATCCACATTTTATGCTACCGGACTCCCCGTCCGCCGTAGCTCACGGCACACCTGCCGGACACTTTCCAAAAAAACTTACACCATAAAACCAACCATTTCCCAACACTAGTTTCAGGCCCAAGCCGTGACTCATCCAATACCGTGGATACGGCTATTCGAATAGATTTTAACTCTGTAGAGGTTGTACACTTAACCCACCCCAACGGTTTCCGCAACACGAACACCAAAATGCCGGCACGGACCTGTCAAAGCCATTACCACACCTTAGCTAAGCCGGACTAGCCAATATGGAAGCAACCAAGGGGTCCATGTCCTCCCAACGAGGCATGACCGGGATGTAAATCACATATATCGTACTCCTGCTCCTTGTTCTTCCATTGCTCACAGCTCACACATTGGCTAACCAGCCAACTAGTGGGATTTATGCTAAGCCGTTGCCACATACAACGGTAGGGCGGTAGCACTAAACTGGGTCAGGCTAGATGACAATTAACTCGGTCCTTATAATAATGACAAGATGGATATCTCCACATCCCGCTCAGCCACACAGGCACGAGCGCACCAATTTGGTGTTTCACACAGAACACACCATCCATCCCGTCGGTTTCACCATTATTCCATTTTCACCAAAAGCCACCCTTTTCCTTTAAACACTCACACCATTCTTTATTTTAAAACACATGAGCATTTGTAATATGATGGTGGTAAGAGTAACAGGCCCTAAGCGTTTCGAGCAACGGCTATCATCCAAACAGAGCAAGTCATATTTAATGCTAACCTAGGTGATCAAGGAATAGTCATAGCAATCAAGGGGTGGCTATCCAACCGGGTCTCGCAATAAAACAATGCATTTTATAAATAGGCCAATAGGTTGTGTTTGTAAAACATAGGATAAACATGCATCAAAGGACGGGATTGAACTTGCCGTCGTCGAAGTCGTCCGGAAGCGCCTGCTCGCGGTACGGGTCCTCGGTCTCTGGCTCGCGGTACTCGCCTGCGTACTCCAGCTCGTGGTACGGTCCTCCGAACTCCTCGCGGGGCTGCTCCTTGGTCACTCCGTGGTCTACGGTACACACAAGCAAGCATACATTAAAATAAAAGAAAAGAAAACGAAAAAGGATTTTTAAATGAGCTCGGAAAAGAGAAATAGGAAATAAATCATAGAAAGATTATGTTTGGGAGATTTTTGTATGGCTCAGCCGGAATATATGTGGAAAGGCCGTGGTTGAAATTGGGGATAAACGAGTGAAGTTCGGCGCATGAAATGACGCGTCAAACAAGTATTTAGGGGTGGATTAAGGGGCTAAGGGTTGTTTTGTAATTATTTTTCAGGGGCAGGGGCTTATTTGTGAATCTGACTCATGGTGGAAGGGTCTATCTGTAATATTTGAAGTTGTAGGGCTGGTTTAGAAAGGACAGGGACTTGGTTGTGAATAGTTTTAGGGGTGGAGGGGCTCTTCTGGAAAAAGGTGCAAAGGTGGGAGGTTTCTTTTGGGATTTGTAGAGAGCGGAGGGGGTTAAGGGCAAAACTGCCCCTTCTTCTTCTTCCCTCAGCCCGAAACAGAGGAGGGGCTCGGGTGGGAGGCCGGCGGCCTGGCCGGCTATGGCGCCAGCGCTCCGGGGCACGGCGGCAGCCGGGAACAGGGGGAAAAGGGAGAGGGGAGTGAGGGGGTCCGATTCCCCTCCTCACCTAGGGCAGAGGTGGCGCGTAGAGGTGGATCGGCGGCGGGTCAGAGGCAGCGGCGGCGGTGATTGGAGGAGGCGGCGGCGCGATTGGCAGTGGGGAGGCGCGGAGAAGGCGGCTGTGGTGGAGTGGAGCGGGATAGGGCGGGCTCGCCCCCTTTTTATAGGCGGGGCAGGGGAGCATGGCCGGCGGCCATGGCAGTGGGGGGGCCGGCGGTCGCCGCTCGTCCTGTGTGCTCGTCGTGCGCACAAGGGAAAGGGCGACCGTGGCAGGGGCGGCGCGCTGGTGCGGCAGTGTGGGCCGAGGTGGTGGCGTGGGGTCGAGAGGAAGGGCGGCACGACAGTGGTCCGGCGAGCAGGGGCGGCGGCGAGTGGGGCCGGCGGCCGGGGCGGCACGGCACCGGCGGGCCAGGGTCGTCGGCGGCGCTGTGCTGGCGTCGTCGAGCACAGGGGGTTGGCAGAGGTGGCGCCGGCGAGTGGTGGAGGCAGAGGAGCAGGGAGGGGGTGGCGGTGTGCTGGAGCAGAGGTGTCGGGCTGCAGGAGGGAGAAGGAGAAGGAAGGAGGAGAAGGGAAAGAAAGGAAAAAGGAAAAAGGAAAAAGGGGAAAAGAAAAAGGGAAAAGGGAAAAGGGAAAGAGAGAGGAGATTTACGGCGCCGATCGCGGGATCGGTCGGGCACGCGCGACGGGAAAAACGAGGGAGCGCGGAACTTTGTCGGTGTCGGTACCGGGACGACGAATATTCGTCGGGAAAAGATTGAGCTCGATGAAAAGAATTTTGAAAATTAATTTTTAGCGAGTGATTTAACTTGGTAAATTTTCCGGATGTTACAAACCTACCCCACTTAAAATGAATCTCGTCCTCGAGATTCGGCTGAATCCTTAAAGAGATGGGGGAATTCTTTCTTCAACGCATCTTCGCGTTCCCATGTGGCTTCTTTCTCGCCATGTCTGCTCCACTGAACTCGGTACATCCGTACCGTGGAATTTCTTGTGTGCTTGGTGACAGTATCCAAGATTTTGACGGGTACTTCCTGGTATCTGAGGTCCTTCTGTAAATCTATTGTTTCCACTGGTATATGTTCCTCCTCAGGTACTCTCAAACATTTTCTGAGTTGGGAAACATGAAACACTGGTTGGATATCTGACAATTCATTAGGGAGTTGAATACGGTATGCTACAGCTCCAACTCTTTTAAGCACCCGGTATGATCCAATGTATCGAGGGGCTAACTTTCCCTGAATTTGGAACCTGCGAGTCCCTCTAATCGGGGAAACCTTTAGGTAAACATAATCTCCCACTTCAAAACTTAATTCCCTTCTGTGCTTGTCTGAGTAACTCTTGTAACGGGACTGAGCAGCCTTTAGCTTCTCCCTGATCTCAGCTACCTTATCTTCTGCTTCTTTTATAAAGTCTGGTCCGACCAAGGTACGCTCCCTTACTTCCGACCACATCAAAGGGGTTCTGCACTTCCTTCCATAGAGAGCTTCAAACGGTGACATGCCTAAGCTGGCTTGATAGCTGTTGTTGTAAGAGAATTCTGCATAGGGCAAACTCCGTTCCCAGTCCTTCCCATAGGTCAGGGCACAAGCCCGTAACATATCCTCCATAATCTGGTTTACTCTTTCCGTCTGGCCGTCTGTCTGTGGGTGACAAGCTGAGCTAAAATCTAACTTGGTTCCCATGGCTTTATGTAAACTTTTCCAAAACTTGGAAGTGAACTGAGTCCCTCTGTCCGAGACAATTCTGCTCGGTACTCCGTGTAGCTTTACTATGTTCTCCACATAGAGCTTCGCTAACTTTTTGCCTCCATAGTTGGTCCGTACGGGTAAATAATGGGCCACTTTGGTGAGTCGGTCCACTATTACCCATATAGAGTCATTCCCTTTTTGAGTCTTGAGCAATCCAACCACAAAATCCATACCAATCTCATCCCATTTCCAAACCGGGATAGGCAATGGTTGCAATAAGCCTGCTGGTTTCTGGTGCTCAGCTTTGACTCGCTGGCAAATGTCGCATTGGCGACGAACTAGGCGATCTCTGCCTTCATCCCATTCCACCAGTATTTCTGTTTCAAATCCATATACATTTTGGTGGCTCCGGGGTGAATAGAGTAAGGTGAGTTGTGGGCTTCATTCATGATGATCTGCCGGAAATTCCCTTGCTTGGGCACACAAATTCTATCCTTGTACCATAGGGTTCCCTTCGCATCCACTCTAAAATCTGGGGCTTTATTTTCTCCCTTGTGGTTACGAATTTTTACCAAGTCTGGGTCTGATCCTTGGGCCTTCCTGATGTCTCCTTCTAAGGTGGGCTGGACCGTTAGCTGCGGGCAAGATTTAGGAGACACAATGTGCACGTTGAGCCGTGCCATTTCTTCTTGTAGATGGGCATTCTTGGATGCATAGGACTTTCTGCTTAGGGCATCTGTCACCACATTAGCCTTGCCGGGGTGGTAATGAATCTCCAAATTGTAATCCTTGATAAGCTCTAACCATCTTCTCTGTCTTAAATTCAGATCTGACTGGGTGAATATATACTTCAAGCTCTTGTGATCCGTGTAGATCTCACACTAATTTCCAATTAAATAGTGTCTCCAAATCTTCAGGGCATGCACCACGGCTGCTAATTCCAAGTCATGGGTGGGATAATTCTGCTCATGGGGTTTAAGCTGGCGGGAGGCATATGCTACTACCTTCCCAGCTTGCATAAGTACACATCCTAACCCATTTCGGGAAGCGTCACAGTATATGACAAAGTCCCGCTGAATATCTGGTAAGGTCAGTATCGGGGCTGAGGTCAGTCTCTTCTTTAGTTCTTGAAAGCTTCTTTCACATGACTCAGTCCAGAAGAACTTCTTTTCTTTCTTGAGCTACTCGGTCATGGGCCTTGCTATCTTGGAAAATCCTTCTATAAACCTCCGATAATATCCGGCTAATCCCAGGAAACTTCTTATCTCGCTCACATTAGTGGGTTGTTGCCAGTTTGACACTGCTTCTACCTTCTCAGGATCAACAGCTACTCCTTCTGCTGTTAGTATGTGGCCAAGAAAGGCTACCTTCTCAAGCCAAAATTCACATTTGCTAAACTTGGCATACAGCTTGTGTACTCTCAGCTTTTCTAAGATCACTCTCAGGTGATGCTCGTGCTCTTGGGCACTCTTGGAATAGATGACTATGTCATCAATGAAAATGACAACAAACTTATCCAATTCTTCCATAAACACTTTGTTCATGAGGTTCATGAAGTATGCCGGGGCATTAGTCAGTCCAAAAGACATCACTGTAAACTCGTATTGCCCGTGTCTTGTTACAAATGCCGTCTTGGGGGTGTCGCTTTCCCTGATCTTGAGCTGATAGTATCCTAATCTTAAATCAATCTTGGAGAAATACTTGGCTCCTTTCAACTGATCAAAGAGGTCATCTATTCTGGGTAGTGGATACTTGTTCTTGATGGTAACCCCATTTAAGGACCTATAATCTACACACATCCTCATACTTCCGTCCTTCTTCTTCACAAATAGAACGGGTGACCCCCACGGGGATGAGCTGGGTCTGATGAATCCTTTCACCTGAAGGTCTCTCAATTGTTCTTTCAACTCGGCTAGTTCTGCTGTGGCCATTCGGTATGGTCACTTGGCTATAGGAGATGTCCCTGGGACAAGGTCAATAATGAACTCTATGTCCCTATCTGGCGGCATTCCGGGGAGTTCTTCTAGGAACACATCTGGGTATTCACATACTACTGGAACTTCTGCTATGGTTTTGGCCTCCAAAGTATAAACCATTGGGTCTGATCTTGTTTCTTCGGTGTGGCAAGTTACTTAAACTCCCTCAGGGCTGGTTAGGTGTATGGTCCTAGCGGAACATCCTATAAGGCCATCATGCTGGGTCAGCCAGTCCATTCCAAGTATTACATCTATCCCCTTGGACTTGAGTACTACCAAATCAGCTAGAAACTCTACCCCACTTAAAATAATCCTTACCCTAGAACAACCTAACTGAGACTTGGTGTCGGCTCCAGGTGTTCGGGTTAACAGGGGTAACTTTAGTAGTACTGTAGGTATATTGTGCTTATCCACAAAACTTGATGATATGAAGGAATGTGATGCTCCAGAATCAAATAAAACTGTGGCAAGTACTGAGCTGACTAAAAACTCACCAAGTACCACGCCCTGAGCTCCTTGAGCCTCCTGCGCGTTGATGTGGTTGACGCGGGCTCGTCCATAGGACTGCTGGGGCTGCCTCATCTGCTGGTTGTTGGTGTTGTTGCCGGGGTTGTTGCTGCGGACGGGCACACGGTTGGCACCTGACAGAGCTGGCTTCGGTCCATTCACCGAGTTGGAGTACATCGGGGCTGCTGGCTTGTTGCTAGCATAGGGGCAGTTGGCCACATAATGCCCGGTCTCAAGGCAGTTGAAACAAGCCTTGCTGCTGTTATTGGCCTGACTGGCACTGCTCTGTGGGGCTTTGGCACTCCGGCTTCTGAAGGTGGGACTGGTGACCTGTGAGCTTGATGCTCGGGACTGAGTGCGGTACTGCATAGGTGTCTGAGATCTGGGTAGTTGGGGGTTGTAGCTCTTGGTCCTTTGGAAGCGGTCCTGCTGGCGAGCCTTGCTCTCTAGGAACTTGCACTTGAGATCTTTCTTCTCATCTGCTTTGGCCCTTTCAGTGAGAATGGCCCTATTCATCAGCGTGTTGAAGTCAGGATAAATCTGGGGGGTGAGCAGAGTCCTGAGTTCTGGGTCCAGGCCTTTCATGAACATCTCTTGCTTCTTCTCATCCCTGTCCACTTCCTCTGGTGCATAGCGGGCTAACTCCATGAACTGGTAGGTGTACTCTTCCACAGACTTGTTGCCTTGCTGCAGTGCCCGGAACTCATCTGCCTTGCGCTTCATGGTGGCTGCGGGGACATGGTAACGGCGAAACTCATCCACAAAATCCTTCCAGGTGATGACAGTGGCATCTGGGGCAACTACACAGTAGTTCTCCCACCATGCGAGAGCATTCCCAACAAGTTGATGGTGGCCAGGAGTACTTTGTCATGATCTTCACAGTGAAGTGGTTCCAACTTCCTCTGAATCACCCTCAGCCAATCATCTGCATCAAGTGGGTTGGTGGACCCGCCAAAAGTAGGTGGCTTAGTCCTGATGAACTCTGACAGTTTCTCATTCATACTCTGCCCACGGGGCCTCTGGTTGGCGATGGCCTTGACCACGACTTCCATTATCAGGTTCTGATTGTTCACCACCTGCAGCCAATCAACGGCACGTGGAAGTGGCGCTTGCTCTGGCCCAACCTGACTTTCCTCCCTTCTTTCCTGGTTCACTTCATCCTGGTGCTCACCATGGGGTGCACTCTGCACGTTGTTGCTAGCAGCCGGGACTCGGCTCCGGGAAGCCCTGGGTCCACGCGTGTTGACCATCTGCGGATTTAGAGGACAATATAAGAGACTAGGATTTGGAATTTTAGTGATGTTTAAGTTATTTAATTTGTAAAAACAGAAAGGCAGAATCCTCCTTCTGCCAACAAGCACAGAGTCTAGCAACACAACAAAGCACAAACGATTTTATTCCTTTGAAAGGGGAAGGGGGTACAACACTTGGACAAGCCAAAACACGAACTACACGACCGGGGTACAACGACACAACTGGGGTACAACTCTAAACTTCAGACCGGGACGGCTTCAATCCTTGGGGTGACTGGGCACACACTACTCGCGGGGCGATCCTTCTTCTGGGGCGGAGTGTTCTTCCAGGGGAATGAGAAATTCCCGCTCGTCCTCTTCTGGAATCCCATTTTCCTGGGGCTGTGCAGGGGCTCCT
Source organism: Urochloa ruziziensis (assembly GCA_015476505.1). Taxonomy (NCBI): domain Eukaryota; kingdom Viridiplantae; phylum Streptophyta; class Magnoliopsida; order Poales; family Poaceae; genus Urochloa; species Urochloa ruziziensis. Next base: position 17,793,368 of record CM027124.1, read on the forward strand.
TCTTCAGCGAGTGCTACTGGTTCCCCGACACCTCCGGGTGTACTTGGCGAGGTTCTACTAGGCCCTCCCCATCTTGCAATGGGGGTCCCAAGTAGGATCCGGACTTCTCCGACTACCGGGACGGGCGTCTCGCTTCTGGCCCAATCTAGCATGCTCCGGTCTTGAGCCTGTCTGAGACTCTCATGTGCGACAGCTTCACTGCTTATGGCTGTCGCGGTCCTTGCTTCGGCTTGAGCCACCTGGACTTGGTACATCCTCACTGCGAGTTCAGCTTGCTCGGCTCAGCCAATTTGTTCTCTTAGGAACCGAGCTTGCTCGTTGAAAAGCCTATCCAAGGAGACGAGATAGGCGACCACATGGTACAACAGGTCTGTTGGTGTTCTACCGTCGATCCTACCGAGGGGTATCCCAAGGTAGTAGAGTTTCAGGTGGGTTTCGCCGAGATCAGGAACGCAAAGGCAAAGAGACTCAGGATTTTAGACAGGTTCGGGCCGCTTAGAAGGCGTAGTACCCTACGTCCTGTGTGGTGATTTGGTATTAATGAGATCGAGTTGTTTTGAGAGGGTCCCTGCCCAGCCTTATATCACGGCGGGCAGGGTTACAAGGTCGGTTTCGGATAGAATCCTAACCAATTACTACTCGGAGAGTGCTTTACAAGGCAATCCGAGTAGTTTACAAGTCATACGACTAGTTTCCATATCGAGAAGTCCTTGCAATACTCTACTCGTGTTCTTCACGCCTGGTACGACTCTGACTGGAGAATCCATGTGTCCTGTGGGCCCATGGTCGTACCTCCAACAAGCCCCCAAGCGCTTCATCGTCGAGTAACGTCAACCGAGTGCTTGCCAAGCCAATCGAGTGCTTTTCGAGTTCTTCGAGTGCTTGATCAGTCTTGGACAGGTCTTGGTTGTCACGAGGCCATGAGGTGCTTAAGCCCCGTTTATTCTGATTAAATCAGTAGTCTTCAAAATATTATATGGTGTGCGATAAAAATCGCACTCCATATGGAGTAACCCCCGAGCCTTAAGTTGAATCGAAGAATCAGGTTGAGGGTCCACAGAATCTTGAATCTTCATCTTGTGCTTGAAATGTGCAATTTTGGAAAAATTGCACTTGGTATCAAGTAGCCCCCGAGCCTTGGGTTGAATCAAAGAATCAAGCCGAGGGTCTTGATTTAAGTCTTCAGTCTTCAGAAAAAATAAAATCAGCAGTCGATGTATATAGCCTATCAGCCCCCGAGCCTTGAAACGATTCAGAATGATCAATTCAAGGGTCCAGCGAGCTTTAGGGTTCTTCAAATCATCTTGGAGATCATCATCCGAGTGGTAATTTGCACCCGGAATTAGTAGTCACATCGAATCATCTTGGAGATCTTCATCCGAGTGGTTTTCTTGTACCCAGCCCCCGAGCATAGGAGCCAATGGGGATGCATCGAGTAGTATGTAGTCGAAGATAGCTATCATCAATAGAGTAGCAAAACAGAGGAGGTCGTGGTTGACTTGTCACGCCGCAATCTCCCCAGAATCAGGAGTCAGGTGCCAATGTAGTCGAGGCCCCATCATTGGTACTTGGCGACTCAAATATGCTGAAGAAAGACAATTAGGTAAGCCTGATGGCGAACCAAGTTGTGATTTTAGCGTCAGCCCCCGAGCCTGGAAACTGGCGAAGATGTGATAGCACGCTGTGCGGCCTAGAAAGTAGTCATCCAAACAAAGTACTCGGCGCTTGGCCAATTTTGTTAGAACAAAATAAAAAATAATTGAAACAAGTAACTTAGCTTGTTTGCTTTCGTTTGTCGATGAAGCCGACTAGTTCAGAGTTGATTCCGACTAGTTTGAGTTCATCACGAGCATATTGCTGATGCGGCAGTACCGCGGCACAAGCTGAAGTTTGAACTTTGACTTGATAACTTGCAACGGGTTGAGGCGACCACCATATTGATGAATTCCATTGATCATGAGGCGCCCGAAGAGTCATCCAAACCACTCTTGCAGTGTATTCAGGAAGCCCCCGGCAAGTTGTACTCATTTGGCGAGTTTGAAGGACCGAAACGGCGACCAGAGAGAGGGGGGGGGGGGGGGGGAGTGAATGGGAGCCGATAAAAAATCTTTCCAACCGATCCGGCTATTCTCCCAAAACGACTCCGAAACCTCCGAGAGCAATCTTGCCAAGATCACGTAGCCACTGCCAAGCTAATGACCCTAGGAACAAGAAACGAGCAGCGGAACTCGAACCAATCGAAACGAACAACAAAACGACCCGAAACGCGGCTCGATCTAACACACCCAGAGGGGGGCGGTTAAACCGGCCAGGGGGGGGGCGGTTAAACCGCCCGGGCCGGGGTGGCTCGGGAAAAAGTCAAAACAAAAGTGGATCTCCCAAACCGCTTGAGCTCTTGAGGCGAGATTTTGGTCAGATGATCTAGACCTCCAGTGGAGTGTTTTCCCAAAAGATCTCGGCCTCTAACTCAGTACAACTCCCGGAATCGCAGATCTCGCGAAGAACACCATGACCTCGAGTTCATCTCGAAAATCTCAAATCCAGAGCGATTCTCGGTGTTTGGGGGCAAAGGATCACCAGCAAAAGAGGCACAAGGCACTCATACGTGAATCCCCCAAAGAAATCCGAGAGAAAACGCCCTAGAACAAGAAGAACGAAAATCCCCCAAAAATAGCTCCGAAAATACCCACGAAAATAGAAAAAAGGAAAGGGAGCTTGGGAAATCAAATCATGGCACAAAGATGAGCAGCACAAACTCCATCACATAACCATGGATTCACCTATACAAACTAGGAATGATTCGAAGTAGTTCTAGGTGGAGGGGATGAAGGGGAAAACAAGTTCAAAGTAAAACCTAAGAGATAACTAGAGAGATGACAGCCACCAGCCCTGAAGGGGCCTATTAGTAGTCCAAGTGGTGGTGTCCTAAAGACTAAACTACCCCTAAGTGATACATACCCCTCAGGGGCAAATATGACATTTTGATCTCAGATATTTTCCGGCTCGGGCACCTTCCACTGCAAGCTAGCTTCCCTCCGACGCAAGCCTTGCAGTCACGCCACGTGTCCTTCGGATCGAAGCTCCTCGACGCCGATTTTGGGCCGGCCCAAGGGGAGGCGGTTAAACCGCCCCTGGCTGATGCCACAGCCCATTGGCCCATCTTCGCCACATCGAGTCCTCGGTCCTTGGTTTTTAGGCCCAAACCAAGGGAAACCGTCCACCGATGATTTTGTGGCCAAATCACCAAACCCCGCGCGCAAACTTCGGTTGT